>CM042165.1:23354545-23639545 GCA_023376005.1 Doryteuthis pealeii
TTTACTGTGTTCTTTTAGATTGTTGTGCCTCAGGGATGCAGGACGCGTACCTATCAGCATCTCTGCACTTTTTGAATGGCAATCTCTGGTGCAGTGACTGTAAACAGTGATGCTTGCTGGAGTTGCTGTTACCTCTCCTTCCTTCTAGCTCTCTTTTCTGTGTCGGCTTATTTCCTCTCTTTTTCACTCCTTTTCGTGTCTTGTTTGACAAGGATGCACCAGGCTGCTCAGTTTTCTGCACCAGCCATCCCAGGTGATGATGTGGCATGTCTTTCTTGCAAATGTCTTTAAAGCGTAGGTGTGATCTCCTTACCAGTCGGTGCTTTCTACTAATTCGCCATACCGTAGGTCTTTTGGGATGCGGGGTTTGTCCATCTTCCTGACATGACCAAGCCAGCACAGGCATATGATAAGACAAAGACAATCTGAAAGAAAACAGTACCAACACAAGTTCAACAAAAAATAGTGAATGTACATATATATATATATATACCAACCCCTCTGCATGAGCAGGATGTGATACAAGGTCAATTTTTTTAAGCAGACTTTAATAGATTTAAATTCTGTTTTCTTCTCCTGGACTGGTTGTCTAACCAAGGTTAAAATGCCTAGTCTGCTCTGCTATTTACCTATAGCTGGAGGGATAGCAGTTGGATGCATACCTTTCCCAAGGGTATTAGCACTATGTGAAATGTAGACAGCCTGAATGTATATTCACTATTTTTTTTTATATAAGATAGACAAATACTTGGACCTTGCTAAAGAGCTGGAAAAACTGAAACATGAGCGTGTAGGTGATACCTATTGTAGTTGGTACTCTTGGAACATTCCCCAGAGTTTTGAAAGGAAATCATTACACCAGATAGGGGGTGTATAAGAACGGTCAAATATTTAAATAGAATCCATAGATAAACAGTGGCGTCACTTGAGCCGAGAGAAATTCCAGCCATTACTTGGATCCCAACAGGATTTCCGTGGGATTTTTTTTTTTTTTTTTTTTTTTTGAAATAGATCACTAAATAGGAATGGGCTCATTATTCCAGTAGTGACCAGGTTTGAATTCAGTTTTCCTTCTCCTAGACTGGTTGCCTAATCATGGTTAAAGAGCCCAGTCTGCCCTATTATTTACCCATAGTTGTAAGGAGAGTAGGTGAACGTATACCTTTTTCAATTCGGCTTTGTCTGACGATGACCAAATTCACCAATGCTGTCAACGGGTCAACAAACGCAATAACTACGAACGCTTATTAATGATTATACACAAAAATTCCTTTATTAATCATACAATGATGAAAATCATGTAAAATAACAAAGGGGTGTGGATGTCAAAGTCTGAGTTTGTAAGTTGACTGACAATATACAGCAAAATTCTTGTGGCTAAATGGTCAAGTTCTGGACTGAGCAGCAAGGTGGTGGCAAGGGTTCTGAGTTGTATTTACGGTGCCAGCTTTCAATCTGCTCTGTTCCATCTTCGGGTCTTCTTTTATGGGGTCCAGACCCCAGAAATATACAGCTCTGATTGGCCAGCCAATAGAAACTATATTTTCTATATGGGTCAAATAGAATAAAAATGAATTTAAAAAATTTTCAGGCTAGACCTTCATGTGTTTTCTTTCTCTCTTCTGTTTACTTACATTTAATCAGTTCTATGCAGACACTGGATGCCATCTAGAGAACTTGTGAAGAGCAATGACTGATAGGGACAAATGGCAAGAGAGAGTCAAGGGAATCTGTGCTGTCAGCACATCATGGTGTTGGTGAAAGGCACACATTTCATTCCAATGAAAATTTTGGTTGCTTATCTAGAGGGATGTCCATTTTTGTAGATTTTCCATCCAACATTGTGTTACATACTGGAGAAGGGGTGAGATAGACACAGGTAGATAGAGAGATACATATGCATTTTGAATTACTTCTTTGGCCATTTGGTGATCTCTAGTCGTTTCTATTCTTTCTCTCCATGTTGAATTCTATTTCTAGATTCTTGTTGGCTGTTCATCTTTGATGCATTCCTTCTTCTTGGTCAGTCTTTTTGTCAAGACATTCATCAAACAAGAACACCATTTTATTTCTTTAAACTTTTATTTACTTAACTAAAATTCTTCTTCTAACACAATGCACGCGTCTGCATAATGAGCCCATGCTTCTCATCAGACGTCCAAGCAGGTACTGAACTGCCGGTTAACCAGCTATCACGTGACTTCACGTATTTCTGTAATGTTCCATTGTAATGACGAGGCAAACCCACCTGACTCAAAACGGTTCCGGTGCATGGCTTGCAGGGAGAAAATGTAGCAAAGAAGAAAGGAATGTGGTCGGAGTGAGAAATGTTGAAAAGTTGGAAGGAGGGCAGAGAAGACATTTTTATTGATATTGAAAGGCACTATGGGTAATGGCCCATGGTGCATTGCAACTCCTGCTTTCACCATAAAAGTGGCCCATTTTGGGCAGAGAGGGTGTGGCGATTTTTTGCGTGCTTTAGTGACACAGCGTTTTGTATCAAGAAAGAAAGAAAGGAAGGAAGGAGGAAGGAAAGAAGACATAAGCTATTTAGGCCAAATTATGGACAAGGTGTTTGATTACAGACTAATCCCGGAGTTTGGTGGGTCTCCCTCCGATGAACCCGTCATCGAGTGGATTCAGCGTGTGGAGATGATCTGCGAACTCTGCAAAAGGACAGATATTGAGCTGATCCTACCGTTGCGCGTGCGAGGTGGAGCTCTCGCTGTTTATAGACAATTGAGCAAAGGGGAAAAGACTGATTATCAGCGAATAAAACAGGCTCTGATAAAAGCCTACGCTCCTGACCATTCGGTACATATGATCGATTCGTGGCCCGGCGACTTCAGCCTGGTGAAACCGTGAACGAGTATTTGGCTGAATTACAACGGCTGGACCAACTCGTTGGGGAGCGACGAATGATTTGTGCATTTGTTTCTGGACTGCCGCAGGACGTGCGTCGATTGTTGTGCGCGTCATCGCGCATGGATGACATGATGATGGGAGAGATAGTGGATCGGGTACGGGCCGTTATGGCCGACACTGAACAGCCCGAGGAGATCGTTGCTGCTGCTAAACCTGCCCCTGTGCCAGCCGAGGCCCGAAGGAACGAAGTTGTGTGCTACAAGTGCTCCGGTCCCAATCATCTGTCAAGGGACTGCTTGCAAGGATGCTCGGATGCAGCCTTTGAACAACCATCTCGGCGTCTCCGTACGATCCGATGTTTTGGTGTAAAAAGACCGGCCATATTGCTTCGGAGTGTTCGGGAAACGGCATGGGGGAGAAGTAATCAGCGTCAGCTTGCTCCCCAGAGAAAAGAAGAATGAGGCGCTGCCAACACTTGATGTTCATGTCAACGGGAGAAAATGCACAGCCCTGGTGGACACTGGGTGTACACGGACGCTGGCCAGCAGATTTGTGTGTGACGTCTGGAGGCTCGGACAAGCTAGTGTGCTGACAGCAGACGGAAAAATGTTTAAGTGCTGCGGGCAAAGCCGACTTCAGCTCACTGTGGGCAATGCTGAGCTGGTGCATCTTAATGCACTTGTTGTGAATCGGCAGCTGTTGGGGTTTGACCTCATACTGGGGAACGATGCCATCAGAGCTTTAGGTGGTATGACCATTACACCATCAGGAACTGTGAGCTTTGGTGGGTATGAAGCGAATGTATGCGCTGCGATCCAAATTGATGAGCCGGATTTTCGCGTGGATTTCGACGAAAGGATGAACCGATGGATTGCTAAATGGAAATGGTCCGGAGGACGAGCTCCAGAGCTTCTGGACAATAAGATACCGGAGTACCAAGTTCCAAAACATGCTAGAGAGAGCTACGAAACCGAGCTTCACAAGTGGATTGAAAATGGCTGGTTGTTGTCCTACCCCGAAGAGAGATTTGGCCCACCTAAGGGACTGGTTCCACTAATGGCCGTAATTCAGCACAATAAGCGTAAGGTGCGCCCTGTCATGGATTACAGAGAGCTAAACGAACATGTGGACGCATTTACGGCTAATGCTGACGTGTGCGCGGCCACGTTGAGGGAATGGCGCAAGAAGGGCGCGAATGTGTCATTGCTTGATCTGAAGTGAGCATATCTTCAGATCGGCATTGACGAGTCTTTGTGGCCTTATCAGACTGTGATATTTGGGGGCCAAAGGTATTGCCTCACCCGGCTGGGTTTTGGCCTCAATGTGGCGCCTCTCATCATGAAGTCTGTTGTTGAAGCCGTTATGTCTCGAGATCCAACCATCAGGAGCGCCACGTCGGCATACATCGATGATATTTTTGTTAATGAAGATCTAGTCTCAACAGCTCGAGTGAGGGCGCACCTGTCTGAGTACGGCCTGATTTGCAAGGATCCAGAGCGACTACAGGATGGTGCCAAAGTCCTTGGTCTGCAGGTCTGGGGGGAAAAAGGTGTTCTTCGATGGAAGCGGGGGAGTGAAGTTCCCGATGTTCCCCAGGTCATTACTCGCCGAAACACATTTTCCCTGTGTGGGAGACTTGTGGGGCATTTTCCTGTTTGTGGCTGGCTTAGAGTGGCTGCTGGATTTATCAAACGTCGGGCGAGTGCGGTATCGGTTGGTTGGGACACTGAGCTTGCTGATCCTCTACTGAAGAAGATGCTACAAGATACAGTCACCCGGGTTAAGCGGGGTGATCCGGTTAAGGAGTGTGGTGTACCGCCGGCCTGGAGATGAATTTGTGGGTTGACGCCAGCTCACTTGCTACGGGGTGTTATTAGACGACAATGGAGCCGTAATTGAAGATGCGTGCTGGTTGCGCCCTGACAATGACTCCCATCACATTAATTTGGCCGAACTCAATGCGGTGGTGAAGGGTGTCAACCTTGCGCTTCAATGGCAGGCAAAAGTAATTCACATCAAAACGGATTCCCTGTGTACGTACCATTGGCTCAATAACAGTTTGAGTGGAAAGTCAAAGGTACGCACCAAAGCGGCTGCGGAGATGTTGGTCAAGAGGAGGTTATACACCCTCTCACAATTGATCAAAGAGTACGAATTGACCGTAGACTTGATGCTGGTAAGGTCAGAGCATAACAGAGCCGACGAACTGACGAGAGTACCGCAACACTGGTTCAAGGCTATGAAAAAGGGGGAGGAATTGGCGCCGGATGTCTGTGCCACTGCTCTGAGTAAACATCAGATATTGAGTATTCACCGGCAGAGCGGGCACCCCGGAGTAAGACAGACAACCTATTTTGTGCGGCGAGTTGGCCCGTCAACAACAAAGGCAGACGTGAGATCTGTAGTGCGATCCTGTGTGGACTGTCAAACCATCGATCCAGCACCGGTACATTGGAGGAAGGGAAAATTAGACGTGGATACTAATTGGAGCCGGCTGGGAATGGATATTACCCACTATGGGGGTAGACACTACCTGAGCCTCATCGACTGCGGACCCTCTCGATTTGCTATTTGGCGTTCAATTCGGTGCCAGGATTCTGATACAGTGGCTCGTCACTTGGAGGCAATCTTTTGCGAGCGGAGTCCACCAGTCGAAATACTTACCGATAATGACACTGCCTTTACCAGCAGGAGATTTCGAACTTTTCTTGGGGAATGGGGAGTGCGATTGCGTCTCCGATGCGCATACATGCCGTCCGGAAACGGGATTGTTGAACGGTGTCATAGGACGATCAAGACAATCGCGGCCAGGAAGCAGTGTACCATCCAAGAAGCTGTGTACTGGTATAACGTGACACCCAAAGACGTTGTTTCGTCGTCTTCAGCACCGGCCAATCGTATACACCAGTACCATGTCAGGGTCAGGGGAATTGATGCCGCTCTCCCACCCGAATTGCAACAGGAACACGGAATGTACCAGGTAGGGGACTATGTTTGGGTCAAGGTTCCGAACGGCAGGTGCACTACACGATCAAAAATAGGTTGTGTGACCGGAGTCAACAGTCAGCAATCCGTAACGGTTGATGGAACTCCACGCCATGTCAGACATTTGCGCCTCTGTTCAAAACCTTGCTCTTTGGAAGATGAGAGTTCCTCCGAAGAAAGTATGAGGCTTATCCAGGTGGGATCCCCCTCATCAGAATCGTGTGCTGCCAGTGATTCCTCGGATGAATCCTCTGCAGACGAGCCGAGACTGGGACGTCAGTCCCATGCCGAGAGACAAGAGATTGGCGCTGGGAAGCATTGTGATCAACAAGGAAGGCAAAACAGTGTCACTCGCTCGGGATATGCACAACAGCCACCCGACGTCGAAACGCGCTCAGACGACCCGGATTTGCCAAACCAACTCACTGTTGGAGCCCGTTGCGATCGGGAGGACGATCAACCAGGCCCTGTCCCTCTCCGGAGGAGTACACGTCGAAAACGTCCTGCTCACGGTTGTACTTTTTGTGATCCTGAGATCAGGGGGGAATGTAATGACGAGGCAAACCTACCTGACTCAAAACGGTTCCGGTGCATGGCTTGCAGGGAGAAAATGTAGCGAAGAAGAAAGGAATGTGGTCGGAGTGAGAAATGTTGGAAGGGGGGCAGAGAAGACATTTTTATTGATATTGAAAGGCACTTTGGGTAATGGCCCATGGTGCATTGCAACTCCTGCTTTCACCATAAAAGTGGCCCATTTTGGGCAGAGAGGGTGTGGCGATTTTTTGCGTGCTTTAGTGACATGGCGTTTTGTATCAAGAAAGAAAGGAAGGAAGGAGGAAGGAAAGAAGACATATCCATGGAAAGTCCCGCCCGTGATATGAAAAGGGGCCATCCCCTTAGAAATACAGAGGGTTGACAATAATCTATGCATAGATTATGTAACAATTGTTCATGTGTCTTCTTTCTTCTGTTTACTCAAGTGATTTGAAAGGATTTCAATCAACTGATGCTTCTGCAGTCTCAATTTGTCAATATCTCAAACCCATAAACAATTAGTCGTGCTGATCTGTATGTAAATAACCCTGTCATATATGATGGGTATTGTGCTTGTTTTTACTCCTGGCTGGTTTTCATAAAAAAGGGATGCTTGACGCTTCTTACTGATGTCATCAAGTTTATTTTGATAAACACCGTAAAACTGTACAAGGAAAAACAACATTCAATAAAAGGATAATAGCAAATACTTTTCAAAGAAATGGGACAATTTCTTACCGTGTCGCCTGTTCTGACCAGTGGCGTAAACTGAAAAGGGTTTGTGTTATAGGTGATATACCCTATAGACTATAGTGGAATGCGCCGACAGTTACTATAAGTAACGGGAACAATTGTGGTTTGAGGAAGCCAATGCGAGTCAGCTCGTAACTCTATTTGTCGGACACAATTCCCACTTTTCTTTACTGTAATTGTCTACTCTTTTGTTAATACATTTTCCTACATTTGTTACCCGTCATTTTTGTCTTATTTTGACCCCTTGAAACCCCACAACAGTTTGTATGTAAGTTCCCCTTACCATTTTCCGGTTAGGCATTCGCAGAAACTAATGGTCAGCACTAAATGAAATTAATAAAACCCACTAAACTACTCTAAGACTGGATATTGCAGTTGTAGTTAAATTTATAAACAAAAAAATAAGTATATCTTATTATAATGGAGATTGTGGGCTTGTCTCTATGTAACCGAAACTATATTACTATACAAGTCACAATTCCCTTTCTTATTTACACCACATTCTCCATGATTTTATTTTTTTATTTAAACCTCAATTATTAGTAAAATTGTTTTACATCATTAAGACTGTTAACCATATCTACATCTTATTATAATGGAGATTGTGTGTTTTTCTGTCTGTAACCGAAACTATATTACTACTCAAGTCATAATTCCCTTACGTCATATTCTCGATGATTTTATTTTTATTCAAACGTCAATTATTAATAAAATTTACATAAATAATACTATTGACCATATCTATATACTTTTAACATGCAATTGTATTTATATATACAACAAAATAGCAGTTTACAGTGTAAATGGAAAGGCTAATTTGAATATTGATATTAAAAATTTGATTTTAATAAATATATGCAGAGTATTATTGATTTCTAATTGTTTGGTTTTATCTTAATGTATATGAGCAAAAATCTCTTCAATAAATATTAAAAGAAATTCATTGAAAAGAAGAGATAACTTCTATATTTTTCTTTGTACCCCACTTTGTTTCACATATTTTTTACCTGCATTCTTATTTAGTTTTATTAGCTTTTCTAATTTAATATAATATTTTATTACATTAAAACTTAAATACTTGCACCCGGAGGGTGCATATATTTGCTAGTACTAATAACATGCAATTGTATTTATATACACAACAAAATAGCAGTTCACAGTGTGAATGGGAAGGCTAATTTGCATATTGATCTTAAACATTTGATTTTAATAAATATATATTTAGTATTATTGATTTCTAATTGTTTGGTTTTATCTTATTGAATATGAGCAAAAATCTCAGGGATAAATCTTAAAAGAAATCGATTAACAAGAAGAAATAACTGTAATATTATTATTTACTTCCTATTTTAACTAAATAGTTAAATTAGGAAAATTTACCACTGAAAGACGGGAGTAATGGAAAATGATGGAAGAGTTAGTTTCAAAGTTGTTCTATTTTCCGATTATACCCCCTCTGTTCCAAATATTTTTATCTGAATTCTTATTCAATTTCATTAGCCTTTCTAATTTAACATGATATTTTATTATATTAAAACTTGAATACTTGCACCCAGAGGGTGCATATATTTGCTAGTAAAAATAAGATATAAATAACTGGTCAATTTAGTGACAGTTACATTTGTTAATAATAATAATAATAATAATAATAGTGTTCATGTATTGAATTCTTGTTCTTGTCTTATTACAGGGTTTTAATTCTCGTCGTGAATATATTGTCACCCAAGGGCCCCTCTGTTCTACCCGTGATGATTTCTGGCGATTGATATCAGAACAGAATGTGAACAATATTGTAATGTTGACTAAATGTATTGAGAAATTACGGGTAAGTAAAAGAAATGTTACTAACACCTTTCAACCACCTAACAGATCAGAATAGCAACATTTTTAAGTTTTTCAACCCCTGTACGAGCAAAAGGGAAAGTTCTCTCTTAGTATCCTATTCTGTGTTCTAACGTTGCATAGGTTTGCCATTCCTAGATTCTCTACCATTCTGGTTTACCATTCTTAGATTCTCTACCATTCTGGTTCTACCATTCTTACCATTCTTAGATTCTCTACCATTCTGGTTTACCATTCTTAGATTCTCTACCATTCTGGTTTACCATTCTTAGATTCTCTACCATTCTGGTTTACCATTCTTAGATTCTCTACCATTCTGGTTTACCATTCTTAGATTCTCTACCATTCTCCATTCTTAGATTCTCTACCATTCTGGTTTACCATTCTTAGATTCTCTACCATTCTTAGATTCTCTTACCATTCTGGTTACCACTTGTTGCTGCGATTGCTAAACCCTCTCTTTGGTTACCCCACAACTTGCTGAATTCTCATAGTAAGTAAGTAAAATCATCGGGATGGTCTAAAGTCAGTATCAACCAGACAGCAAGAGAGTCTATCCCCTTTTCACTAATGCTAGACCAAGGAGATTGTTTTTGCGCCTGAAGTGGAGTGCCACACTTACCATCAGCTCCTCACTTTACCGCAAAGATCCCTGTGCTACTCATACGCAGATTTGACAAGGGCGAGTATCGAACCAGGAACCTTGTGGTTCCCAGGCAGATGTTCTATCGACTGAGCTTAACTGGAAGGGCCGGAATTCCCATAGTAACACCAGACAGGCCACAAGAAATAATATATAACTAACAGGACCTGTGGATATACCATAGTATGATTATTTAATTATTACGTTTTATATGTTTACTTAAGAGCTATTGTGAAATAGTTCAATATGTAAAAAATATAATAATCTTCATTTAACTCGCTCAATCTGTTTTTTTTTCTTTTCATTATGTTCGATTAAAACAGATTAGCGTTATCACTTACATGTACTCCCCCCCTCTCTCTATCTCTTCCCTTACTCTTTCTTCCTTACTTTCTTTCTATATTTTTTCTGCGTAGCATGTCCTTTCTTTCTTTATAATAAAACAGAATGGTCCATTATTTAACTGAGGTGATAACGCTCATAAGAAATAAGAATTTGGTGGATAAACAACACCATATAATCCGGGTTTATATTTTTGCATTTAATCTTAGACAATTTGGCCAGTCTAATTTTTAACCAGAGGGTAATTCCATGTCAAATCATCCAGGCCATGTCACCCACCCCCTTCAATTTTTGCTCAGGTGTGGACTATGTTAAAGTTAGACAATTCCCAAATTTTGATCTTCCAATTCCAAGAATTGGCAGTTATGTCGATTTTTAGCTCTCCAAATTTGAGGTAGGTCGCAAAAAATGGCTACTTTTTGTAATCTATTTTTGTCTGTAAAATGAGTTCTAGAGCTTCCCTACTACTAAAAATTGGTTTATAAAAGCATTTTTGATTGAGGAATCCAATAATGCTACCATAAAAGTCTTAAAGTTAACCAATTTTAAGTTATTGATGATTTTTTATTTAAAATTTATTAAACTTTTGCACTTCAATTTTTCTTAACATGGTCCACACCTGGACAAAATTTAAGTTTTAGACAATCCCCAAACTTTGAGCTTCTTATTCCAAAAATTGGTGGAGTTATGTCAAATTTTATTTCTCCAAATTCAGGTGGTCAGTCACCAAAAATGCAAATCTATTTCTCCCTGTAAAATTTCTGATTTGCAAAATTTTAACTGATGTTGTAGCTTCGGTTCTGAGCAAAATCCAAACTATTTTTTTTGTACAAATAATGTTCAATATATTTGAAATAATAATAGAAAAAAAAATCTTTGTCATAGATTCAGTGCCACATTGGAATATTGATCTTGCTATGAAAGAATCAAAAATCATCAATAACTTAAAACTGGTTAACTTTAAGACTTTTTAGATAGCATTTTTTGGATTCCTTAGGCAAAAGTACTTTTATAAACCAATTTTTAGTAGTAGGGAAGCTCTAGAACTCATTATACAGACAAAAATAGATTACAAAACAAATTTAGAGAGGTAAAAATCAACATAACTCCACTAATTTTTGGAATTGGAAGCTCAAATTTTGGGGATTGTCTAACTTTAACATAGTCACCTACCTCTACAAAATTTTAGAAAAATAGAAGTGGGGGGGTGACATTTCTATGATTTGTCATGGAATTACCCCAGAGGGTGTTGCTTGGAAGATTAAGGAACAAACATATTATAATATATAATAACAGATACGTTAAACAATGATTTGAAAATGGCTTTACAGAATTTGAATAGGTAAGTGCAAAAAATGTGGAGTCTAAAAATTATTTCTTTTCTCTTTTTTTTCCAGGAAAAATGTGACAGGTATTGGCCGGATAGCGGAAATCCAGTGTTTTATGGAGATGTTCAAGTTGCAAAAATGCATGAAACTATAACACCCGACTGGACAATAACAGATTTTAAAATCACAATAGTAAGTTGGTTTTTTTTTTTATTTTTGGGTTTTTTTTAGGGTTGAGGGGGAGTTTGTTGAAATCAACAAATATTAATAAATGTCCAGTTCTTACATAATTTATGAGCAGTTATAAATTATGAACATACCTATAGTTAGAATTTCTAATTAGGGTCTGTTAAACTTAAAAATTACAGAGTCCATGGAAAGTTACTGGGGCTGATGTTGATAATGGTGACATTCCAACTGACCTTCTGGTATACAGGCATAAGAATAAGTTTTAGTTTAGTTAGTCAGATGTGACCCGATTTCGAAGGAGTGCAGACGCGATTGTCGTCTCTGATGGGTTGGTTTCCCCACATTGGAATCAAATGGGCAGGGTTGAAAATAAAAGCTTGGTCAAGAAACAAACAAGTTTTGTTGTGTTAATTGAATGTTGAAACAAACAATGACCAGCCCAAACCTTCATCAACCTTTTGAACCCTTATACCCATGCCCCCCACCTACCGAATCTATGATACACCCCCCCCCATCTCTCATTATGACATTCTTGCATTCTCTTTCATAGATTTTCTTCCTGTGGTAATCCTCTGATGAGACTCAGGGGAAAGCAAAAAATTTTGTTAAGGATGAATCCACTTATGATTGCAATTCTAAAATTTTTTACTCACAAAAAAACTCTTAATCAAACATTTTTGGTTTTTGTTCAGATAATCAGTCCTAATCAAAATATTGTAATTATTTTGTATCTTCAGCTTCAAAATTTATCTAATTCAAAAATTTTTATTAGAAATGAATGGTTGTTTTCATAAGACAATTTTATTTTTTAACTTTATTGTTGTACAATTAGTTAAGTCTTACAGGAAGATGTCTCATTCATTATAATCATTTATTTCTAAAGACCCCCTCTTGATGAGAGCTACCCTTTCCATGTAAAGATTTTCTTTTTTAGATTAAGGTCTTCTCTCGAGTCCTATTGTTATCGAGACCCCCTCTTGATGAGAGCTACCCTTTCCCTGTTTTGTTTTGTTTTTCCAAAAGTTATCTACATTGAAAAAAATTTTTTTTTTTTAAGGGAGAGAAATCAAGAAACCTTCGTCATTTTCACTTTACATCCTGGCCAGATTTTGGAGTTCCTAACTCACCCCAAATGCTTGTCAATTTTGTACAAACAGTGCGTCGTGGTTTAATACAGAATGGACCAATTGTTGTCCACTGCAGGTAAATTACAAACCTCCTCCTTTCTTTTTTTTTACAAATCTTATTATAAGGGAAATTCGGTGTCTGTAACTGAAACTATGTCACTGATTATGTCAATACCCTCAGCAATTGCGCAAGTTTATTTAATTTATAGTCAAAATCATTAATACGTTGAATAAATTTTATTTATTTACAATGTCTATTATGAAAATCTGTGTTAGATTTGCCTCAAAACAACCCATGTTATTAATGCATTTAAAATCCTGCAATGTGTCTAATATAAATTGTAAGTTGTTGGCACCTTTCCATTCACTAAGGACGATGGTGTAGTGTCAAAAAAAAAAAAATCTGCATCTGTGCAAGTGGCTGTGCAGGCCACTACCTGAGTGACAGTCTTTGGTGCACTGACTGCACACAAACTGTGATGCTTTCTGGGGCTGCTGGCTTTTTTCTCCCTCTTTCTGGCTCTCTTTGCTGTCTCTTATATATCCCTAAGAAATAAAGGTTTATATTTTCGAAATACGCCAGACTACACAGTGCAGGGTAGCGTCGTCAGTTATGTTATTGACTGGCTTCATAGAGGGGTTTCTGGTCTTCCAACATAATACCCCCCTCAGCCAGCCAGACCCCGTTAGAGACGATCAAACTCCAACATGCCACCCATGTGCAACACCAACAGAAAAATGATTAGTATACACCAACGCAATCCTCAAACTCTTTATATCTGATTGGCCAATTCCACAGCCAATCAGCGATAAGGGTAGTTTTTATAATCAGGATTGTGCGACATTTTTTTATTTAATAATACATTGGCTTATCTGGGATGATACTCTTGGGGAAATGAAGAAAAACGTGTTGGATATGTAAGACAGAAAGGAATGTAAGTCGTAACAATTGAGAGGTTTGGGGGGGGGTCTTTTTTGTTTTTGTTTTCCATAATAGCAATATACACATTATTCCATATTCAATTTGGTCGAAATTGAATATGGATTTTAATCTTAAAAATTTTTTTTTTTTTTTTAAGCGATGGTAATGACTAAAAGTATATATATATGTAGTTAAGGGGTTTAACATAAAATATAAAAAGGTGTAAAATACATCGTAATTTATTGTCTATAAATATCTATATACGGTTGAAAACTAGTTTTATAAATTTGATCGGTTTAAAATAACTAACGTTGCTAAATATCTATTTACCTACTCGGTGAAAAAATATTAAGCGAGGCTGTCTAGAACGAATTAAATTTAAAGAAAAAAAAAAAAAAACTAAACGCAACCAACTAGAATGAATTCATATGAAATATAAATCTTCGTTTAGCATTTGTACGAAAAAAAATTCATATCCCTTGAAAATACTGGATTTAAAACTTACGAAATGCGACTGTAATATGTACCCTAGATGATATACTAAGGAGAGAAAAAAAATCCTATAACAAAACTTAAATCGGATGAAAAATAAATAAAGTCTGGCATGAACTGTAATTTCCTAGGATTCCTCTCATATATATATATATGGTGTGGTTAATTTGCATACTGGTTTTAATAAGAGTCTGAAGTAAGAATCTGTGGTCACCAGGACCAGAAAGGGGATGTTTTCCAGGGACTCAAAATAACCCCCCCAAAAAAGGTGGCATTGAGGTGCACATAGGTAGAAAGGGAAAGACTTTTCATGAACTGCATATCGCAGTTAAGGCGCAAGGCTCTGGTTGGTAGAGTCATTGTAGGACAAAAAGATTAGAAATCTCGAGATCTCATCATTTGACCAAAAGCTGTTTCCTCATCGGCACCAGCTGGATCACCTAGGTGAAGTTATATGATGTTGTAAGACCCAAAATACCTAATGATCTTTGGATAACATCACTGATAATGTGATCAGGGGTTCCTTTCAGGTGTATTCCTTGATACTGGTAAAAATAATTATTATTAACTTTACTAGCAATTATATACACCCTCCGGTGTATTTAAGTTTTTATTGTAATAAGATATTATATTAAATTGAAAAGGCTAATGAAACTAAATAAGAAGGCAGATAAATATTTGAAACAGAGGGAGGTGTAATGGAAAAATAGAACAAAACTTATTCTTCAATCACTTTCGTCTTTGATTGCTAGATTTTCCTAATTTAACTATTTAGTTAAAATATGAAGTAAAGAATAAAATTATAGTTATTTCTTAATGAATTTCTTTTAAGATTTATTTAAGAGATTTTTGCTCATATTTATTGATATAAACCAAACAATTAGAAATTTATATTACTAAGCACATTATTAAAATCAAATTTTTAATATGCAAATTAAACTTCCGGTTCATGCTGTAAACCGCTATTTTGTTGTATATATATAAATATAATTGCATGTTATTAGTATGTAGATATTGCCAACAGTATTAATAATGTAATACAATTTTATTAATAATTGAGGTTTAAATAAAATCATTGAGTATATGACATAAATAATTGAATTGTGACTTGAGTAATATAGTTTTGGTTACAGACAGAAAAACACACAATCTCCATTATAATAACATGTGTATTAATAAATTGATGATTTACCCTTAGTCATCACCTTCTGGCACCCCTAACATAAAAAAGGTTGGGTATTTATTTTAATCTTCCCCCCCCCCCCGAAATAAACCATTTCTATTTAAGCGAATATTTGTTATATGATTTTCATTTGCGTCTTTAAATCGTTGTGTCCTTCAGCGCTGGAGTTGGCCGTTCTGGAACGTTCATTGCTGTCGACCATTGCATGCAGCATATTAAAGTTAACGATTCTGTTGACGTTCTTGGAACCGTCTTTGAGATGAGAAAGCATCGTATTCTAATGGTACAAACTGAGGTATGAAATTTTTAAACTTTCTCTTTATCATCATTTAAGTTGACATATTTAGAAATCTTTTACTCTTCGTCAAAAGGAGGCGCTCTTGGTGTAATGGTTATTGTCATTGGAATTGGTGACTCCAGTTCAAATCCTGGACAAGGCTGTTTGTGTTTCACTCCATATTAATACTCTTAGGAAAGGTATGAATCCATCTGTTCTTCCACCAGCTATGAGTTGGTTGGTTGAATTTTATGGCATGTCAATCCTTGTTGAGTTATTTTATGCCAAAGATATTTTGTTTTATTCCTTCTTGATGGGTACTCTATTTTTTTTTTTTTTATTTTTTTTTTTTAATTCAATTTTTTTAAACACATTCTTTATAAGCTTTTTTTTTTATTTAACCCATAAATGAGACCCTAACAGGTACTACCACTCAGAGTTAGTGGACCTGGGAGTAATGGTGATGAAAGGGTATTCCATATTCCCCAGAGCTCCAGAATTGGAACTTCACCATTAGATGCAGTTTAATGTCATACGTAGTGCACCCCAGCTATGGTTAAATAGTAGGGCAGACTGGGTTCCTTAGCCTTGTTTATGCAACCACTCTACAAGAATGAAAACTCTGAATTCAAATCAGCTTTACTCTTCTTAACGAATTGTCCTTGTGCCATCACATTGTGCCCATGGTGGAGGAGGAGGAGGAGGGAGTGGTTGGGTAAATCCCACCCATCCCCCAAATATCATAGCATTGTGGTAAGAAGACAATTGAAGGAAGGGGAGGGGAGTGGTTGTTAACAGCCAAAATTGAGACAAATCAACACCACTAAAATTTGATCAAGATTTGCAGATTTTAATTTCTCTTAAAAACTGCACCCAATTTTTATCACAGCATGTTAATACATTGAATATTGGTGTTGCAGTGCTTGGTTCCCATTGGTAAAAAAAAATGTCATCAACAACAGATAGGATATCATCATATGAACTTTTTAGCCAATAAAAAAAAAGAAGTTGGCAGAGTGGCCTGTTGTCAGTATCAGTCAAACAGCGAGGGAGTCAATACCCTTTTCACTAGAGCTAAACTGGCCCTATATTTCTAGAGGAAATGTTTAATTTTTTGATGAAAGAAGTTAAAAGCCAAATAAATAAAAATTTTGTTTTTTTTCTTTCAGCAACAATATATCTACATCCATCATTGTTTGGTGAGCATGTTAGAAGCGATGGAAAATGAAGATATTTACCAAAATGAAGATATCTATCAAAATGTGATTGTTAATCAAAATCATGGACATGATAATCAAGCTTTCTTAGAAGGTAAGAAATGGATTATCTCTGCATATCACATTGGGGGGGGGGGGGCTTTCTTAGAAGGTAAGAAATGGATTATCTCTGCATATCACATTGGGGGTAGGGGAAGCTTTCTTAGAAGGTAAGAAATGGATTATCTCTTCATATCACATTGGGGGGGGGGGCTTTCTTATAATGTAAGGTCTACAAAATTATTTCAGTTTCTTATTTCTAAAATTTCTTACAAATAAGATTTAAAATGATTTACAACAACGCTCTGTACAAGACTATAAATCACTATCAACAAAAGGAGCGCAACTATGATGGTCTATACTTACCCAAAAATCCCTTGAAAACAATCACCAGACATAACGGGACCACCACTACACAAACTTGTTTTTTAAACTGCAGGCATATCCAAAAAATGTAGGACTGGGAGCCCTAAGATCTGGCAAGCGACAGAAAAAGTCCAAAATTGCTCAATATTCTAGAAATTAAACAAAATATAACTTTTTTTAAAGGCATGGGTGGGGATCCTATGTAATGAAGACAAACCCAAGTTCTATTAGCCCCCCCGCTCCCAGGGGTTTCTTAAGGCCTAAAACCGGCCTTCGTCTCATCTCTTGTTTATTGGTCACAAATATCTACACAAGATTTCATTTGTATAAAGCAGTGAATTAATTTTTTTTTTGGGGGGGGCAACTTTTGTGACTTATCAGTAAGATAAATTTGTTAATCATGAGTTATCTAACTGATTGTTTCCTTTCTTTTTTAGATGAAGGTATTCATGTTGCTGACTAGAAAAGAGGAAAACATTTCCAATTGAAGAATCCCTTTCACTGGAACGCAGATTAAAATGTCAAAACTCCTTTTATTTTTGTGTATATATATATATAAGTTTGTAAGGTGATCTAATGTTTAACCAGTTTTTTTTTCTACCCACACCGCAAATTGATTCAGTTTATAAAAGTAAGTAAAGAAAACAAAAAAATTGACACAAAAAACAAATCAACCCAAAATCTTTATAAAATTGTCAAGCTCAATTTTTTTGGTTTAGTTTTAAAGAATTTCACATTAAAAGAAAAAGGTTAAGTTTTTTGGGGGTTTTTCCTCTACAGTTCACTAATTTATTTTATATTTGTGAATGAAATTTCATGACATTCCAATTAAATTAATTGGATATTATTTTTAAATAACAATTTAATCAAACGGAAAATTCTCCTCGTTTTTTAGAAAAAGCCAGAAAAAGTTTAAACTTCAATAATGAAATTTTCTTCATTTATTCCATGAAAAAAAAAACGCAAAAAATCCTTCATTTTCCTTTTTTACTTGTTAAGAATTTAGTTAATTTTATTTTTCCAAAGTTTATAATTTTTCTTTTTTTTTTCACCTCACTCAAATATTTTTGACTTCAATTTATGAATGAAATTTCTAAACCCCAAGAATTCCTCCTCCCCCTTGTCATGACTGTTTCATCTTTTAAAAGTTTAGGATATTTTTTCATGTATACATTCTAATGTCATGAATTTTCTACACTTTTTTTTCCAATTGACATTTCTTTTTCTTCTCCAAAATATTGACATTGTGATATACTGCAAAAATTTGTGGAGGGGCTGGGTTTTTGTTTTGTTTTGTCTAATCAAGAAGGTTCACAATTATAAGATTCTAAAATTTTGTGTAAATAACTTTTTAAACCAAAATTATTCATACATTATAAATAATGTTCTTGTTTTAACATTTGTAAAGGGGCCAAATATTTTTTTACTTTTTTAACCTGAAAAAAAAAAAAAAAAAAAAAAAAAATTATATGTTTATTATATGCATGTACACATTGAATGAACTAAACAAAATTTTTTTAAAATCTGTTTTTGTTTATTTGATGGAAAAGAAAAAAAAAACTGTAGATTATAAATTAATGTTCTGAATAAAACAAAACAAAAAACTTTGGAATGCAAATGAATTCTGCGTCAATAGAAGAAAGACAAATGATTGAATCAAATTAAAATCTCTTTAATGAAACAAAAGATTAGATTATTTTAAGGAGATTTTTTTTTCTCCTCTTAAAAATTATTATTATGGTGTGTGACTTTTTAAAAAAGGGAATACTGTTTTAATAACATAAAACTGAATTTGCTTTTTTATTTATTATTAACATGAAAAGTTTGTTTTTTTAATTCGTTTTTAGTGACTAACATTGTGGATTTGATTTTGATTGGGCATCCATCTTGGTTTTATAAACTCAGAAAATTTCATTCTCTTCCTTTTTATAAAACAGATTGCATTGAATAGTGTGTGTATGTGTATATATATATATATATATATATATATATGGAAGTAAAATGGGAAATTAAATTAAATCCAACAGTATGTAGAAAAACATGAAGTATTCTAAAAGATGAGTTTATTTTTGATCAAGAATAAATTCATCTTTTGGAATATTATGTCCTTTTCTATGTATAATTATATATGTATATATTAGACCTCATTAGAATTTAGCCTTTGTTTGGCTATATTAATCATACAATATTCAGATTTAAATTGTTTGCATTTCAAATCCTATTTAAATTTTAGTGAATTTCAACAATTAAAGAAAATGTTATTAATATATGAATATGTATCATTTTATCCGGGGTTTTTTTTTGTTTTTTTTTTTTAAACAAAAAAGTTCACTGAAAAAATCTTTTGCTAATTTTTTTTTTAAAATTAAAATTTCTAAGATTTTTTTTTTTTTTCACATATTTCTTAAACTATCCATTTCCAATTCCTTTAAAGTACATCTCACCAATTAAGGGGAGGGGGTACAGAAGATACTTCTAGGTTTTCATATCCACATTGGGAAATTGCTATATATATATATATATATATATATGTATCTTTTTTAAATCAATTAACAAAACAGGTACATTTTTATTTGCTGATATACTTTTTTTTGTAAAATATTTTCATAATTTCTCATCAATTTTTCACACAAGAATTAAATCCATAGCAAATTAACAATTTCTTTAAATCATAAATATATTCTATTTTGTTTTGTTTAATTCCAATCTTATTCATACCATTTTTAAGATCTGGTTTACGGTGCTTAATTTTAATTCCTGGGAAATAATGGTGACTTATTAAATAGAACTAAATTCTTTCTGGTGCTTGTACATTAATCTGTAATTTTCAAATGTAAGAATTGAATTTAAATCAAAGAAATTTTAGGAATATTGTTATTATTTAAAATTTATAATGCTAGAATTACTTGTGTATTTCTTGACATCCACCATGTTTGATAAAACAATTGAAATGGTTTAAAGTTTGCCATTTTTGAAGATAATGGTTTTGAAGATAATGGTTAAAAAAAAAAATTTAAATTACTTTTAAAATTTACCTTAAATTTTCAATTCAAGAAAATTAAGTTTCACCCTTTGAAGTTTAGATTTTTTATGCATTCAAAATTCACTCGAGAGAAAAAACGTTTTTATTTAAAGCTATCGTTCCATTAAAAAAAAAATCTGAGAATAATCAATTCACAGTTTTTCATTGTTAATATCTGGCATTGATCTCATTGAGACAAAAAATATTTTTGGTCTTACAGCTTCAAAGGGTTAATAAATGATAAGAAAGGTAAATAAAAAAAAATGACATGAAAATTTATTGGGGAACAATTTTTTTATCAATTCAGAAATCTGGCAATTAAATTTATATATCAAGTTGTTTAAGTTTTTTTTTTTCCTATATTATTTCATCATTTTATATCACTTGAAAAAAAAATTTTTAGTCGTTAAAATAAACTAAACTTTTCTTTGATAGTTCAAGAAAATGTTTTTCAAATTTATAATCAGATGTGAATCAATTCCAAATTGATATTAAAATTGTGGAAAAAAAAAAAAAAAAAAAAAAACAACTTTATTTATTCCCATGAGAATTAAGGATTGTTACTGAAACTCTGTAAAATCTTTTTGATTGTTTAAACAATTATTTTTTTATAAAAATGATTAATAAAAATGAATTATGATCTTCTCCTTGTTGTTGTTCTATAACATTGATTATTGTTTGTGTTTTTAAATGAACGGATTGTTTGGGCCAGAAATGATTTTATAACAATTTTGCTCTTAGATTGATAGATAAACAGGTGAATTTATGTTGCATTACAGCCCCCTTTTTTTTTAAGGAGTGTGGTGTTTTTTCTCTAAAAGGACTAGTTATTCTGTGGTAACTCAGAGTTAGAAAGAATCGAACACCAATCACTTTGTTTGCTTGTCAAACAACAACTTTTTCTAGCAGTAAACCATCAATATAAAGATGAAGGAAGTGAAATCAATTGTAAAAAATCCAAACATTAACCAAGATCAATTAAAAACAGGTAGAACAAACATTCAACCTTCCCAGTGTTTATCAACATTGTTTTTGGATTCACTCTTTATCAAGTGTAAGGGAAACATTTTCACTTTCCTTATATATACATACATTGTATGTGTGTGTATATATATATATATATTTATATATAAAAAAAATCTCAGTCATGGTTATCTTTTGTTGGGTATTTTGTAAACTCATCAATAGATGCCACCCTTACAGACGAGTAGTAATAACTTCCTGACTGAACTCTTTGATTCTAGCTATTGTCCTATGAGGTTCATTTGCCCACCATCTCCTGAGGCACACCATTGACCTGCTTTTGGGTTCATCCACCATGCTGCTACCCATGGTTTACAATGTTATATACTTGTATGGTGCATATATTCCCCTTAAATCTGTTATCCAGTGATCATCATCATCATCATGTCGCGCTATTAGCACGGATATCCATGACAATCTCTCGCCAACCTTTCCTATCATTCATTTTCCCAGGGAGGTCCTCTGTTCAGCAACCTGCATCTTTGCTTAGTTGGTCAATGTAGGTCCTTGCTGGGTGGCCTACACTAGCATGTCCGTGTGTTGGCTTCCACAGGAGAACGTCACTTATGAGCTCATCCTTGCTTCTCCAGCAGTGCCCGGCATGTCTTGTCCATCTCACTTGAATGGTTTGTGAGATGGGGGGCAGGTGGCCATATAGCTGTTTCCTCGTGGGGTGCTGCTTCCACGATTTATTCAGGACTGCACGCAGCATTCTTGTGCAGCTCCCATCCAGCTTATTCTCAAGGCGCCTCATTAGGGTCCATGTGGTGCATCCGTACAGCAACACTGATACAACCACCGCCTGGAAGAATTGTCGCTTTAGCTTGTCAGTGAGATCAGATTTCCATATTACTGATAATTTGTTTGTGGCCGACCATGCTTTTCCTATTCGTGTATTTACATCGCTTTCTGTGGATAGGATATTACCACCTAGGTATGTGAATTGTTCTACTGGCTTAAGGGGCTTACCGTTGAGTGTGGTTATGTCTCCTTTCCTTTTGAAACATATGTACTCTGTTTTATCGGAGTTTACATGAAGGCCAATATTATTTGCAGCCTTCTCTAGGCTATGCAGTAGTGACTCGGCCTGTGGTGGTGTATCTGCAAGGAGTGCAAGGTCATCAGCGTAGTCCGCATCTGTGATTTTCTGTGCAGGATATCGCCTGCTTCTTGCCTTTTTTAGTGTGAAGCCTTCTTCTTTTATGGTATCTAATGATGTTCGGAGTACATAGTCTAAGCATATGATAAATATATATGGTGCTAGTGTATCTCCTTGTAGGACTCCAGTTCCGATGTCGAAGAAATCTGTGTCGCCATCGGGTGAGCGTACCATTGCTTGTGTATCTTTGTTTTTGGCATCATTATAGCAGCAACAGTTTCTTCTGGTAGCCCGTATGCTAGTAGTATTTGTTCCATTTTTCCTCTGTGTATGGAATCAAATGCCTTGGAAAAATCTACGAATAGTAGCGTTGCCTCTAGATTCTTTGCTCGAATCCCTTCTATGATTCGTCGTATAGTCAGGATCTGAGAGGTTGTGGAACGGGTTCTACGGAATCCGTTTTGGTTTTTCCTAAGAATTTTCTCTATTTCGGGTCGGATGCGATTAAGAAGAAGGGCATTATAGATCTTGGCTGCGATAGCCGTAAGAGTTATGCCTCTGTAGTTTTTAGCTATTCCTAGGTCTCCCTTTTTTGGGAACGGGAGGATGCATCCTTTTGTCCATTTATCTATTCTATTTTGTCTATATACTGCATTGCATAGCCTAAGCAGTATGTCGCTGAACTTGCCCATTTTCCATACCTCCGGGGGTATTTCGTCAAGACCCGCCGCCCTTCTACCTTTTAGTTTATTTAAGACTACGTGGAGTTCTTCTGTTGTAAAATCCCCCAGTTTTATGTCTAGTTGTCTATCTATGATCTTTTGAGTGTTATTTACCATGATTTTAGGTGTGTTCCCCATAAGTTTCTGGAAGTGGTCTTTCCATTTTTGGAGTCTTTCTTTTTGGCTGTTTGCCTTTAGTTTTGATCTAGAGGTACTTTTCCTACCACTAATTTCATTTACTGTTTGCCATGCTAATCGCGACTGTCTGTCTTCTACTGATGATCTAATATTATTTATTTGTGCTTGTATATATTCTGTTTGTTCTTTTTTGTATGTTTTGGTTAGTTCTATTTGGGCTTTCCTAAGGTTGTGTAAATTGGTGTTAGTTGGGTTTGTTTTATTGAGTTGGGCTGCTTTTTTTATATCGTTTCTTTTTTCCCTAACTGCTTCTGTCTCCCAGGGAACAGAGTGTTCGGCTTTTAATTTGGTTGGTATGCACTCGGCTGCCGCTTCTAAGTGAGCACTAACAAAGTTTTCGTATTCCTCGTTTGGTGTGGAGCTTTCGGATGTCTCCTGGAGGATATCGAATTTATTTCTTACTGTAACAGCGTAGTGATTGCAAATATCGCTGTTGGCAAGTGTCGACCAGTCGTATCGTTCAGATTTGCTGGTTTGTTTTTTGTTTCTACGTAGGCTAAGTCGTAATTTTGCTGTGACTATTCTGTGATCGGAGGATACTCCTTCAAAGGAAGAATACGCTTCACAGTTCATTGCACTATTTATCCATTTTTTTGTTTATTAGGATGTAGTCTAGTTGCGCTTTTGTGCTATTTGGGTACGTGTATGTCCATAGTTTGCCCTTCCGTTTTTGGAATTTAGTGTTCAGGCAGACAAGCCTGTTCTCAAGGGAGAACTCGGCTAGGAGATCACCGTTCCTGTTTGGGGTGTTGTGTAGGCCGAATCTATTGTTTTCGTTTCTTCCTATCTGTGCATTCACGTCTCCCCCAATTATCAGTACGTTATGTTTGGGGGGTGTCTGCATAGGGAGGATAGCCCATTGTAAAATGTTTCAATGTCCGTTTCGTCGCTGACGTTTGTTGGGCTGTAACATGAGACTATAGTCATGCAGGGATTGCCATTAAACGTAGCACTCATGATTCTAGGTTGGATTTTTTCTATGCTGTTAAGTGATTTTAGCGCTCGAGGGCTGAGAAGCATTCCTACACCTCCTATAGTTGCATTGACGGAGTTTTTCCATGCAGATGCTGACACAAACGTCCAGCCATTTCCAGATTCATGGTATTTTAGTTCTACATCATCATGGTCAAATCTGTGTTCTTGCACACATATGATGTCTATATTATTTTCGGCTGCAGACGCCGTGAGTTCGGGGAGTTGGCCTATCGCTTTTAGTGTTCTAACATTAAATGTTGCTAGCTGGAGTGATTTTTTACATCTAAGTAGGTTTGTATTGAATTTGGGTTCTATATCTGTCTTATTAGATATTGCGGTTAGGGTTATGTCTTCAGTAGAGTGTGTGTCTTGTTTGTCTGTGGTGAGAGTGGTGTGATTTAGGTATGTGGTGTATTTGGAGCCCCGTAATTTATTTATCGAACACTGGGCCGGTGCTCGAACCTCAGCAGAACGTGTACTCTTTTTGATAGCAGGAAGTACGTTGCTACAGGTTTCCTCAGCTCTGTGTAATGTCATGAAAAGTTTCGGTTAGGTCGAGGTTATCAATATCTATCGGTAGCTGTTTGACTCATCAATAGGCGCTGGTCTTAGAGATGAGGAGCAATAGTTGCCTAACTGAACTGGTTGATCCTGGCCGTTGACCCGTTTTGAGTTCTTCCGCCCAGCATCTTATGATGTACGCCGTTGGCCTATTTAGGCTCTTCCGCCGCATCTCAAATCCACCACGCTGCTACCCATGGTTTTGTTTTGCATGCTGTCGGGGTATGTAGATTTTTGCAGGAAGAAGGAGAAAGACAATAGAGAAAGGAGACAGGCGAGGAAAAGGGATCGAGGGGAATAGAAGCTATAGAAATAAGTGTTAAGTTAGAAATAAGTTAGAAGTAAGTTTTAACTTAGTATAAGTCCACAAGTCCCCTCCTATATTAGCGTTAACGAAGGTGGAGCAAGTGGCGGAGAGAAGTATGGGGAGAAAGAGGGGGGATAAAAGTGGTGGCTACATCAATAGAAGGAAAAGTTCATTAAGGGCTACTTTTAGAATATCGAAACCATAAAATTCATTCACAGTGTTAATTTCACATTCTAATACACAATGGTTAAAAGTTAAACGGGTTTTAGAACCAATACGAAACAAAATATTATTTTGAAAGTAAGTCTTTAAATTCAATTTAACAAATTAAATCGTTCACCTTAATTCGCTTCGCTTCGGGTTGACTTAACCATCAGTACCTTAGTCAAGGAATCCAGTGATAAACTGGAGAAATATTACTGAATGATTATGGATGTTTGTTTTAACACAGTTTGACTTTGTTTTTATTGCCACAGCAAAAGTTATGTGCCTCCTGTTGCTACACAAGTACAGTTCTGATCATGTATGTTTTCCTTCTTGATGAAAAAAAAATTAAAAAAAACACCTGCCTTTAGGATTTTGTTAGTTTTAACTTGTAAGTTTACGTGTCTCTTAATGAAAGTCCAGAAATGAAGAAGAAAAAACTTCCACTAACCTTGTCAGTCAAATTGATCCTCATCCTGTCTGGATTTTGCCTTTCAGTAATTTAAGAGATGACTTTCTACTATTATCAGTCATATGGAAATCTGATCTCACTGATAAGCTAAAGTAAAAATTCTCCCAAGCTGTAGCCATATATGTACTACTGTATGGTTGTACCACTTCGACTTTAACAAAGTAATTGGAGAAAATGCTAGATGGGAACTACACAAGGATGCTGCCTTGAACAAATCCTGGAAGCAGTACCCCCCACAGGGGGGTAATAACTAATACATATAATTGGCAAAGACTCATGGTTATCCATACTGTCAGCGCAACCTGATGTGTGATATATATATATATATATATATATATTTTCCTTATATTTCAAGGTAACTTCCTATTTCCCAAAAGGTTTTATTTTTAGACTTTCTCTTATCTATTTTCTTTTGGATCACAATGTCGGCCTGCTGGTCAGTTAGCTATCTGATATTTTTTGTGTTGCCCCCCCCCCCTTTAACTCTCACAAAAAATGTTACGTACTGGCCTCTGTACTGGCACTAAATATCTATATGTTGCATACTGGCATCAAAGTCTATATGTTATATAGCGGCTTCTTCAAACTCACGCTGCTAAATCGTGTATCTGCATACGTAGCGGGTATCGTCACTAACCCTAGACGATATATGTAGTAGTCAGCTACTACCATCTACTGGACTTCAATAAACAACAGATACGTATGTACAAAGAGAGGACCCTTCTTTATTTTCTTCGGTGTGTGGGTGGTGAAGGCGCAGAGCTTACAATGAGTGCCCAAGGGTTGATGATGACTACTACTACTGTTGGGATGGTGAGGTAAAGGGGTGGTTGGTGGCATCTCAACGCCCTTGGGCGCAACAGACATGACTGTGTCAACGGTCACTCACTGTTCGCTGTGACTGTCTAACTGCTGTCCTCTCGAACCTCTGGCTTTTGTATTGACGTCACGCCTATGCATCTTTATCTTTTGATATCCTTTGTTATATATTTCTTTATCCTCTCCCTGCTTCTTTGACTGGAAACCCTCTCTTCCGTTTTTTTAACTTTTCCTTTTACCGGGGAAAAAAGTCCTTTGTCATTTTTTTTCCGTCTTTTCTTTGTTTAATTTAACCAGAAATTCCTATTTCCATTTGTACAATATACAACATTCCTCCCCATACCATTTTTCAAAAATGTTCACATGTGAACATTTTTCAAAAATTTCTTCAATGCCCCAATCCACCGTCACTCACACGACCCACTAAGTACATCACAAAATACAGGATTAACAAAAAGTTTTTTTGTTTTTTTTTACAATTTTGTTTTGTCACGGTTTCTTTTTTTACTGAAAAGTTTTGTTTTGTTTCATTCAAAAAGTTCATTTTTTTTTTTTTTTTTGCGATCGTAGGCAGTAACCACGCCCCAATTTCCAAACTGACATTGAGTAAATGACCCTTGACAATACCATGTGTATCTCTGCTTGAGTAATATCACACACATAATTTCTTAAATTCAACACACCAAGTTCTTGACAAAATAACAGTTATTCGAAGTCTGGCCGAGAAAACGAAACGAGAACGAGGGACATTTTACATTTTTTTTTTTTAATTTATTTATTCATCCAAGGGCCCGACTCTGGCTGTTGATGATGGGTATGCGGTTTACTTGAAGGATTAGTTCCATCGTTTTAAAGTTACTACCTCCTAACTGATATAGTCTAAAACAATGGACTCGTGACCCGCAATATTTTAGGCTATCGTGAGCTTTCATTTTCCATAAGTATGGACACCTTACCCTCTTTCAAATCTCGGTCTATTTTCTACACCTAATTGTTCACTGACCTTGCTGTCCGCATTCGGATCCAAAACATCCTTCACTCAAAGCGTCATGGAGACCATTCCACAAAATCATAACCTCAAAATCCTCAGAAATACCGGGGCACGGATCTTACCGTTTGTCTTTTATTCCTCTTTGGAACCCCAAACTCATTCTAACCTATCGGAATCTTAAACCCAGAGTGTAGAATATCTTCCCGAAACGACAGTAACCACATGGGACGCTCAACAAAGAAATCGTAATTGGTGTAATGGTGAGCCTTCGGTACGACTACTTTTTTAAAACCATATTTACAGATTCCTTACACACTTGGAAAAAAAAAACCTCCATACAATCAAGCACGAGTTCAGAACTTGATCAAAAAAAAAAAAAAAAAATTACAGCAATTCACAAATAAAAATTTCCAAAACCTTCAATAAAATTTAGGTACACAAAATTACCAAGACCAATCCTTGATTAACTATGTTAAACTTTCGGGAAAAAAAAATTTTCAAAACCCGAACATACTGACAAAAAAAATTGGAAAAATTACAGCATCATATAATCATTTCTATTGGGCTCCTCTCTTAAATATCTTCAATCAAACCTCCACTTTTTCTCTTAGATTCAATCTAACATTAATTCAAAATTTTCCTTTTAAAAATCATTCCACTAGTTCTCAAAACCATAAACCTCATTCCCTTTAAATTCAATCCAAAATTCAAATCTAAAAATTCAAAATCTCCCAATTTAAAATTTTCATGCATTCACCCCACTGCTCTCGTCCGAACAAAAGGCATCAACCAGGGTCACCAAAAATGAAGAGATCACCAATAAATTGTAAATCACGGAAAAAAAAATTACTAAAACCACATGTGAAGCAAGGCGTTGGCCTTTTCACGTATTCCATTCAGAACTGCACGACAAAATCGGAGTAGGCACAGTCGCCATTTATCTTTTATTCTGTTTTCAGAACTCCATAAACCGGGAAAATGCAGTCTGCTAAAGACTTTCGAAAGTTATCAAAGTGCCTAATTTCAATAGGACATTCACCCATAAATTCAAAAAAAAAAAAAAAAAAAAATTGCGACACAACTCAGGTGAAATTTCCAACCAGTTGACCCAACATTAGACTCTCAAATCCAAACGAAAAAATCAGCATGGTGATCTAACACAAAAATATTCCCTTACCAAATAACAATTTCAAAATTAAGGTGTTTCTTTTCTTTTTTTATAATTCATATATATCATTTAAAATTATTAAATTACCCCCTCTCATTATAAAATTACGAGTAAAAATTATTTACCTTAAGTCTCAACCTTCTAAAAATTATATTCATACTGGTTAAACGAAAAAAAAAAAATGTTTTTTTTTTTTCACTGAGGGGTATACACGTGCGTTACTAAAATTACTACTAAGATTTACAGAATACTTAATCTTAGTCTTTCTTTCTCAGTCGTCTATTCTCTATCGTATACTTTCTCTCTCTCTCTCTCTCTCTTTACTTTCGACCACCACACCTCGATTATTACCTCAACCGACATACAGATTCGCTCTCTTAATGTGTTCATCCCAAAACAAGCCTCATTCGTCAACTCAGCGGTCAGATTAAATAAACAACTTTCTACTATCAAACAAAAGCAGAGATTTACACAAAGTAAAATAAAAAAATCACTTACCTTTTGATTGATGTCTTATAATATCGTAATCGTCTAGTGTATGTAGCGTTGTGTTGTGTGTCTCTCTCTTTTCTTTTCTCTCATACCAGCAATCAAAATCTCGGCCTCGTCGAAGTGGACTTTCACGTTGTGTTTGTGGTAACATCAGGCTTTTCTGAATTCATGTGGAATTCTCCTCAGTCACGAGCACCAAATAGCAATATGTTGCATAGCGGGGTTTTCATGGTACCAAATATCTATCTGTTGCATACTGGCATCAAAGTCTATATGTTATATAGCGGCTTCTTCAAACTCACGCTGCTAAATACGTAGCGGGTATCGTCACTAACCCTAGACGATATATGTAGTAGTCAGCTACTGCCAACTACTGGACTTCAATAAACAACAGATACGTATGTACAAAGAGAGGACCCTTCTTTATTTTCTTCGGTGTGTGGGTGGTGAAGGCGCAAAGCTTACAATGAGTGCCCAAGGGTTGACAATGACTACTACTACTACTGTTGGGATGATGTGGCTGGTGGCGTCTCACCGCCCTGGGCCGCAACGGACCTTGTCGACGGTCACTCACTGTTAGCTGTCCGCCTAACTGCTGTCCTCTCAACCCTCTAGCTTTTGTATTGACGACATACCTATGCATCTTTATCTTTTGATCTGATAACGGACATTTTTTATATATTTCTTTATCCTCTCCCTGCTTCCTTGACCGGAAACCCTCTCTTCCGTTTTTTAACTTCTTTTCGCTTTTACCGGGGAAAAAGTCCTTTGTCATTATTTTTCGTCTTTTCTTTGTTGAATTCCAATTTCCGTTTGTACAATATACAACAAAAAGACTTAAACACCGATTCCTTAAATGCATACAAAGATTTCAAACAACCCCCAACACTCACATAGCCCCTTCCCACCCAAAAAAAACAAAAAAACTCCCTTCCCCACCTATCATTTCCAGATAGATAAATAGATATTCGTTGCATTATTCAAAGAAACAAATAAAACAGTATAAAATTGATGTATTTTTAATACATGAAAAAAAAATTTTTTTTTTTTTTCATAAATATTTTGCAAAAAATATAAAAATTGACATGGGAAAAAAAATGTTTTGTGTTTTTCATGTTCCAAGTGATTCAAGGAATGAATTTAAATTATATTCAGATTCATATTGTTTTTCATCCCACAATTCACCAAGATTGTCTAATATTGAATGAATACTTTGGCGTTTACTTGAACTTTCTTTTGATTCTTTTTCTTTATTATTGCTACCATCATTTCCTAAAACAAATAATTCTAACAGTTGATCTGTTCCCATCGATTGGAGTGTAGAATTATCTTGGCTAATCACTGTGTTGGCAATGGTCATCTTAAACTTTTGTAACCTTCAATAATGAAAATAAATAAAAAGGATATAAAAATTAGAATTTGGAAGGAAAAAGAATGGGAAGAAAATTGAGGAAATTGCAAAATTTCATTTAACACAACTTTTAGATTTTCAGATTTTTACTTAGTTATTTTTCTAAATTATAATGAAAAAAAAATTCCCATAATTCTAAAATCGAATATTTTTGTCAATATCAATAAGAATTTTTTGTCTAAATTTGAAGACAAATTATCAGATCTTTATTTTAACCATTTCAAAGAATTTGAGGAATTTAGCAAAAATTTTTTTGCCATATATTTTACAAGATTTATTAAAGAAAAATCCTCACCCCATGATTTTTTCTTCTAATGTTCCTCGTGTAATTAATCGATAAACATTAACAACTTTCTTTTGGCCAATTCTGTGTGCTCGATCCATCGCCTAAAAAATAAAATTAGGTATTATCAAATATTATAAATTAAAAAATACAAAGGACATCATTTGTCGGGAATAACTTCAAAAAATTGTTGTACAATATTCAATTCTTGGAGCTTAGAAAAATATTTAAATATCTTATTCAAAAAAGTAGTTTGTCTATCATAATTTTTAATAAACATTCAAGATAAAAATGTCTACACAATTTAAAGAAAACATTTTTTTACATTTTTTTTTAGGGAATTTAATCCAATATTTGAAAAAAAAAAAACAAAAAAAAACCCTAACTAAATCAATGAAGGTTTCTATCTTATTTTTCTCTGATGTGTGTATATCTATAATTCAGTTTTTTGTCCAACCAATAAAAAGTCAAAAGTCTTTACTAATTATTTTGTTGGACATTAACCAATTCAATTTTTAAATTTTAATAAATAGACAGCAAGAATTTTTTTTTTTTTTTTTTTTAAATCTTAGTAGGAATTGTTTAAAACTCCGTAATAAAGTCAGTAGAGTGACCCTATTGTTGGCATCAGCCAAACAGCAATGGAGTCTATCCCCTTTTTGCTAGTGCTAGGCAAGGGAGATTGTTTCGCTAAGGTGGAGCGCCACACCTATCGTTAGCTCTCCCAGATGCTTTACCACAGTATAGCTTGTGTAATCTGATCTGAGTTGGCAAGGACAGGTATTGAACCTGGAACCTTGCAATTCCTAGGCAGATACTCTACTAATTGAGCTGAACAATATTCCACATTCAAACAAAAATAACATTTTTTCTCTTTGTACTGAATAAACTTCTTTGTTTTCTTTTCATCAATTTGATAAAATATATAAATTGTCTTCGAACTTACAATAACCATATTTTGATTTTATACAATATTCAATACGGTTATATGAATCCCTCCGTCTTCCTTTTAATATTAAAAACATTACATTGGCTCCGATATATAATTTAGTGGAATCTTCTAGATGTTCTTTTTCCAAAAATTTAAATCATTTATATATAGACGCTAAATATGACTTGCAACAGTTGTTGTCTGAGACTTTAGAGAAAATATAGCAATTATGAATCCTCAAACAAAGCATAAAAAGGTAGAAAGGAGATTCGCCTGACTTATCTCCCTTGTATCAAAAGTTGGTAATATATTTTCTAAATATTTCTTTGATTCACAGACCAAACTGATTGTTTCATTTTAACGGCATTTCAACCCATCCAGGGTTATTTTATGCAGAGCAGAAGGTTGTCAGGGATGGTCAAATTTATTGATTTTGACAGGTTTTTTGTAGTTTGTTGCTAAGTGGATTGAAAATCAGTTTATAGCGTAAAGTTCAAATTTGATATAATCAACAATTTTTTTTCTATTTAACCCATAGATGGGCCCAAACAGGTATTACCACTCTGGGTCAGAGTGGACCTGGGAGCAGTGGTGATGAAGCGGTGCTCCACATTCACCAGAACTGGAACCCCACCATCAGAGTTTAACTTCATTCCCAGGACATGTACACCGCCTTCTAGCACATATGATAAAAAGGGTTGGTGCTTGCCATAAGGGCAATAGTGTTGGGACAATATAGGTGCTAGGGCTTGACGTGGCCAGCCGATTGATCAGAGGGGGCCTCTCCAACCGCCTGTCTAGCCTAAGTAATGTTACATAATTGTTAGTACCCTAACACTTATGTACAGTGTACAAAATGGCTGAACGAGTACAGCCGGCGGCCTTGAGTACGATGTCATGGAGGATTGAGTGACAAGTCTTGATCTCATCCTGATCCCTTTTCTGGTGGATACCATGAGAATCGGTGGAGAAGGCCCTCTTCCAGTTTAAATTAGAAAGAGTTAGTTAGATTGGCCAAAACCACAGAGCAAGTAAGTCGCGTTAAGCACGCTGCCAACTCAATCTGCGCAGTAATCTGGTGGGGATTTCGGAATAAAATATGATCTAAAGAAAATCGAAGTCTTGGGTTATTTATCCAAAAACTACCAATGACCCAAGGCTTCTGATAATAGAAGACCAGACATGAAGTCCAGACGCTAGAAGAACATAAGATTCCAAAAGACAATCAGAAGAATAAGAATAAAGAGAGTATACAACAGTAAGGGTCTAAGTGGGGTGTTGCATGTCATGGACTGCTCATCCACCAGGATTCCATCTTTAAGCAACAAACAACCAACAAGTGGCCCCATTGGGGGAGTCTTACCCCTCTGCAGAGGTGCATTCAGTGTATTCTAACATCCCAGCCAACAGGGTGGACTGACCAAATTGAAATAATATCAATGTTCTTTGATCAAAATGTATAATAATATACATTTATCCCTTTCTTTTTTTTTATCTTTCCTCATATTTACGTTTTCAAATTCTTAGCCATAAACTTTACATTGTTATTTCATTCTGATGAAATCTTTCAAGAAATAAAGACAAAATATTAAACTACCCTTGAAATAATGCAATTGTGTTGGCTTATCTACTTTTTTTCATTTTGTCAGATTTTAGTCAACCTTTGTTTTTATTCATAATAAAAGTTTGGTTTCTTAAAATCCTTAAATCAATATTTTTCAGACAACTTTACTGTCATTGTTTTTATGTTGATATATTTTTAAAATAATATATTCTCATCATTATAAATTTAATCGATCTCTGTCGTTTATTTCTAGTTTATTTTTGTCATATGACAACACTTTAATCCTAATAAGAATGCATAAAATTCCCCTTGTGAAATGAGATCATTGTTTAAGAGATGAAAACAAAACAATTTGTTGGGTTGTCAAACCTCAAAACATTAACTCCATTATTTTTAAAATAATGGAGCTAAACTTAATTTAAAAACAAATCAAACAAAGGGTTGAGGGTTGGGGGGCATTAAATGGTGGGTGGGGGTATTAAGTTCAATGGGGATTAGTTTTTTTTGTTTTTTTTTAAGAAAGAAAGATAAATAAAACTGACCAAGAAGCAATTAAGTTTTATAATTGTGATTTCATTAGAAATTGAAAATTTTTAATGTTTGATGTGAAAGAATTAAAATCTGACTTTATCTCATTGGATTTGCTTACCTGTAAGTCTTTCATGGGATTCCAATCATGTTCTACAAAAATCACAGTGTCTGCACCGGTCAAGTTAAGGCCAAGACCGCCAACATGGGTTGTCAATAGCAACAAATCTATTGAAGGATCATTGTTGAATCTGAAAGAAAGAAAACAAAAATAAGTTGGTTTTTTTTTTCATTTTATATATATATATATATATATATATATATATATATATAAGAGAATTCTTTCTTTTTTCAAATGAATATCCTGCTCATTTTTCTGGCTTCAAATGTGACAACTTTCTTAACATCAAAAAATTTTTTTAAAACTCATTTCACAAGCAAAATTTCATCTTCAGAAGTGTGTGTGTATGTATGTGTGTGTATGTGATATGGCAAAGAAAAATTGAATAGATTAAATATTTCCAAATTGTGGAAGCAGATGTCAATAATTCTAATAATCATGACAACAAATTGTGACAGTGAAAAAAAATTATAAAAAAGAGTTATCAAATTAATACATTTCTTCTATGCGCGTGTGTGTGTGCGTCTATGAATGAAATTGATGCTTGGAATGTTCGGAAATTGATGCTTGGAATGTTCGGAAATTGATTGGTTGATTGGAATTTTACATTAAAATGTGAAATGTAAACGGAGACAGAAATCTTGAATTATTACAGAGTTATTTTCAAATGAGTCAATAAGGATATTGGTTGGAGGGGTAGAAATTTTGGTTCAACAAAAGGAAAATATTTTTAGATTATATAAAAACTCTAATAAAGCTTCATTTAGAATATTGTACTCAGGCCAGGACTCCAGTGCCTAAGCATGGAAATTGGAGAATAATATTAAGATTGAAGGGCATACAAAGAAGAATGACAAAAATAATAAAAAAAGTAAAAGATTACAGAATTAGGATTAACTAGTTTATAAGAAATGAGAATGAGAGATGATCTAATTGAAACTTTCAAAATAATTAATGGAATTTCTAATTACAGTATACAATTTTTTTTTCTTTTTAATGGTAAGTAGCCATAATCTTTTTTCTCCAAACAAACTTTCTACTCCACTGATATTTTTGAGGATTTATGACAATATAAAAACAAAAAATCTAATTGAAAAGTATCAATGAAACCAAGCTGAAAAAAGAAAAGAAAAAAAAAAACAAACAATAAAACTGTCCTATTTTACCTATTGACTATACTATGACGTGATCCAGCTGGAATGCTTCCATCGAGTCGAAGGTAAGTAACGTTAGGCATGTGAATTCTGAAAAGTCAAAATAAAAAAAATCATCATTCATTGTAAAATATTTTCATTAGAAAAAAAAAAAAAGAAAATTTCAATGTTCAATTGTGAAAATGTATACAAGGCAATTTGGGAGGTTTTTACTTTAATAAATTTTTTTTGGGGGGGGGTAGGAGGAGGGGAATATTGTAATAATCATTTTATGAATTAAAATCAAAATTACTGCTGAGGTAAACAGGATTTTTAGGAATTAAAAATATCAAATTTTATTTTAAATTCATTTTTGACAATTCAAATTCCAAATTGATATTGTACTTACTTAAGGAGATCATTTTCAACAATATTTAACATACTCTTCAACTGACAAAAAAGCAACACTCGATGTTGATTTACAACAGGTGTGTCTTTGGGGTCAATAGGTACACCAATACCGCAATCATGAAGAAGTTGTCTGAAATAATTAAAAAAAAAATGTGACAAAATCAGCTTCAACAAAAGAATCAAAAAAAGAATTTAAATAAAACAAATGCAAATATTCAATAAACTCAAATGCAATGATTTCAAATTATCTTCCTAATTCATTTTATTTTTTAATAATTTCCTCAATAAAAGAAATAAAATTAACAAATATTATCAGTATTAAACTTATTTTTATAATGAATTTTTTTTCTTGAAGGTTTTGTAATTCTTTTTCATACAAAAAAGAAAGAGGTATAACAAAAAAATGTCATTATACACATAATAATAATAATGATGATGACTTACTTGAGTGCTGTTAATTTAGGAGCATGTTGAATGTCTTGTAAGGAAGACTGTTGTACTGAAAGTTGTTCAACTATTTCTGCATATTTTGGATGTTGGGCAGATAAAACCAATGCAGGATGATTGCAAACTTTTCGTAAATACTGTAAAGCCTGGAAAATAAAAGACAAAAGTTGTTTTAAGATTTATCACTTGCTTTAATTGAATTGATAAAAAAATCAATTAATTTAGGGGGAAACATTTTTTTTTTGTTATATTTTGATACATAATTAAATTTTTTAAAAATTATAAATAAGAAAACCAATCAAAAATTAATAATTACAAAAGAATGGTTCACAGGGCATTTCCCACCAATCAAATATCTAACATTTTATAAAGTACATTTTATCATCTTAGTAGCAAAACTCTTATCTCTCATAGCAGAGATTTCTATTAATAATCAAACAATGCAAAATTTTAAAACATTTTTAAAAGCAATTATTTTGTTTACAGAATAGAAATATTAAGCTACCTCCTTTTCGAATAAAAATATTTATATAATTTTGTATTTCGAAAATTTCAACTCATTTAAAATCTGATATAAAAAAAAAACTTGCAAACTTGTAAGAATATTTTATTTAAAATTCACTAATAGAATTTATTTTTTAAAATAAATTTGCCGAAAGCGTTAAGAGAAAATTAATTATGAAAATCATTAGAGAGTATTTCATAATAATCAAATGTTATTTACTTGGAATATGTGAGTGGCTCCTTGATTTGATTTTTTTACTGGAGAAGCAGATTTATTTTCAGAAGATTCATCAAACAAATGAACACTGTTATCAACATTTTTTCTCGCGTGAGATCGAGTAAAATCTTCATATAATTTAACCTAAAAGAAATACAGAAAAGAAAAAAAAAGAAAAATCAATGATTAAAAGAATCAGGACAAAAGCAGACATATAACAAAATTAATTAAATGAAATATAAATTCAATGAAACAAATTTGTGTAAAATTTGTCAGAATAAAATATAAAAAGATAAACAGTTAATATAAACTTGTTTAAATGAATTATAAAGAGATTTAACTGAAAATGCAACTGATTATTTTCAATTGTGTGTTTTATGCAAACTGACAAATGGAGAAAAAGATCTTTTTATTCATAATACAAATCTCTTTTGGGATTTTCTAATTTTAGAGAAGGAGCGTATGTCTAAATACAAACAAAACATTTGACTGTGGATTTTGAAAAAAAGGCATAAACTAAAAAACATCAAAAAGGAAATTTATTATTTTTTGTGGATTCTAACAGGAAATCAACTTTTCAATTTTATCAAATTTGAAAAACATTAATCTTTAAATTTCAAAATTTATTTCCTTTCATTTTTAAGTAGAACAATTTTTTTTTTTTTTTTTTTTTTTTGACAATTTTGAGATTTTAGAAATGAAATGAAAAACATTTTTTCTTGATAAATTCAAATTTGGTATCAAAATCTTTTCAGTAAAATGATATTCAGTCTTAATCAGTGACTTCTATAAAAATAAGAATTTACTAAAATTTAGTTCTTTATTTTGGGTTTTCTTTTTTTTTTAAATAGATTAAAAAAATGATTAGAAGAATGATAAACAACTTTACCTGCAATGGACTTAAATCACAATAATAATCTTGCATAATTTTAGGAGGCAAATCTTGCAAGACGTCTTCTTTTAAGCGTCGAAGAACAAAAGGTAAAACTTGTCGATGAAGAGATTCCATTGCTAATGCACCTTTAAAAAGACAACAACAAAATGTTGATTTTTGACAGAATTTCAAATTTACTAAATATTTTGAGTAACTATAATTTAATTATACAACTATTTTCCTCATTAAATATTAAAGGAACACACAATGGGAATTTTTTGAGCAAATTATGAATGAATGAATGAAAAGAAAATAGAGCATTTTAACAAATTTGTTTCTTCATCAAACTTCAATTTGTGTTAATTTACAGCAATTTCAGTCCAGTGCATTTCGAGGAGATTTATTCAAATTCTTGTTTTTTTTAATTTGAATAAAATGTAATACTTTTACTTTCGTATGTAATCACAAGAGGGTTGGGTTTCAAGGAAATATTTTTATTCATTTGGCACAATTATCTCCTTTTAATCAATCAATATAATTCAAATTCATTTTTTTAAATTTTTTTTAGAAGAAAGGAAGGGGGAAAAAAAAAAAAGATGTAACTACCAGCTTCTTGCTCCTTTGATGTACTTTTGGCATCTCTGCTTTGTAAAATGGGTTTTCCATAACGAGCCTGAAATTGTTTCTCTGTGCCAAGAAAACCGGGCATGAGAAAATCAAAGAGTGACCATAAATCAAAGACGTTATTTTGAATTGGCGTTCCTGACAGAATTAATCTGTGGTTACAACTCAATTGTTTCACAGCTTTTGATAACTAAAAAGAAAAAGAAAAGAAAATTAGAATTACAAAACAAAGAATTTGAAAATTTAGTGAAACATTTAAAATAATAAGTGAACAAATATTAAAATTAATTTAAGATTTTTATTGTTTTGTTATTTTAAAGATTTTTAGTAGTCATATGATACATCTTATGAATGCATACAGGGTGGTCGTCAGTGATGCACTATCTTCATCGCCAATTATGGGTTCTTGTGTATCATATCAGCTCTGATAGCAACCCCCTATTTGAATTCAGCATCTTCAAGTTGCCACCCTGTAAGCTACGTGCTGCTAGTCTTGAAACATTTTTTGCTACAAATGAAACTACACAAAAACTCGACCTCTTAAATCCAGAAATTAGAACTTCATATCTTGACAGATTTAATTGTTTGCAATAAAAATAAACTAACAGAAGATTCTATGTTAAAACAACATTGTGTCACTTTTTGCCACAAATAAATAATCAAAAAGATATATATATATATATATATATAACAACCAATTTAAAAGGAATATAGATTTCCTTTTACTAAGCCTCGTCTGAGACAAAGCCACAGGTGTTGGGTACCCAGAATCAACTCAGTAGAGTAATAATAGTCTGTGAGGCAAGTTTGATAACCATTGTTCCCATTGTGATTATAAATGAACTGGAGGAAATTATCAAAGAAAAAACTTTTTTTTAAATGAGTAAATGATTATCAATTTGAAAAAAAAAAAAAAAAAAAAAAAAAAAGAAATTTATAGAAATTTATCTTACCTTTGTTTTTCCATTTTTAATTACATGACCTTCATCAAGGATGCAATAATTCCAATGAAGAGAGCTAAGAGAAAAAATATAAATTGCAGCCTTAATTTAGTAAGTCTTTTTTTAATGAAAAAAACAAATTATTATATTTAAAATATAATTTGTAATTTTTTCTACATTTACAACTGAACAACTTCAAAAATGCAGAAATCATTTTAACAATCCAAAGGAAAAAGTTATGAAAATTAAGAAATTATGAAAAAAAAAAAAAAAAAAAAAAATGTAATTAAAAACATTTGTTTTCTTAAATTTACAAACCATTTTACAGAAATGGCAATTTTCAGAAGATAACAAAAATATTAAAATTTCAGGGTTTATTCTAAATCTTTTTTTTCCATTTTATTAGTTAAAATTAACTCACCTAAAAAATTCTATGTCATTACGAACAATATCATAGGAAGCAACCACTAAATTATGTTTCTTTACTCGTTTTTGTAATCTGAAAAATCAAAGAAAAACTGAGATTATTACAAAAAAAGAAAAAATTTTAAAATTCAATTGAACTAAAAATATCACTTTGCCAAATCCTTTGCAATTTTAGTCATTTTTTTTAATTTGAGAGATTGTCAAAAAGTTTTGCAATATTTTGGTAATGTGTGACACAATTCATCAACTCCAGATGCTTTTGCCTAAAGTTGTCAAGGTGACAAAACTACACTGGACTGTGAGATGACAAGCTCGCCTGATACTCTCAGAGTACTACTTACTGGATTTGCTTCTATGGATTGAATCATGACCTCGGAATCCAGTTTTATGCCTATCTGACTGTCGATGTTCTTTGAACCTGAGCAAAATTTATGAATCATCTGATTACAGTACTATGATCAACTACATCTCCACCTTTCACACAACAAATAGTTTTGGTCATTCTCACAGAATTATGCACCAGTTCAAATTTGGAAAGCATAAATTCCCAAATTAGACTATGTTGCACGTTCATTTGTGCAGCTTTCAAATCCCACATGGAGTGAAGCAATGCACAATGTGTCAACACACCAACAACCACAATACTACCAATTACACAAGTACCTTCTACAGCTCAGTCACATGATATATACACACTACAAACTAGCACATACCAAAATATTGCAAAGCGTTTTTTAGTAAAATAAACTATCAAAGTGTTTAATATACTTACAAACTATTAAACATTGTAATACTATATTGACTTACAAGAGAAATAAGCTATTAAAAAATAATAATTCTAAGGAGATTTATAAAAATTTAATAAAAATGTTTAATTTATCAGATTTTTTTCATATTGAATGACGCCATTTCAAATAGAAATTTAAAAAATCATTCTAGAGCGCATTAAGATAATAAAAATGTTTATACCTTGATCTTTCTCCAGGCGGACCGGTATAATGAAGTGGGTTCAAATAGTGAGAAGAAATAAATTTTTCAATTTCATAAACCCAATGTCCTGTTAATGTTGGAGGACAGACAACAATTGATGGTAATGGCGAACAATCAGGATTTCCAGTCACCTAAAATTTGAAGGAAACAAACATTTTTAAAGATTTCATAAATTAGGCATAGCAATATCATACAACAGAATGGCAATTTGAATTTTGAACAATAAATTTGTCATTAGATTTTAAAGTTTGAAAAATAATCAAAACAAACCCATAAATCTATCTGTCTATATATAAAAAGACAGTTGTGTGTATGTATGTCCGAATGTAATCTATACATATATAAAAGGGCAGTTGTGTGTATGTATGTCCAGAGGAAACTACAAAAATAAAACAATTAACAATAAAGTAAATATAGGTACACATTCACTATCACCAGATCTTGTTTTTTGAGCAAATATAATGAAGATTTGATTTATATCCGTAAAGATAATTAAAAAATAAAATTTAAAGGATAACAGCATGGAATTTTTTTTGCAATTAATATTTCTAATAGTAGACATTAACATTTCAGAGTAGCATGATCAATGCAAAATCTTTTTTTACGTAGGGAATTTAATTGGGCATCCTACAAGGATCCAATTCCCGATTCAGTAATAATGGATTTGCAGGACTAACTTTTAAAAAATCCCTCTACCCAGATAGCCACTTCTAGTAAGAAAAAGGAAAAGAAATAAAAAGGAAACTATTTGATTATTTTGAGGTCTTCAAATTACAACACTTGAAAATAATCAAATAGTTTATTCAAATTATTTTTTTAAATCAAAAATTATCCAATGGAATTTGTTTTACAATCGAACAGATGGGCTAACAAGTTTAGGGGAAAAAGAGAAAAAAAATCTGCCATTTTAGCAACATTTCAGGGTTTTTTGGTTTGTTGATATGGAATCATCAAAATTTAAATGAACACAAAATGACATCAAAAGTTCAATTATTTTTTTGATTTTAAAAACTTAAAACTTAAAATCATCAAATCTACACAAATACACATAATTTTTTCAAAAATATTTTCTTCATTGAAATATAAACAATAAAAGAATTACCTTATATTCTTCATCTCGTTTCTTATGATCACAAGAGAGAATGCAGATTGATTGCAAAGTTTTTCCAAGACCCATATCATCACATAAGATGCCATGTAATTTATATTTGTTCAAAAAGGCCAACCAATTTACACCATCCTACAAAACAAAGATTTAGGCAAAATAATTGAAAATTAAAATTAAGAGTTTAACATTTAAAACTATCAAATTTTTGTGTTAAAACACTACTCCACTTAAATCAGAGACAGTTAACAAGTTTATTTTGTTTTGCCAAACATTAAACAAATTTTATTGAACTCATCAAAATTATTAAAAGCCCCCAAAATTGTAATAAATGAATGAGAAGATGAATTGCAACATAATAAAAAATTCATTCAATGTACAAGAATTGCTAAATACTGAAAGAAAAATGAAATAGTTAAATAAAAATGAAATTGAAATTTATAATGTCAATATTTGAATAGTTTATTGTTGTTCTTATATATTGGGTTGGCAACTAAGTTCCTGCCATTTTTTTGAAATTTTTAAATCTTTTTTTTTTTTTTTTGAGAATTCTATTTTTGAATCATTTTTGAATCTTTTTTTTTTTTTTTTTTTGGAGTTAATCTTAGTTAATTCTTGTTTATTTTCAGATCATTAAAATGGAATATCTGAGTTAAGAAAAATAAGCATTTTCAACACCTTTTTGCTTTTAATCAAGGTTCTAAGGCCACAAAAGCTGCTTGTGACATTTGTGTTGTGTATGGAGAGAGTGCCATGGCGGAAAAAACCACTCGTAATTGGTATGCCAAGTTCAAAAATGGAGATTTTGACTTCAAAGACACATCTCCTTCTGACTGTCCAGTTGAGTTCGATGAAGAGCAATTAAACCAACTTTTGCACAAAGATTCTCATCCAACAACAAGGGAACTGGCAGAGAAAATGGAATGCACCCACACAGCTATAGAGAAGTATCTTCATTCGATGGGAAAGGTTCAGAAGTATGCTACATACAAAAACAAAAAAGAAACGGCGGGGACTTAGTTGCCAGCCCAATAAAATCTGAAGAATAAGAAACAATTTCTACCAACCTGTTGATATTTACGAAGACTGGCTTTAAGTGGAATAGAAATTTTATAATTCTCCAATTTTGAGCTATCAAGTAATTGTTCCAAAAATTTGCGTTCTTGTTCTTTCAATTTGACCAGTGAACTTTTCAATTCTGGAGGATCTGGAAGGCCAGCCTGAAATTTTTAAAGACAATTTTAATGGAGAGAAGAAATCAAAAATAAAATATTAAAAGTTATTTTAGAAACAATTACTAATTGTAAATAAGAAAATTTCATATTTAAATCATATTGAGAAAAATAATTTGAAGGAAGACTGCATTGATTTTCAAGGAATTTATTCAATATTCAAAAAATTGTTACCAAGAAAATAAGATCACCAAATGAAAACTTAAAGACTGGTGAATTGTTTATAGAGAAAGAAAAAAACCTATTGGACTTGCAATAAAGTCTAAAACTATCAAAAGATTTTTTAAAAAAACAAAAAAAAACAACTTTTTACTTACTAATGATGTTAGTGATTGTAAATACATTAGCCTTGATTTTTTTCCATAAGTTATTGTGAAAGAAAAATATATAAAATTGCTTTTCTAATAAATATATTCAAATAAATTAGAACGTTTAATTTCCTGAATTATTAAATCTTACACTAGACTCGTGGTATCTGCCTAAATCTTACACTAGACTCGTGTATCTGCCTAAATCTTACACTAGACTCGTGGTATCTGCCTAAATCTTACACTAGACTCGTGGTATCTGCCTAAATCTTACACTAGACTCGTGGTATCTGCCTGCCTAAATCTTACACTAGACTCGTGGTATCTGCCTAAATCTTACACTAGACTCGTGGTATCTGCCTAATCTTACACTAGACTCGTGGTATCTGCCTAAATCTTACACTAGACTCGTGGTATCTGCCTAAATCTTACACTAGACTCGTGGTATCTGCCTAAATCTTACACTAGACTCGTGTATCTGCCTAAATCTTACACTAGACTCGTGGTATCTGCCTAAATCTTAGACTCGTGGTATCTGCCTAAATCTTACACTAGACTCGTGGTATCTGCCTAAATCTTATACTAGATATATACTTGGTAAATGGGGTTTAACATGCACAAGTTTGTTTGGTTTGGTTTTACGGCATATCAACCTCAGTGGGTCATTTAATGCCGATAAAGTTTTGAAAATAATCAATTCTTAATGGATAATACAATTTTTTTTATAAATACGTTTTTCTATTTAACCCATAGATGGGACCTTAACAGGTACTACCACTCCGGGTCAGAGTGGACCAAGGAGCAATGGTGATGAAGGGGTGCTCCAGATTCCCCATACCTCCAAAACTGGAACCTCACCATCAGATAGAGTTTAACGTCATTCCTAAGACTTGTAGACCCTCAGTCACCACCTTCTAGCACCCATATGATAAAAAAGGGTCGGGGGCTTGCCATAATGGCAATAGGGTTGGGAAAATCATGTACATGCTAGGGCTTGACGTTACCAACCGACCGCCCGTCTAGCCCAAGATAGGGCCAAAGTGGAGTATTGCAAGTCATGAACTGCTCATCCACCTGGGTTCTATCCTTAAGCATCATGGGTCACCACCCAAGGCCAATGGGTGGCCCTATTGGGGGAGTCTTACCTCTCTGCAGAGGTGCAGTCAATGTATTCTAACACCCCAGCCGACAGGGTGGGAGCAATGTGGGATTTAAAGATAGTATATAACTGAGCAAGGTCAGATACATACAGCCAGTTCAACTATAAACGTCTAACAATTTGTACAAATGAAATAATTTTAGAAAAAAAAAAAAAAAAAAAAAAAAAAAAATTTAAAAAAAAAAAAAATATTTAAAAAAAAAAAAAAAAGACTGTTATGTAATACAAACCTCAAGAGGAAGAAGTCGAATTAGAGTTGCAAAACAATGTGTAGCCATCAATCGTACAGCTTCATTTTGATCACTCATCCTTCCTAAAGTTGGGACGACCAATAAAACAATATAGGGGACAATATTCATGCCAAGACGATCAATAATGTCTTCACAGTTAAAGAAAATTGATAAACATTTGTGATGAGAGAGAGAGAGAGAGAGAGAGAGAGAGAGATGCTAACATTTTTTTTTTAATATTGAAGAAGAAAAAAAGTAAAGCAAAAATTCTTAAGAAAAATTAAAAAAAAAAAAAAAACAGTATTTAAAATTTATTCAGGGTGAGCATAAAATTCTTCCATGATTTATGTAGAATTAAATACTTTAAAACTATCTTAGATAGAAACACAAAACTTGTGGCAATACACTTTTGCTGCAGTTACAATTATTAGAATAGCGTCTGTATGTTTGAAATTAAATAATTTATGCTGACCACATTATATATTTTCCACCGCTCCTCACCATGGTAACAACATGGTAGTGTCAGAGCTATGCTGTCCAGAACTCAAGTTCCTGGTAGGGCATCCCAAGGTGGTTTGGTCTGTCACTCAGGGGTATTAGGACCACAACCTGGCTAAAGGAATTAGATGAAAATCCAAAGAGTGTCTCCAATCTCATCAGGAACCAACGGTTTTTGGCATATTTGTCACTATGTCTGAGGAAAATTTGCAGTAAACAAGGGCATCTCCTTCTCCTGATTGGGATATGCCTGCGGGATTTGGGGACTGCTTGTGAATTTCCTATTCCCTTATTAGTCTTTTAATGAATTCACTATCTCGTTCATTCAGAATACAGTAAATTCGTTGGATAGAGCCGGCTCAACCGATCCAGAGTAAATGCCATCACAACAACAACAAATATTACGTATTTTATTGCGATTCGAAAGCAAAGAAAGCTATGAAAGACACAATAACAATAACAATAACAAAATACCATACACTGATTATAAAACGGTTGTGAAAAAAATTATTAAAAAATGGCAAAATGCACTCATTAATAACAAACTTCAAAACATTAAACCTACCATTGGAGAATGGAACTTAAAATCCAACAAAAATAGAAGAGAACAGGTTGTGCTGACCCGCCTTCACATAAGCCACACCTTCATCATTTACTAGAGGGCACAGAATCCCCAATATGTACTATATGCCAAGAGAGATTTACAGTGAAACATACTGCTAGAGTGTGCAGACTTTGATCTAGTGTTAATAAAATACTACCAAGCAAATAATTTGAAAAAACTTTTCACGAAAATAAGACCATCCAGGATTTTACATTTCCTAAAAGAAGTTGGATTGTACTCAAAAATATGAGTAATTGAACAATAGTTAAAATCTATACATATATACATTTGTTTTCTAACAAACTATTGCTACAAATCCGAAACTTAGACAGCATTAAATGACCCACTGAGATTAATATGCTGTAAAACAAAACAAATATTTTATAGTAAATAGAGTAATTATAAAATATCTAATATTAATTAATGTTTATAACCATAAACGTTCAAACAAGTGCTAAATGCAACTAGTTATTAAAAAGATGCTGCAAAAATAATGTTTATGTTTCACTTTAAGAATATTGATAATCTCAAAAGTGGAGGAAAAATTTGTAAATTAGAAATTAAAGTTTCTTAAATAGAAAATGGAATAGAATCCAAGAGATTTATGTTGTTTAAATAAAAGGATACTTGCTAGGGCTTCACAAGCCCCTTGCCTTCGAGTAAGATCATCTGATGCACCAAGATATGGAAGTATCACTTCTATGATATATGTCATTACAGTAACAGTTTCCAGACAAGCAAGAGTTCCCAACACACGAGCAGCAAGATGGCGAACACAAGTGTAGCGATTTTGGAGATAGTCACCCAAAGAGGAAAGTTGTTCCAAAATCTAGGAATAAAAAAATAAAAAGGACTTTTTAAACTGTTTTTCAAATAAAATATTTTTATGAAACATAGGAAAATACTTATGCTCAATTTATTGTAAAATGATTATTTTTCATCACCAAATATTTGAAATTTTAATTCAACATTCGTTCAGTGATAATAACATCTAAAAATGTTTAGACAACAACCTAAAATCAACAAAATATTTACTATTTATTTACATTTAATTAAATAGAGAAAAATGTTATTTCATTTTTAGTGAGATCATTTTTCAGAATAAATGAGAGTTAAAGTTAAATTAAAAATATTGTACAAGGGTCGTTCAATGAATAAAGGCAATTTTTTTGAAAAAGCAAAATAATTTTTTCCTAAATGTAAACTCTGCATTGTTTTAAATTAGTTTGTAATCAAATTAATTATAATCTTACAAAAATATTTGTTTTAAGGCAATTCAAAATGGTAAATCAGTGTGCTTCAGGCTTGAACAGAGGTCTGTCATCAAATTTTTGGTGATTGATAAGTACAACCCATTTGAAATTTACAGAAGAATATGTGACATGTATGGAGAAATATGTTTACTAAACATGAGTTTGCCACTACAAGCCTGATTTGAAAAGACAGTCTATGAAGTGAAAACACTGATTCTCTGGAAAATAAAAAGTTCCAGGCGCAACAGTCAGTAAGGAAGGTCATGCTGACAGTTTTCTGGGATATGAAAAAACCCATCACTAATGATTTGAGAAAAAAAAAGATGCAACTGTAAACAGTACTTCCTATTGCCAACTCCTTAGACAGAATTCACCTTATTTATTGAATGATACTCATAATTTTTCTCTGATAATAGCAATTTCTGGTTGAATAGAAAATAGTAACATCTTTCTTACCTGAGATAATAAAATTGGATTAAGATGTTCAGCAACAACTTCAATAACTTGTAAGTTATTTACTACTTCTTGGATTTCAACTTCAGATAAATCCTCATTATTGGCTGAAAAGATTTTTTAAATTGCATCTCTCAAAAATATATATATATATAACATGAATTGCAACAATAAAAAAAAGCAATAAACTTAAAAAGTAAAAATTTAAAGATGAATAATCTAATTAAAAAAAAATTTTTTAATCATTTTCCATACAAATTTGTAAAAAAAATGAAGATTTTAAATTTAAATTGTAATAAGTTAAAATGAATTAAATTATTATTGAATACTACTATTTCCACTATAATGTTGCAGTCCAGCATTTTAGCCACTATAACACAACGACTACACCCATTAACAAATAATAATAATAATAATAATAAAACAGATATTAATAGAATATTATCAATTCTAAAAAAGCTTTAAACATTTTATCCAATAATTACCACCAAAATTTGATTTTTCAAAACTGAGACTAAACTTTTTTGTTGACTATTGAACAATATTTAATAATAAAACAATTTTGAATTACCTTCTTTGACTTTCTCGGATTTCAAACAAGATGAAATTGTTAACCAAAGAGCAGGTACTTGTTCTGGTAATTTTTCTTGGAAGAGATTTGTTAAAGTACCCAATGCACAACCAGCACCCATACGTTGAATTATTCGTTGTTTTTGGTTCTAAAAATTGAAAATAGAAAAATAATAAAAACTTAACGAAATAAAATGTCTTAGGTGTTTTGTTGGGGGTTTTTTTTTTGGGGGGGGGCTTTTATTTTAAATATTCAAATGTTTTCTTTTGGTATTTACCATATTTTGGGGATATTTTTTGTATTTTGTAAAATTTTTATTGATAATTTCAGTTGTGGCTGAAATTCAATCTTTTAAGAAAATCAAACGTCTATAAATGATAGAAGATTGAAAGAGTTAGCAGACACTAATTATAAGATTAGTTTGAAAATATTTTTTTTCTTTCAAAATGATATTGTTATAAAAAAAACTGTCTCCATAATTTTTTTTGTATAGGGAATCATATGCAAACCTTTGTGAGTTCTTTTCTATTTGTTTATTGTCCTTTAAGTAAATAAAGTGTGTGTTGTTTATTTTAGTTTAGGTGTTCAATTTCTTTATTAATTTTGTATATTTAAGGAAGATTACTCAATTTTATTTGTCTTATTTGTTATCCCATGAGATTGAACCTCAGGACTAACAATAACTGGGGTTCCTCAGTGACAAATCCTTCCAATGAGGCCCATTTCCTCAAAGTCAGCAACCTTTGCAATACACTTAACAACAAAACAACACATTAAGATTAGATTACTTACATTCTAATAATTATTTTCATTACTGAATGAAGCAAATTATTAAGAAAACTAAATTGCTGTAAACGTAAAAATTAAAAAGGAAATTTTTTTTGTGATTTTCCAAATTACTTCTTTTAACTGCCTACTAAATTTCCTCTATGGCTAATTTTCATGGTATTTTATTTTACCTGTATGATGGGATATTTCAAAGTTCACTATATATTGCCCTCAGAACTTATTCAAATGACACATACTAGAGCTGCTGCCAGCAGCTTACAGTAGGATCACAGTGGTGGGAAAGCCATTGTGAGTGGCTTAAAGTAGGCAAAGAGTTCATTATAAACTTTTAAAAAACATTAATTACTGACTGAATTCTTATATTAAACAAAAAAAAAAAAAAAAAAAAAAAAATGCAAATGAATATTTAGTAATTTTTTAGTAAAAACAAAAAATGAAATATACTAATCTAAGATGACTCTTACCTCATTTACATCTGACAAGTTATCACCCGATATATTGTCCATATAAGAATTTCCAACTGAATTAATTGTGTGTTGCCAATATTTATTTTTTTCAGGAGTCTAAAAGGAAAAAAAAAAAAAAATCAAGTATTAAATACTAATTACAATAATTGAATGAAATAGAAAAGAAAATTAAGAAAACAGAAAAATATCATTGCAAAGAAAATGTGTATTTGGTATTTAAAAAGACAATTTCTTTTGAGTATAAAATCCTGATTGGCATATATAGATGGGCACATGAGAAATTGGAATATTTTGTAGGGTCACAAAGAAATTAATTGAAGAATACACTGTTGATTGGAATATATATAGCAGCATAGAGTCTAATAATTTATGGTTTACACTGGCATATCTCCAGATAACTGATACTAAAGTAACCAAGAAGAAATATACAGAACTTTTAATGGAGCTTCAAGATAGAATTCACTCTTAATAAGCAGGGGGGGGGGGGTGTCTGCCGAACTATCTTAAAGCTGATTGTTAAATTTGCATATCATGTAACAGCCAAAGTTAGAAAATTTTGTTTGGTTAAACAATATGACATTTTCTCTTTTGTGATTTTTTTTTTTTTTTTTTTAATTCATTAAAACATCTTCAGAAGGAAAAATCGTTTTTAAAAATCCCTTGAAAAAAAAAAAAAAAAAAAAAAAAAGAAAAAAAAAAAGACAACAGAAAAAAGACAGAAAAAAAAATCAACATACTTTTTGTTGGTTGGTTAATGTTAAAATGCCTAAATAATGATTGTAACTGACTTCACTATTTGCATCATCTGAAAGAGAAAAATGCGGGAAAAAATTCAAAGTAGAAAGAAAGTATTATACACAACTAAAAAATCTATTGACGTTTTTTTTTTCTTGAAAGAAAAGAATTTGAAAAAAATTATAATACTGCAACAGAAAATTTAAAACAAAAAAACTGTAGGTTTTAAAACCCGAAATGATTTTGTCTGAATTTATAAAATATAAAGTAACACCTTTATCAAAAACAAAATGGCAATGTCCGAGATTGTTGCTTTTTGCTTTTCTAGTTTTTATCAATAATATTTGTACTTTGTTGTTTTTAATATTCATTGCAAATGTCAACAAAAAACTAATTCTAAGATTGAAATAAATGACACATTTTTCCAATATTGTCTTTTATCACTAATACAAATTATGATTGACAAGTTAACAAAGAAGAAAATACTAAGTACTACAATCCTAAATAATTTTTTTTTTAAAGACATAACAAAAACTATGAGATTTTATAAAGCCTTACTTATTTTTTTTACCTGAGTCTTTCTTAAAAGACAAATCCACACAGGGAGTTGTTGTTGGATCAGAACACAAAAATGTACACAGATTTTTAACTACTTTATCACTCGGATTTGGATTTCGTACCAAACACATCTGCAAAAGTTGAGCCAAACATTTAGCAGCACACATCTGAAAAAAGATTCAAAAATGGTAAAACATTTTTAGGAAAATGGCAAATTTGATATTTAAAAAAAGAAAAGATTTAATATGCTAAGTGCATTGTATTTATATGAATAAGGGATAAAGTTAAAGAAAAAAAACAAACTCAGTTAATCAATAGTGATTAAATCCTATCTTATTATAATGGAGAATATGCATCTGTGTCCGAAACTAAGTCAACACCAACATCACAATTCCCTTAGTTATTTACGTTACATATTAAATAATCATTATTCAATTTTAATTCACATCTTATTTATTAACAATATATTAAAGTCTAGCCAAGTTGGATTTGCCTCAAAACAGCTCATGTTATTAAAACTCTGCAATGTGTTAGATATTATTAAGAAATAAAGGTTTACATAGTATATGGTATGGATAATTTGCATGCTGGTTTTAATAATGCATTCCTATTTAGTTTTGTTAGTATTTCTAATATAATATGTCTTATTACATTAAAACTTAAATACTTGTGCCCAATGAAAGGTGCACGTTTGCTAGTATTTAGAAAGAAAATAAACCTACTTCTTTCATATATATATATATATATATATATATATATATATATATATATATATATATATATATATATACTTCTTTCATATATATATCTCATAGATAGAATATTTAACTTTTTAATGTATAACAAAGATAATAAATTTGAAAATAAATGTTTTGTCATTCTAGTAAATAAAAAACAAATTAAAAAAACAATTTATATAAATTGTCTTCTTTTTTTTTGTGCTACAAATTTCCTTATCATACAATCAAGATTTTTTTAAGGTAATAAAAATATTCAAATAAAAATCTTTTTTTTTTTTTTTTAAATCTATAACGTTTTTCTTATAATTAATCTGAGAATCAAAATCAAGTATAAACTTGACAGCATAAAATTTGGAAATTCTGAGATATTTCTTTGGAAAAAGCAAATTTGCACTTTAAAAAAATCTGTAGATTTTATTTTTAGCAAGTGAATAAGATTTAAGCAAAAAAAAAAAAAAAAAAAAAAAATAATAATATATATATATATATTATATATATATATATTGGGCAGGCTTAATTGGACTTGTCTAAATTGTCATTAGTTCACAACATTTAGACAGTGTATGCTCTGGTATCTTTCAGTCAGAACTGTACAGGGGAGGGGGGCATCAATAGTTTATCCAAAACTAAATTAAAAAATTTTTTAAATTTAATTAAAAATAAATCATTCACACAAGAAAAAGATTTTTTATTATTATTATTATTATTTCCTACAGATCATCACAAAACCTTTAAGTAAAAAAAAGGTAATTTAGTAGTCAAAATCTCAAAGAAAATTTTGTATATTATTGTTGAACAGATTTATCTTTGAAACTCTATTAATCTTGCTAAGAGCATGTAACTTTGTTTAATCAGATAAACTACTTATATAATTAACTTACTTGGATATTTATGTTTTCTTCTTTCTTGATACAATCCATAAGTGGTCGAATAACAGGGTTTAACTTTTCTGGAAGAATGTTTTGCATCACAGTTGACATTGCAAGACTCGATTGAACTCTAAAATAGAATAAAGATTTTTTTTTTTACTTTATCACAAAAAGTAATCATTAAAAGTAGAAAATTTTAAAAAAGAAGAAAAAAGAGATAAAATGGTTGCAACCAATCAATTTGAATATGAAATTCTGAAAGTGATTTTTACCTAATGCTATAAGTTTGTTGCTCCGTCAAAGTTTGTGAAACACAGACTTGTAATTGTGCTCGTCTTTCTTCAAATGTCTGTAATGATTTTGCTTTTAAACCAGTTTTAAAAACATCAAAGGCTGTTGATGTCAATGAATAAGCTTGCTCCAGAGTTAATATGGCACTAGAAAATATAAGATACACAAAATTTCAATGTTTTAGTGAGAATCAATATTTTGGCATATTAAGATCTATACAAGTCATATATTTAGAAATAAACTTTGTTTTTTTTGTCCAACTAAAAAAGCTATTTCTTTTATTAGCTCTTATAAACATGAATCAAAACAGCAGAATCTCTTTACATATTCAGAAGATGACAAAAGTATAATTAAGGAAATTTAGCTCAGTCGGTAGAGCGTTCGGCTAGAAACCACAAGGTTCCTAGTTCGATACCGGTCCTCACCAACTCAGCGTATGAGTAGCACAGGGTGGTAAAGTAAGGAGCTGATGGTAGGTGTGGCGCTCCACCTCAGATGCTAAAACAATCTCCTTGGTCTAGCGCTATTGAAAAGGGGATAGACTCCCTCGCTGACTGGCTGATACCGACTTTAGGCCGCCCCGATGACTTTAATATCAATTTACAAAAAACGGGTAATCATCTAGAATCATACAATAATCTTTTGCATTATAAATGAAGAAAATGATTGTTGTAGTAAATTTTGGGAAAACTCTGTTACTTCTTACAACTCAACTAATAAACCATAAAAATGTATTTTCTTAATGAAAATACACCCACGTCTGATATACATAGATCATGCAGTAAGAACTTTCAATATTAAATATCAAAAGAAATCAAATATAACTAAAATAAAATTAACTTATATCTTAAAATATTAACCATTATGAAATTTAAAATTTAGTATCCATTTTTCCTCTTCTTATATGTATTGAACAAAGTATATAAAAAAAAAAAAAAAAAAAAAAAAAAAAAAAAAAACACTAATACATAAATTAAGTAAAAGTGTTACCCTAACAGAATTCTAATACATTTCTTGCTTACCCTGGTGGGAAAAGTTCTTCCACGGCAAGGCCTTCTTGTTTGAGTCCAGCTAAAAAATCATGACATTCTGTTTGCATTCTTGTGAAAGAAACAGCAATTTCATCAAAATAAATCGATTCACCAAGACAGGCATGGAGACGATTCTTTAAATTTCAGGACAAGAATATTCCTAAAATAAAGAAAAAAAGATTCATTATTATATACATCAAAATATCAATCATAATTTCCATAATATTCAAAAGTGAAACCTTAACAAAAAATAATATCAATCATTAAACAAAAGAAATATATATATATAAAAGAAAAAATGGGACAAAAAGAAAATGTAGAAAGTTTGAAATAGTAAAACAAAATTAATTGATACTTATGGATAATCAACACCAGAAATATTCAAATTAAAATACAAATTAATATTTTCATATTTAATTCTAATACAAAAATGAAATAGTGCACAAAATTCCAAGATTAATTAAATGCAATTTTAGATATGGAAATTAAAATTCTTATAAAGTCTAGGTTAGAACTTTTTTTAGACCATTTTTGGGGGGAGACAAAGCCTGTCCCATTTAGCAAGACTTTTCTCATTCCCCAATGATACCTGCATTGGAAAAATAAGGTCTAAAAAATTTGGTTTCAGGTTACCCTTACTTCACTTTTAAACTAGACTAATATATATAAAAATATAAAAATCCTTTCCTTTTGAACATGGCTAAAAGTTACATAGAAAGGAAAATAGAAAAATAGAAATCTTAATTCTAAAAAAAGATGAAAAAAGAAAATTTATTTTATTCATTAACATCAATTAAATGATTTTGGAAGTTGCATTTTATGAACTTTGTTACATTTCTCATTCTGCAATTTTATTTGTTTAATTTAGTCATTAAATTTAAACTAAATCCACTGATGGAAAATAACAAGGTGTTACATAGACACTGAATATATTGTTGTAGCAAAATGAATCTTATTTACCATCAGGAAGGTGAATTCAAATTCACATTATGGGGGGCGGGGGGGGTATCATTATATTGATTCATTAAGTTCCAATTTGGGATGAAACTATTTTTGTGTTCACTTCATTTGTTAATGCTTTTAGAAAAGACAAATCTAATTCTTTTTAAAGCCCATCCCAACAGACTGGGATGTATAATATTTAATAGGAAACTAATCTAGGAGAAGGAAAACTGAATTCAAAATCTGTCAGAATGGCAGTAGATAATAATTGACAAAGAAAACAGAAGAGAACAACAGTATGAATCTAAGACTTCATAATCTTACTCAATCCATTAAAATATATTTTTTTTTAAATCATAACTTTGGGGCTTTTTTTCAACCTCTTAGTGACAAGACAAAATCAATAGACTTTTTTTTATCATTGGAGTGGATTTCATGTCAACACTTAACATCTAAACAAAAAAAAACAATTAAAAAAGACAGCTAGTGATTCTACAAAAATCTCCAGAATAATCAAATTTATTTCAGGATTCAATATCATTATGATAATTAATAAATACGATTCAACAAAGACATATCTAATTTTTGCTTACCATAATTTCACATCCCCACATGTAGATAACTTGTGCAACAATAAATCTTTGCAAAGCTGATTTGGATGTAAGGTGAAAAATCATCAATTTGCTTAAGAGATCAATTGGTTTCTCTTCTTCTGGATTTTCCCATGGAAATGATGTAATACATTTACAAAGTTTTCCTAACAACCTACAAAATAATCAATAAATACAAACAATGTAAAAGATAAACTTTCAAAAGATATTTATCATCACAAATATAAAAAGATAAAAAATTGTACATTAAAATATTCTATTTCACATTTAGGTTTTCTCTTCACATTTTTATGCTAAAATATAATCAAATTGTTTAAAGCATTTTTTTATAAGAATAAAATACATTCCCCCCAAAAATGAATTCTATTAAAATTACAGCAACCTTGAGCACCTTTTTGATCTCCATGTTTCTAACACACGTAGGTATGCCTACAAAGTCAGAAAACAGAATAGTTAACATGACTTTCGGAAACATTTATTCACGCTCAGAGTTGCCAAGACATGGAATAAACTGACTGCATCCATTGTAGGCTGCCGAAACACTGCATCTATCAAAACCTCCATGCTTCATGTGATCTGCCAACACTATACCTGATGCCCACCTGCGCACACATACATGTATATTATTATTGTACACTATTCATGTTCCTGATACTAATACATTATTCTATGTACTAGATGTGAGACTTTGATGAGTTGTGGTGCACCCGAGTACTGTACACAATAAATTTCATTATTATCATCAAAAACATTAAAATTAAAATCCATCAAGCAATATAAGTGATTTTCTACAAAAGAATTACAAAAAAGAATCGAATAAAATTCTTACTAAAAAAAAATCTTGTTGGACAACAAATCATTAAAGATGTTTACAAAAGGAATACTCTGATTTGGAGGAGGAGGAGGAGGAGGTGGGGGTAAAATGTAAAGATTTTAAATAAAAGTAAAATTAATTTTACATAATTAATTTTAAAATAAAGAAATCTTAAAATAAAAAAAAATAATTTTTGCCTACTTGCAGAATATTTTAAAAAACTTTTTAATAAAAGAATAAATGCTAACTTACTTTGCCCCTTTCATTCTTGCTCTTGTAACACAAACATCTTGATCAGCTTGACCACTGTAACTATCAAAACCACCAATATAATCTTTTTGTTCTTTTGTAGTAACATCATTTCCAGGCCATTTTATAGACGAGTCAGATGGTTGGCGATGAGAATTTTTCACACACTGTTGATCCTAAAAGACAAACAACTCAAAACTGATTACACATTTTAAAAAATGGAATTTTATAGCAAATATTAGTTTTATTTCATTTTTAAAGAATTTATTCAAAAATCTGACAAATTTATAAGAGATACACGTTTTTTTTGTGTTTTTTTTTTAAATTCCAAAGATAATTAATCTATTCTTTCAAAGTTCAGAAAATAAAATTAAAACTCATTCATTCCAAATGAAATTTTAAAAAATAAAAAAATTTTTTTTTTAATTTTAAAACTCAAACTCAATTTCATTATTCATAAAAAGAAGGAAAATATAAAATAGTTTTCTAAAATAATTTTTTGTCCAAACTTACTCGAACACGATGCTTAGCTTCCAAAAAATAAGTTTGGTCAAATGGAACATTTGCTGGTTGCATGAGAAGACAAAACCAAACTCCTAACCAAGGGACCGATGCTTTATTTATTAGATCTGCAGGGACTTGCTTCAATATTTCACTCCATACCTGCACAAATCAAATAAAAAATAATAATAAAGTAAAGATTCAATATGTTTTCTTATTGTTCTTCTCATCATTATATCGTCTATTATAAAAACTTAAAGATATTTCCTAGAGAAAATATTTTGGAAAGAAAGATAAAGGAATCAAATAAATAGAAAGGTACGAGTACAAAATTTAAAAATAGGTACATAAAAGTATTACAAAAGAAAAAAATAATTTTTTCAAATATGTTCAGAAAGTATTGATAGATTTATAGAAAAAAGGAAAAAAAAAAAAAAGGATATTTTTGAAGTATAAAACAATATAAAAGAAATATGGCCTGTGGTCTTACATTTTCTAAGATGTCCAAAATATCTGGCTGACATTCCAATAAACTCCGTTGAAAGATGTGTCGTAATGCATCAGACAATAATGGTGATAACCACGAACAGGGGAGATTCTAAAATGTTCAAATTATAAATTGTATTATTTTAAAATCCATTTGTTTTTGTTATTTTTAAAATAAAAAAAACACTCAGATGTTTGAACCAAGACTTTGCATTTTTGTCAATTTTTACATACAACTACACAAATTAAAAAATGCCATTAATTAATTTTTTTAACCCGTTTGGTGAGTGACATATTCCAGCAAATAATTTAATGGCTAAAACCCAATTTTGACCATTAAAATAAAAAGATTTATTGGAGTTTCACAATTACAATACTACAATACACTTTTAGCAAGAGGAGTATATTTCAAAAAGGTGTTTATAAGAGAATTTTTTAAAACACTGATATTTCTAAAAATGACTGTTTTACTAAAGTTTGAGAATTAATAAAGCTATTTTTTTTTTTATTCTATTTTTTTTTATTTTAGAGCCAGGGTATATTGAACAAGAGGCATTTTCAGGGGTTATATCGCACAAGATCAAAAAATTTGGTTTGGTTTGTTTCACAGCGTATTGACCTCAGTGGGTTATTTAATGTTGACAAAGTTTTGAAATAAATTCATTCTTAATGGATACTCAAATTTTTTTTATAAACACATTTTACTATTTAAACCACTGGGTCAGAGTGGACCAGGGAGCAATGGTGATAAAGGGGTGCTCGACATTGCCCAGACCTCCAGAACTGGAACCCTACCATCAGATAGAGTTTAACGTCATACCCAGGATATGAAGACCCTCAGACACTGCCTTCTAGCCACATATATGATAAAAGGGGTTGAGGGTTGCCATAAGGGCAATAGAGTTGGGACAATCATATAGGGGATAGGGTGTGACATGACCAGTCAACTGATCGGAGAGGGCCTCTCCGACCACTTGTCTAGCCTAAGTAGAGTGCTACGTCATGGACTGCTCATCCACTAGGATTCCGTCCTTAAGCATCATGGGTCACCACCCACGGCCAACAGATAGCCCTATTAGGTGTGTGGGGGGGGGTCTTACCCCTCAGCAGAGGCACAGTTGGTGTATTCTAAAGCCCCAGTCAACAGGGCTCAAATATTTTGAAGAATTGCATCTTGGTCTTATGTATTGAGTATATTTGAGTAATTTGACACCAAAAGGGTTAAACAAAAGCATAAAGATTCATTTATCAATGATATTTCACATACAAGGAAAAAAGAATTTTAAATGAAGCAAAATAAAATCATAAAATAAAAGAATTGATCAATGAATGAAAAGAAAATTGTTATCCTACCTGTGGATCTTTAAGAGTCAGCAATGAAAGTAGAGTTTGAAGAGCTGCTTTTCTTACTGAGGCAATATTGTGACGTAAAAATGGCCAAAGTCGAGGGGTTAGTTCTGTGAGAGAATGATCAGAGCTAAAAATCACAGGGAACAAAAAAAAAAATTATATTAGAATAGTTTTTATTTTATAATAAAAAGAAAAAAAAAAAAAAAAACATTCCAGAATAATACAATTTTGTAAAAATACAGAATTATATACAAACTTTACAGGAGCTTTTAAAAATTTTTTAATGATAAATACAGAAATGAAAATGGAGGTTTGAGTAAAATAGTTGAATTATAAGTTTATGTTTGCATGTGAATTTCTTAAAGATTTAAATAATAGTGCTTTCTCTTTGACAAACTTTAAAATATGCGATATCAAAAATAGTCAAATATAATAAAGTTTTGATGAAATCCAGAAAATCTTGAAAAAAAAATAAAAATTAAAAATAATTTATATAATTTAATTATTATTGAAAGAAAAATGTCTAGAAATGAAGTTTTAATACCTGCGTGTAGAAGCTTCTCCTTGAGGATAACGTAATAGTGTTGAGAGTAAGGCCATAATGCTGTTAGTTGATGCAGTTAGATCATCTAAATCCAACATAATTTCCCATAAAGTAGAAATGATTCTGGGAATCTGAAATATAATATTGACAAAATGGATAAAGAGAAAGTCAGTTTAAAGAATTATTTAACACACTCTGCTACTTTGGATCTTAGATGAAAACTTGAAATAATATTATTTGTTTTTGTCAGAATTACTATTAGATATTGTTATACAAGACTATTTTAAGTTTTATTTTAGTCAATAAAATAAAATTTAATAAATGATAAACAATAATGTTAATGTATATCCTCAACAATGATACATTTGTGCATTATGGTTATGGGGGGGGGGGTAAAAATAAAAATAAATCCTCTATAAATCCAAGTAAAAACAAAAAAATACCGAAAAGTATTTTTTTTTTTTTTTTTTTTAGTCAAGAGGGCCAGGAAAATTAAATTGATTTTAGACATTAAAAATATTTTTTCTAACAGCTCAAAAAAAAAAAAAAAAAAGTGATTATTAAAAAAGTTAAAAGGTTAAAAATCACATCTAAAAAGCAATCATCCTAGTAAATAGAATTTGTTGATAAATTGATAAAATAAGAATAAAAATAAAAATAAATGTTATTAAAATGTTCAAAAAGATGTTGCTCACTTCAGCTGGTTGAAGTTTAACAAGTTCATCACAAACTGGAACTAAAGCTGTGGCAGCAACGGCTCTCACATCATCATCAATATCTTGAAGACCATCAAATATGGAGGGTAAAACATTGGGTAATAATTCATCAGTCATATTCTAAATGAAAAGGAAAAAAAGAAAGATTCGAATATAAAAATCTTAGGATTAGATATTGATTTTAAAGGATTATCTCCCTTCCATGTAAAAAGGAAGGTTTTATTACAGATTAACAGATCAAATATCAACTGTAACTTTTTTCTTTTAAAATTGTCATTTTTTAAATTTTGCTTATGATTCATTACAATGACATTTAGAGTTTTAAAAACAACAATTCTCCTGCTTTTTCTAAATTTGTGAGCATCATATTACTGGAACTCATTTTTATCCCAATAGACAGAATTTAGGTTATTTGAACCAGAAGATACAATATATCAATGTTTCAATACAATAAAATATGATTTATTATTACATCTCATAAGAATGATATTTCATTTTGCTTATTGGGAACTTTGTTATTCTGGACTGAATACATTTTTATTAGAGAAATAAAAAGGAAAAAGAAGAAATAAAAAGGAAAAAGAAATCTACTCCAGTTGATAATTTTCATGAATGAAAGCAAATACAAAATTAAGTATTTGTAGGAGTATCTAAATAGATTTTTTTTTTTTAAATAAAATTCCTCATTTATGAACTTTTACTTGGATCAAATTCAAATATCTTTGATTTTTTAGTGTGATATATTTTAGAATGCCAAATACTGAACTAAGAAAAAAGGCAATTAACAATAATTCAAAAATTCTGCTCATGTTATTTTCAACAATGTTTTGAAAAGTATGTTAGTAATAAATACAAATAGAAAATTACCTTTTTAACAGCCAATAAATATTTGAGTCCCAGAAGACCTCCATGCCTTACTTCCCATTGTTTTTGACCCAATAGAGCCAATAAAGCATTTACAACACTATGGACACCATCAGAATCTAACAATCGGATAACTACACCCAATGTTTGTGCACACGTTTCTCGGACAGGAGCTACCACCTAAAATGAGAAAAAAATAAAATTTAGTCATTATTATTATTGTTGTTATTTTTATAATTAAAAAAAAATTGACAGTTATAATAATACTTTTATAGCACACAAGGTAGTTACATCACTTTACAAAGTAGCTAAGAACAAAATCCTTGCTCAGTTCATTTAAATATTGTTGCAAATAACATTTTGATCTGAAATAGAATTCAAAAACCAAATGGCTAATAATTAAAATGCTCATAAAAAATAGAAAATAATATTTCTTTCTATGATTTACTATTGAGATAGAATACAAGTTAACAAAAGTCTAAGAGTTCATTTACCTTATAGGTTAGACCTAAAAACAAGATAGGCTATGTTTGAACCCTTTGGTTTTAGGTGAAAAATCGGACTTAACATATCATTCCTCTTATATATATATATATATATATATATATATATATATATATATATATATATATATATATATTAGTTATTTAGTATACATGGTAGTTGTTTAGCATGAAATTAAAAAAAATCATTATTCACTTATAAAACTGACAAGATTCTCTAGGTAAAAATAAGATTTCAATTAAAAATTTTCAAAATATGAATAAACAGGAGAAATAATTATAGAAGTTATTTGAATTTCTTTTTTTAATGCAAAGAAACACATTAAAATCTATCAAAATAATAATCTATAAAACTCATGAGGGTTTTCTGAAAAGTTCTTAGGCTGACCAATATACTCTCATGGAATGAGATTAAATAAAGTTTATTTTTTAACATACAAAGGTCAGCTGAAAATTCATAGGCTACACTCATAGAATGTGACCAAATGAGGTGTATTTTTCAACATAGTGCCTCTTGTGATCCACACACTGCTTCCATCAGTGTTGCAGTGCTTGGATCACATTTGTCAAGAAAATCATCAACAGCAGAAAATAATAACAACATAATTTCCATTGCCTTTGGAACTTTCTGATTATCTACCATGGATTTAAAAAAAAAATCTTAAATAAAAGTTAAAACTTCTATGCCTTTACAGGAATTAGCCACTGCAATTTTGGAAAATTTCTGTATTAGTATAGATATTTAAAATCTAAATATTCTAATTAAATTTAGCATAACAGAAGAAATATGTTTGAGAGAGATTGTTAGAATAAATTTCAAAATGAAAACAAATACTCAATACTTTCCAATGTTTATTAAATACTGAGAAAAAATTAAAGAATTCTTTAATTAGTTTTATGCTAACAGAAATAATACAACAGAAACCAAAGTTAAATTTGCTAAATAAGTATTTATTTAACTTTCCACCAAGCCAAAATATGACACAAGGTCATTTTATTGTGAGGTGCCACACAAGAAGCAAACCTCCCATGTGACGGTTTCAAAAAAATGTTTGTTACCATTGGCATATATAACAATAAATAATACCAAAAATTAAATTAAAACAAATGTATTATTCTTTAATGCATCATCCAATGTAAAAAGTTTTTTAAAAATTTAAATATGAAGAATATTTTTGTATATGAATATATTATGTGATAAACAAATAATTACCTCATCAGCAACAAAATCCCCAAAACGATCCAATGCAAGAACACACAATAAACGAAGGGCTACATCACAAAGCCACGTTTGATTCATAATGACCATCTAGAGAAAAAGAAATAAAAAGTTAAGTTTTAAATTCAAGCAACATTAAGCATTATCTAAATGTTACTCAACTTACAATTATATATAAATACTGAATACTTTTTTCCTTTTTCAAATTAACTATATTACTTCTACATTTTTATTTAGCACTGGCTTTTATATATAGCAATTACTGGTTATGTAACTGGACTAAACTTATATGTCAAAATTTTCATCCACATTAATAGCTGTGTGTATATATGAAAATACACACACACGTGTGTTGTGTGTGTTGTGTGTGTGTGTGTGTGTGTATATATATATATATATATATATATATATATATAGTGATTCTGATTTTTTAATTGTTTTATTTAGTGCGTCCTAGAATGCTCATATTTGCTTTGAATGAGTCCCCAGGAAAATTTATGGGTGCCAACTAAAGCCGTCTAACTCATACCTTGTAACCTATCCTATGTAATTTGTTTCTAAGAAACTATTGAAATGTATTTACAGTTAGCTTGAAATGGTGAAGGAAGAAAAAATAAAAACACTAGGATGCATGGATACGATTTTACTGTGTCCTTTTAGATTTTTGTGTGTCAGGGACGTAGAACGCGTACCTATATAATTTCTGTATATACATATACACATTTGCATACTGCTGCATTGGCCTCTATGTGAACTCAGATAAAACAGTTTATCTACTTTTTAAAAATTGGAGTCATGTCTACATTAAATGGCAAACCTCTGGAATTAATAGACCAAGCCTCATTATAAATAAATACTGTTAAACAGGTCATTTTAATAAATCTTATTCTGTGCAAGATCTTAAAAGATATTAATGGACCAATGATTTAGGAAAAACATAAATTTGTAAAAGATTGTATTTATGTAAGAAGAAAAAGGTTAATATGTTAGAAACCTGATCAACTGGTGTGTCTGTTGCTTTACCAGCTCCACGGCCGTGAAGTTTTATTGCTTCACGAAGACCAGTTGCTGCACCATGACGAATTTCCCAAGCATTATGGAATAAATCATTCATCAATACTTCACAAAAAGATTCAAATGGCCATTCTTCACACTAAAAAAAAACAAAAAAAAAAAAAAAACAGGGGATTATTAATTACAAAACAATCGGATTAAATTTTTTTTTTTTAACATAGAAAAACAATTTTCACTTAATACATACATTTTATATGTATACATATTTTTTTTTTAATTTTGGAAATACAAATCTTTTTAAATTAGAAATAAAATATAATTTTCTTAAAGGTTGATTTTGACAGCCATTAAATATAATGTCAAGTTACATAATATTTCTATAATTTCCATTAAGTGTAAATAAATGAATAAAGGGAAATACTCTACTGTTAGAATGTAATTTACTTTTCCCAACCTCCCACCATGGGCAACTATGCATAAACTACTTGCCTCACGAGAGGCATTAGAATATAATAGTTATCTTCCATGAGAAATTAAACTACATCATTTTAATGTTATTGTACTAACAAAAAAAAGAAACTTGCTAGTTTTGCTGTGGGATTCTTATAATCCAAATAATGCAAAGCATTAAGAAAAGGAAAGGAGAAAGGACGACGAGGAGAAAAGGAAGGAGGAGACGACGAGAGAAAGGAAGGAGGAGACGACGACGAGAACGACGACGAGAGGAGAAAAGAAGGAGGAGACGACGAGGAGAAAAGGAAGAGGAAGGAGCGACGACGACGAGAAAAGGAAGGAGGAGACGACGACGAGAAAAGGAAGGAGGAGACGACGACGAGAAAAGGAAGGAACGACGAGAGAGACGACGAGACGACGAGACGACGACGGAGGACGACGACGAGAAAAGAAGGAGGAGACGACGACGAGACGAGGAGGAGGAGACGACGAGAAAAGGAAGGAGAGACGACGACGAGAAAAGGAAGGAGGAGACGACGAGAAAAGAAGGAGGAGACGACGACGAGAAAGGAAGGAGCGACGACGAGAGACGAATGGGGGGCGACGACGAGGAGAATGGGGGGGCGACGACGAGGAGAATGGGTGAGGAGGAGGAGGAGAGGAGGAGGAGGAGGAGAAGAGGAGGAGGAGGAGAGAGAGGAGGAGGAGAGAGAGGAGGAGAGAGAGAGAGGAGGAGGAGGAGGAGAAAGAGGAGGAGGAGGAGAGGAGGAGGAAAAGGAGGGAGGAGAAAAAGGAGAAGGAGGAGAAGGAGAGGAGGAGGAGAAGGAGGAGAAAAAGGAGAAGGAGGAGAAAAAGGAGAAGGAGAGAAGGAAAAAAGAACTTACATCTTCCATGACATTTACATCAATCACTAAACGATGATCTTCTTCAACCGATTTATCTTTGTGATTTATATTCAATTTTACTTTTTTCATGGCTGGTTCAGAATCACTGTGACATGCATCACTGAAAAGACAATAAAAGTGGAATTTATTTGTGTAAAACAAAGATTTTTAAAAAGACAAAAATATTTTTAAAATTTCTCAAGTCATAATCATTTGCTATAAAAAAAATAAAAAAATGAGATTAGCACGACCATCACCACTAGTTAAAACATTTCTTTTCCTTTTGGGCAGAACAAGTCAAACAAGTCAGAACTTAGCAGTGCGATCCAAACACTTAAACTGCAAATTCTCTTTTAGCTCAAAAAGATCCCCAATTCCCAATTATCAGCAAAGAATAACCTTTTTTTTTTTTACTATTTCTCTGAATGTTTGAGATGAGGCTTGATGATTAGTATTATCTGCGTTATTGTCCCCATCTTTATTGTTATTTAAACAACATTTCGGCCGATATCCCCTCCGGCCTTTTTCAGAAGAAAGAAGGTTCCCAAATCCGAAAAGAAGGTTCCCGAGTCCGACAAGAAATACCTGAAGAAGGCCGGAGGGCATATCAGCCGAAACGTTGTACAAATAACAATAAAGATGGGGACAATAGTCCAAATAACGCAGATAATAATTTTTTTTTTTTTTTTTTTTTTTTTTTTTTTAAACATATTTCAACAAAGGATTTTGTTCTACAGTGAGAAAATCAGCCAGGATTTTCCATTAAGAGTTCTGATTTACTGGCAAAATCCAAATTGTCTGCATTGATTTTACAATTTCTGAAATTATTTGTGTGAAGTGATAACCGAAAGCAACCACTGTAATCAATTTCCCCAACGGCAAAAATCCCCTGATACAATCTTTTGCCTGCAACAACATCATAGTAGTCCTTTCTCAATCCACCACTCCTTCAATCTATGTCTCTCTTCACATCAAGAAGATCAAAACACAACTTGCCGTGGTGTGGGAAGGTAGGCCTTAAATAAGTAACTGCTCTTCCCAAGATCTTACATCCAGGCTAATCACACTCGGCGCTGCCCAGACCTGTGCAAAATTTGCATATTCAATAGGGGTGACAGTAGTTTGACTACGAGCCACTCATGACGAGGAAGCTGCGAGTTCAATATCTGTAGTCACCTGCTACACTCACCCCCCTCGCGCAGGCCAGACATATACGGATGTGCTTAGTTCTTGGAGGTAGGAAATCTTCAAGTCCAGTTTCATCACAGCAAAATCTACAAAGAAGTAGATCCCAATTGACACAGTTAATTGTTGATTTTACTTACTTACTAGACATGTTTTAATTAGGGAAAAAAAACAACAACAAAACACACACAGTGCTACAATAATATCCAGTTACACTACTGAAAGATATACGAGCTGAAAAGTTCATAGGCTGACCAACATAATCTCACAGAATGTGACCAAATAATATAATGCTTCTGACAGTCCACACACTTCTTCCATCAGGGTTTCAGGACTTAGATCCTATTGGGCATCAATACATGACATCATATGAACTTTTCAGCCCACCCTTGTACATACTAGCTGAAGTACCTGTCTATATCTGGTAAGAAGTCAAGATTTTTTTTTTTTATTGATTTTTTTTTTTTTTTTTTGAGCCAGGACCACTTTCTATTTCAGAGTCTATCTCAGTCGGTAGAGCATCAGACTAGGAACCACAAAGTTCCAGGTTCAATACAGACTCTTGCCCACTCAGCGTATAAGTAGCACAAGTATCTGTGTGGTAAAGTGTGGAGGTGTGGTACTCCACCTCAGATGTCAAAACAATCTCCTTGGTCTAGCGCTAGTGAAAAGGGGATAGACTCCCTCTCTGACTGGCTGATACCAACTTTATATCTCCCAGAAGACTTACTTATAAGTGGTTCATAGGTGTGTACTAGTTACTAGAAATGTCAATTTGCAGTTCTATCACAAATCAGAGGATATAAATTTTCAAGAAGACCCCTCTGCAGACTGTGTATGGTCTCCATCCACAGTTTGAAAACCAAATCTAGACTATTGAAGATTGGACGAAAACTAAAAACTAAATCCTTTCTTACCTTTGAGATGTTTCTTTAGATCGTTGTTTAGCCAACGTCTTTGCTTTGCGTCGAGCTTTGTTTCTTTCTCGAGCACTCATTCCACTTGTTACATCCATTAATTGTTGTTTTACAAGTTCTCCAACAGATTTCTACACAATAGAATTGCATCAGCATCAGCATCATCATAAAGAGAAAGTGTGAATATTACAATGTCTATAGATAAGTAATTCTTTTGTATATTTCATTTATTATATCATCCTCTCAAAATTATTGAATCAACACTGAAATTTTGTTAAGAAAATCATTTATACAAAGTGTGTCAAAAAAGTATCAAAAAAATTTGTACTTTTTAACACCTTGTATTCTGAAAAAAATAACGTTCCATTCATTAATTTTTTTCAGAATACAAGGTGTGTCAAAGAAGTACCAAGTTTAAAGCTGTATTTACCAAGATAGAAATGAACAATGAATGGAACTTTTTTTTTCAAAATACAAGGTGTGTACAAAAAATCCCGATAATTTGTTTATTTATCAAATATTTCTTCCAACTCACAAGTTTTCATTTTGCAATTAAAACTTATGTATTTTTGTATAAATAACCAATTATAATAATCTAATCATTTCTTAAGATTGATTTAAAAAATAAAATCCCAGACAAATTTTTATCAAAAGTGCTAACAATAATCAATATACCAATAGATGAAGATTATTTCTTAATTTATTTCATTTATCTCAAAGGGAATTTCATGGTGTAAAATTTTTTTTAAAAAGCACCCTACTTGTTGTATCTTAAACAAATCATAGTAAATTGTGCATTACTAGTTTCTGTAAATCATCTAATCAGCTTTATTGAAACTAGCAAAAATATGCACCCTCCACTGGGTACAAATAATCAAGTATTTAATAAAATATATTAAAATAGAAAGATTAACAAAACTAAATTAGAATGCATATAAAAAGATTACACTTATTTTAATTTTATTTCAACTGATTTCTGTATAAAATTATACATAGGATTGCTTTTAATATATTTGAGAATAAAATAATATTAGAAATCAGTAGCATCAAGTAATCATTTATTAAACCTGGTTTTGTTAAAATCAGTAAGCAAATTATTCCTACCATATACTATATAAACCTTTATTTCTTAGTGATATATAACACATATTGCAGGATTTTAAATGCATTAATAACATGGGTGGTTTTTTAGGCAAATCTATCTTGGATAGAATTTAATAGAGACAGTGATAATAAGATGACAATTAAGATTAAATCTTATTTAATAATCATTGAGAATGTAGCATAAATAAATAATGGAGTTGTGATATCGGAGGTGATGTAGGTTTGGTTATAGACAGATATATAATCTCCATTATAATAAGATTTTGATGTCTAATTTTTTAAAATTCTAAACTATTGTTTCAACAAAACAATTGTAAATACAATACCTAAACTTAGAGAAAATTACTTTAAAAAAGGAATTTAAAATAATTACAAAAGATTTAACGAAATTTCTTCTCATAAAATATCAAGATTTGCCTGCATTTTACATGGATTATTGGACAAAATTAATTTTCAAACAATGAGTTTACATTTTCTATGATTTAGAAGATCACATAGAATAGAACTAATATTTACTTACCTTATCTTTATCAATAAAAGAACTTTCAGTTTTGGTTTGTGTGAGATCATCATCATTAAAGATTGAATCTGTTTCAATTCCAAGAGCATTTGCCATATCCAACCCAAGACGTTTGTTTAAAAGCTGTCTTTGTTTTATCAAATGTTCTTTGTCTAGCAATTCTAAAAAACATATATATTTATATGTAAAAAAAACAAAACAAATAAACTCATAGAAATCAGATAAAAACAATAAAAAATCATAATTACAAGCTATTCAATAAAACTGTCATAGTAGTGGCATGAATGTTGTGTTTAAGCACAACAGACATTTTGGGTCTGACTAGTTTCTTCCCTATCTTTTCCAGTTTTCGGGGGGAGGGGGGATAACGTTGGGGTGGAGTCTGTTGATTAGTCCAAAGTTTTCATCCCAAGTACTTTCAGCATTCCATAGTGCCATCATCGGGGGTAGATGTAATTGAGTTGAAATTATATTTTATATAATTTCTGTGAGTTCCTCCTCCTACTCAGTAGTTTAACCACCTTGCAAGTATAAAAAGAACCAGAAATCAACTCCATCAAATCTACCCCTGATGATGGCACTATGGAGTCACTTGATGTCACCTTTTTTGAAGAGTGCATCAATGTTAATGGCAACTACATGGAAAATAACATAGTAGTGTTGATAAAATATACATAATATTTTATTTGTACAATAATAAACATATTGGATAAATATTTGTTACTCAACTTTTTGGATATTAATTTGGTTTGGTTTATGGCATATCAACCTCAGTGGGTCATTTAATGCTGACAAAGTTTTGAAATAAATTCATTCTTAATGGATACTCAATTTTTTTTTAGAAAAATTTTTCTATTTAACCCATAGATGGGACCCTAACAGGTACTACCACTCCGGCCAGAGTGGACCAGGGAGCAATGGTGATGAAGGAGTGGTCCACATTCCCCAGACCTGGAACCACAATCAGTTAGAGTTTAATGTCATACCCAGGACATGAACACCCTCAACCACCACCTTTTAGCATCCATATGATAAAAAGGGTTGGGGCTTACCATAAGGGCAATAGGGTCGGGACAATCATATAGGTGCTAGGGCTCGACGTGACCAGCCGACTGATCGGAGGGAGTCTCTCCAACTGCCAGTCTAGCCCAAGTAAGGGCCTAAGTGAGGTGTTGCATGTCATAGACTGCTCATCCACCAGGATTCCGTCCTTAAGCATCACAGGTCACCACCTACAGCCAACAGGTGGTCCTGTTGGACGGGGGTGGGGGGTCTTACTCCTCTGCAGAGATGCAGTCTGTGTATTCTAAAGCCCTAGCTGACAGGGCTGTTTGGATATTGAATGACCAGTTCAAAATTGATCTTCAAATCAAAAATTTACCATAATGCTGGGCTACATCTAGTATGAATAAAATTCTTGACTAGGGAATATACAGATCTCTATTTGGTTCGTTTGATTTCTTTATTTAATGGCATATCAATCTTCATGGGTTATCTAATGCCAAATTCATCCTTGTAGAAGAATACCAAGGATATTAGCACAAAAGTCAGCATAATAGCACGACAGGAGTTCAAACTTGCTTACTATGATGTCACAGTCCAGCACATTAGCCACTCTGCCACGGAGCAAACCCCACACACACACCACCACCACCAACAACAACAACGTGTATTTTTGGTGTTGGTGAAAAACTAAGCAAATGAGAATTCAGCTGACAAAAAGATGACAATGTGTGAAAATTTGTGAAACAATTTCTATGGTTACATTCTCAACTTCTACAAAACTTACATTCATTTACATCCATCATTAACCCCCCCCCTTATGCATTTTGATTTATCCAATCCTATGAAAGAAAAAAAAAACAAAAAAAAACAATGCATTCAAGGAGAGAAAAAAAAAAGGTTTATTATTATTACTAGCAAAAGAAAATGCCCCCCCCCCTTGGGCACAAGTATTTAAGTTTTAATTAGATATTATATTAAATTAGAAAGACTAATGAAATTAGACACAAACACAAAAAAGTTTAAGCTTATTTTTAATTTATTCTAATTGTTTTCAATATAAAATTATACATAGGATTGCTTTAAATACTATTGAGAATAAAACAATAATATTAGAAATCAATAGCACTAAGTAATTATTTATTAAACCCGATTTTGTTGAAACCGGGATGCAAATCAACCACACTATATTCTAAGTAGACATTTATATCAGTTATATATAACACACATTGCAGGATTTTAAACACATCTATGAGCTGTTTTGTGGCAAATCTATCACAGCTGGACCTTAAAAGAGACATTGTGAATAAATGATATTAATTAAGATTAGATAATGATTATCTAATAACCATTGAGAATATAACGTAAATAACTTAGGGAATTGTGACAGTGGTGGTAACGTCATTTCAGTTACAGACACACAATCCCCATTATAATAAGATTATTTTCTAAATAATCTTATAATTGTAATATTCATGTACAATCAATGATTAGAAATCTCATCCTATAAAAGACTTACTTTCATATTTTCCCTAATCCAAATAAGACGTACAATTGGCCAAAAAATAAATTGAAATTATCAAGTTATAATGATGTGGCTGCACGTGTTGTGATATATAACATGCAGCTGCAAGAGTGTGTGTGTGATTATATAGATAAGTAGATATGTGGGTATGAGATCAAGACAAGTTCCATATGTATACATATATATATGTGTGTATATATATAGGTGTATGTATCTATAAATATGCAATAGAAAATGTTTGGCCTGTGGTGGTCAAAGGAAGTTTATAAGAGTAATAAAAAAATTCTATAGAGAAAAAGAACGAGAATGGGTAGTTAAATGTTTGTGATATTCTCTCCAAGAGACGAAAAGTCTGGATTTATACATGTGGGAAGTAGATAAAAATCTAGTATAGTAATAAAAAGATAGTGATCAGCTGTGGGTGGTCTTCTAACAAAGGGATTTTTCAAATCCCGCAACTGATGTTGAAATCTCGAGAAAATGAGATTTGGAACGAGATCTAGAAGTAGGACAGAGAATTTGAAAGAGCAAGTTTTGAGTTGAGAGCTGAGGAAGACAGTCAGATTTTTAGCAGCAGATCCGAGCAGTTGAAAGCACGAAAGCAGCTGGGCCTGGTGTTGGCAAGAGAAGAGGTGGGGTCCCCTCTCGGGGTGGAGGGGTCCCTTCCGCCCGGCTCAGAATGAATGAAGCATGGAGTCTTATATTTCTATTTTGTCATTTTCTGAATGTGAACCCTAATCTGTCTTTGACTTCTTTGTTTGTTACACTATCTCCCTTTGTTGTAAATTGTTTTCTCTTTGACGGTTCCTTAGGGTTACAATGACAAACATCTAATTAGAATAGGAAATATTCTACAAGTTGTTTATCTAATTTAAACTCACCAATGTTGCTTTCTTCGGTATCATATTCGAGTCCTTCAGAACCAAGCAGAGAAGAGCCATGACGAAGGACTTTCTCAATATCAAAATGGGAAAAAAGAACAATCCCAGGAGATTGGTAGGTTTCTTTAACAATTCCTTCTGGAAAATAAAATAAAAAAAGTTTATATTTTAGAGAATTAAAAAAAAAACAATATTCATAATCAATATTACGGTCAAGTCATGCTGTTTTGCTAAATCACCAAAGTTAAGTAGCAATGAGCCTGTTCTATACTTAATTGGGTGACCATTTAAGCAACAGCTCTTATTATTATAAGGGCCGTTTTAGCTCAGTCGGTAGAGTGTCAAGCTAGGGACCACAAGGTTCCAGGTTTGATACTGGCCCTCATCCACTCAGCGTATGAGTAGCACAGGGCTCTGTGCGGTAAAGTGAGGAGCTGATGGTAGGTGTGGCGCTCCACCTCAGACACAGAAAAACAATTCCCTTGGTCTAGCACTAGCGAAAAAGGGATAGATTCCCTCGCTGTCTGGCTAATACCGACTTTAGGCCACCCCAACGACTTTCCTTTTTTTTTACTTTAAGCAACTGCAGGTACTATAAGCAACCGGAGTCCTTTGTTTATCAAAATGACTTGATTTGGCATTAAATGACCCAAAAAGGGTTGATATGCTATAAAACAAAACCACCCATTATAATCAATGGAGTAAAAAATGGGATTTATTTCAATTTGCAAAAAGAAATAATTCAAAGTGAACAACATTTGAAATTTCAAATAATGAACCTTTGATTACAATCAGAATTAAATCAAATTTTATTTGTTCTTTTAAGTTTAATTAATACATTTGACCTTAATTTGTTAATTTCATAAACATTTTCATTCTTCGTAAAATTTTAAAATTAGGTCAGTCATAAGTGCAACTAAAACATTCCCCAAAGCACAAGAATTGCAGACAAATTTCCCTTCAATTCAGAACCTTTCCTTTCATGAGCCCTCAAATGACTCATCAATCCTACTGCAGATCCACAAAGTTTGATGCAAATATGACATAGGAAAGACGTCCTTCCCACTGGATCAGATGATAACATTTTATGCTTATGCACCACCATATATCTCTTTAGACTAGAAGTCAACTTAGAAACTTTGTTAGAGATTGCACAAGACACATTGTTTGTTCCTGGAGTTTGCATGAATTGTCTCTAATAAGATTTCTTATGATTGACATATCCAGCCTTAGTGAGCAGAATTCAACCACATGTTTGCAAGGAATAAAGGAATGATAAAAGACACAGAATTCCACAAAGAATATGCCAAAATTAACTCCAGATACTATTATTCTTCTTCTTTAGGGTAAGACTTACCAATTCCTATTTAACATTGGAAGTATTTTGTGACTAATCTCCCAATATTGAATTTACAAATCAATACACAATTTCATTCATTTTCTTTTTACATTGATATAAGTTTAACACCTTTCATTAAACATTGCCAAAATGCAATAAAGGAGATCATCAGTGATGTCACGCCAGTATCCTTACAGATTTCAAGTTTTGCAACATCAAATCTGTTCCATTGGTAACCCCAACCTGTTTTTAGGCTGCCTCCTCTCAAGATTCACTCTGGGTAATCTAAAGAATAGTTCAGGAATCCTTATATAACTGGGTTTTTTTTAATTATTGGTTTTCTTTCTTACCAATTTTTGTTCCATACAATTCCTTAAACATTGAAACTTTTACAGAATAAATACAAAAGAATACAGAGATGCTCATAGGTACGTGTCAAATCTAAAAGGACACAGTAAAATCATATCTATGTGTCCCAGTGTTTTTCTTTTCTCACATTTCAAGCTAATTGTAAATACATTTCAATAGTTTCTTAGAAATGAATTACATGGGATAGGTTACAAGGTTTAAAACAAATATGTGAGCCCCAGGACACACTAAATCAAAAAACTATCAGCATAACTGAAATATCGTATGAAATACTAAAACTGCAGCAAGTTCCTCTAAAAACTTTCTTAAAATACTTTTTAACATTTGATTCTATATCTTTAGAATTTTTCAATAATGTTAATGTTGTCGTCATCATTATTATTAATCTGCTTATGTTTAGTCTGATTCAAATTTTCCATCTAACCTCAGATATGTTTTTCTTATCTATAATAAACTACTAATGGATTTTATAACCCTTTTATAGCTTTTATTTTTATAGCTCTTAACTTATTTTTATGAACAAAATATTTTAAAACTATTCTTATTATCACATTAATGACCATCTTATTTCTACTATAAAGTAATAAATATTCAACCCAAATAATCCAGGTTAAAAAATTTTTTTTTTAAAAAAACAAGGTAAGGGTAACTTGAAGTCAAACTTTTTTAGACCTTTTTTCCCAATGCAGATACCATTGGACAATGAGAAAATAACAATTTAATTGAAGACACAAATTGTAGTTTACCAAAACTTTTCTCATTCCCCAATGATACCTGCATCATAAAAATAAGGTCTAAAAAAGTTTTCATTTGAGTTACCCATACTGAGCTTTTAACCTTTTAACTAAAATTATCTGATGACTGCAGCATCAAGAGAAATATTCGCTTCAATATTCAATAAAAATTTATTGATTTCATGACACAAAATTCTTTGGGATTATTTTAGTTCAACAAAATCATGATTTGCACTGTAGTTAATTAACCCTTACCCTAGCACTGGGGGGAGGGGGTACAACACTAGCTGTTTTCTATCACAATAGTATGGATTGATCCAAACTAGTAAAAGTATAACCCCATAAAATGGTAAAGGCTGACTCCTACTATTCTCTGGTTACTTTTTCTTTTTTAGTTATATCATTGATGTGACTATTATTCCCCTTCCCAGTAATCCTATATAAGAAATAACACCAAATCTGTTTGTATTTCTATTCAAAATCTCTTACTTCACATACAATGATACCCCCCCCCCCATCTGATCCAGTTTTCCTAGTTTTACATCCACCTTAAAGACTATGGCGTATTAAAATGTATTTCTTTATTTCTTCCCTGATTTTTTTTAAAACTGTTCTATCTTAAGAAAAGCTCCTAGTAAAAGTATGCATTTCTAATAGTAACTGAAAAGAGTTCTAAGTATCTTGATGTATGAAGTTTTTATGATCAACTAAATCTTAAAATTCTTCTTGTTGAAAAGCTTACTAGCTTCTCCACAAGATAAGAGATCTGCTTGTTGTTGTTTTATATAATAAATCTTACAACAGCAAAGATTTAATTTGAACACTACTTCCATTACACAGAATTTTCTGTCTGTCTAAGCAGATGATTTCACTTAAGAATTCCTTTTGTGAATGGTATACTAACATACTAGGGTAATTCCATGTCAGAAAAAAGTAAAATTGTCACCCACCCACTTCAATTTTTTTCCAGGTGTGGACTATGTTAACATTAGATAATCCCCAAAATTTGAGCTTCCAATTCCAAAAATTGGCGGAGTTATGTTGATTTTTAGCTCTCTAAATTTTGTGGGGTTCACGAAAAATGGCAACTTTTTGTAATCTATTTTTGTCTGTAAAATGAGTTTTAGAGCTTCCCAACTACTAGAAATTGGTTTATAAAAGCATTTTTGCCCAAGGAATCCAATAATTCTATTTAAAAAAATCATAAAGTCAACCAATTTTAAGTTATTGATGATTTCTGATTTTTTTCCCCAAGCAAAATCAATATCCCAAAGTGGCACTGCATCTATGACAAATTTTTTTTTCTGTTATTATTTCACATATATTGAATATTATTTGTTCTAAAAAGATAGTTTGATATTTGCTCAGAACTGAAGCTATAACATCAGTTAAAATTTTGCAAATCAGAAATCATTAATAACTTTAAAATTGGTTAACTTTAAGACTGTTCTTAGAAACCAATTTTTAGGAGTAGGGAAGCTCTAGAATTCATTTTACAGACAAAAATATATTACAAAAAGTCACCATTTTTCACGACACTCCACCCAAATTTGTTATATCAATTTTTAGAATCGATAAATTTTGGAATTGGAAGCTCAAATTTTGGGGATTGGCTAACTTTAAGATAGTCCACACCTGTATTCTCAGCTGCAATTGTTTTGACAACCTTCTCATGAACTGGTCACGTTAGCCTTATTAGAAATCAAACAATCCACCTAAAACATTAACTAAATATTTTGAAAATTAAAATAAATAAATAAATAAATAAATAAATATATATATATATATATATATATATATATATATATATATATATATATATTATAATTGTGGTGAAATTTACATTTAAATAAGTGTGACATTAAAATTGTTTTTTTAATCATTAAATGTACTCACCTTCTTTTGGGACTCCATTAGGATTCCACTCTGGCACATTTCGAGCAATCGCCTCAACAGCTTGCCCGGCAGCAATTCGTGTATCCCAGTTTAAGCTTCGAAGATATTTATTAACCTGAACATAAAAAAGTAACAATCAACATGTATTTAAGTAAGAACGGGGAGGGGGGGGGTCTATCAGATATTAATTAAAATCTTTTGAATTTTAAAATTAAGAACAACTTCAGCAAATGTTTTGTTTTTTCTTTCCTAATTATGTCAAGAAAATTTAAAAGAAAAAAGTTAAAACTTATTTTGCTTCTTCCTTTATATTTGTAAGAAGATATATAGTCCAGATTATAAGCCAAACTTTTTTAGAGTTTATTTTTCTGATGCAGGTATCATTGGGGAATGATATCTGCATTGGGAAAAAAGGTCTAAAAATTCTGGCTTCCAATTACCCTTACCTTGTTTTTTTTGTTTTTTGTTTTTTCACCCGGATTATTTGGGTTGAATATTTATGACTTTATAGTAGAAATAAGATGGTCATTATTGTAATTATAAGAATAATTTTAGAATATTTTGTTCAGTAAAATAAGTTAAGAGCTATAAAAATAAAAGCTATAAAAGGGTTATAAAATCCATTAGAAGTTTATTATAGATAAGAAAAACATATCTGAGGTTAGAAGGAAAATTTGAATTAGATTAAACATAATCATAATAATAGCCTTATCGAAAGATTCTAAAGATATAAAAACAAATGTTAAAAAGTATTTTAAGAAAGTTTTCAGAGGTTGGTTGGTTGATTGGATTTTACGGAATGTCAACCCTTGCTGGGTGATTTTATGCCAAAGACATTCTGTTTTATTCATTCTTTATGGGTATTGAAAAATTTCTTTCTTTTTAAACTCTTCTTTTTTTAATCTCAATTTAATGGCAATGAAGAGTATGGAACTCCCTAGAGCTCCACAATTGGAACATCACCATTAGATGCAGTTTTTTAAAATGATGCAATAATATAAAATAATTATCATAAAATGATGAATTTACCTTTGATAACAAATTATTCAATTCATGAGGATGAAGTTTCTGTACTTCACCCAATTGTTCTGCAGCAGATCTCCTTATCAATGGAGTTGAGCCAGTTTCTAATAACAGAAATAGACGGTCCAATCTAGAAAAAAATATATAAATCATTAAATTAGAAACTTTTAATTTTTCATTTTATAGTCTTTCTTTAAAAAAAAAAATAAATGATTAACTTTTTTTCACATTAAAAAAATTAAAGAGAAAATAAATGTTATGTGTTCAACTATAAGTCAGTGATGCTGATAGCTTTTTGATTTAGTGTATCTTGGGATGCACATATTTGTTTTGAATGGGTCCCTGGGAAAATTTATGGGTCCCAACTAAAGTTTATTAATAGATTGTAGGGTTTTTATTTATGATCTGGGGAAATAACTAAAACCATCTAACTCTTACCTTGTAACCTATAAATTTCTAAGAAACTATTGAAACATATTTACAGTTAGCTTGAAATGGTGAGGGAAGAAAAAATAAAAACACTGGGACGCATGGATATGATTTTACTGCATTCTTTTAGATTTTTCTGTGTCAGTGAAATATGACACATACCTATCAGCATCTCTGATAAGCAAATAAAAGTCATTCCTTACTCAGACCTTTGATTATTGAAAACTTGGATTTTTTTTTTCTCTTTGACAATTTTGAATGTGACTGTACAAAGGTCATTCAATAAATAAGGTGTATATTACGTTAGGAGTTGGCATTAGGATGATACACTATTTATAGTCGTACCTTCTTCAAAGAGAATCAATAGTGATTGGTTACGTCCCAGAAGATTGTCAACATGACCTTCTTTACTAACTACTGCACCTAGAATATTTTCTTGAATGTAGAGTCAATATGTTTCCACTCCATGGACTGCCCTTTTGATTCTGGCCCATAGTGGCAAACCTATGTTTAGCCAATTTGTAAAAATTTTTTTTTAAAACAATTCTCTGTACACATCATACATTCTTCTGTAAATTTCACATGGTTTGCACTTCTTAGCCAACAAAAATTTGATGACAGATTTCTGTTCAAGGCTGGGGAACTGTTTGATTTGCCACTATTTTGAATTGCCCCAAGATTAAAATAATTTTTAATATTATCAGCATTATTAGGACTATTGTCCACATCTTCATTGTTATCTGTACAACATTTCGGCTGGAGGGCACATCAGCCAAAACATTGTACAGATAACAATGAAGATGAGGACAATAGTCTGAATAATGCAGATAATACTAATCAACAAGCCTCATCTCAAAAATTCAGAGAAATAGAAAATATTTTTGTGATAAACTAATTCCAAACAATGTAGAGTTTACATTTATGAAAAAAATTCTGAAAAAAAAAAAAAAAAAAAAAATTTTAAATAAAAAAAAATAAATAAAAAAATTTATTTTGCTTTTTTTTTTTTAAATTCCCTATTTACAAATGACCATTGTATATTGAAGAGAGAGATTTTGATGACTTTATTAATAAAATCAAAATAAATTTAATAGTTGGTCCTTTCAATCAGTTCCACTCACCATTAGCCATGATAGTTAACTTGTCAAATTCATTTAGGAGAAATAGTGAATATCATGTTCCTTAAATGTACATTATCATCTTACAACACTCTGGTTAAAAATGAAACTGTAAAAATCATCCAAGACGAAATGCAAAAATGTAAACCCTGATTATCTGGTGTTGCTTATCTTATTTCTTATTAGTGTCATCACCTCAGCTAAATAATGAACCATTCCATTTTTTTATTATCAAGAAAGGTTAGAAAAGGGAGGTGCTACACAAAAAAATATAATAAAGAAAGAGAGTAGGAGAAAGAGAGAGGAGGTGAGTGCGCTGAAGCGATAACACTAATCTGTTTCAATCAAACATAATGAAAAGATGAAACGAAGGAAAGAAAGAAAAAAAGAGTGAGAGAGATCAAGATTATTATACTTTTTACATTTTGAACTATTTTGCAATAGCTCTTAAGTAAACATATCAAACGTAATAATAAAATTATCATACTGTTTTATATCCACAGGTCCTGCTAGTTTTGATAAAATACAAACAATATTTTTACAAATTAATCAGAAACATTGCATTAGCATGTAAGAATTTTGCATTGTCTACCAATTTGAAGTTCAGCTTCTAGCAGAATTAGTGAAGAATAAAAATACTTTTTTTGTGTGTCTGTTCATTATCTATTCTATATATATTCTATACATATATAAAGTGCAGTTGTGTGTATCTGTATGTCCAGAAGAAACTTCATAAATAAATCTATTAATGACAAAGTAAATATTCATTCACTATCAACAGATCTTGCTTTTTGGGCAGAAACAATAAAGACATTATTTATATTTGGGAAGAAAATTAAAAAATTTAAATTTAAATAGTGATAGCATGGATTCTTTTGCATTTGATATTGGAGACATTAAGGTTTTTTTTCAGAGTGTACATTTTTAAAATTTTTTTTTGATATTCCACCAGGCTGAATCAAAGCATGGTCTTTTTAATGGGGTATCCTGCAAGGATCCAACTCCCAATTCAATAATAATGGATCTGCAATATTAACTTTTTGCCTCCTCCCTTTCTACCCAGGAAACGCCAGATTGCTGTTTCTAGTTATCCAATAAATCATCAATTCTAGTAAACTATTTGATTGTTGAGTTTCTCAAAGATATTCCAAATATTTTGAGGAGAATAGAGGAAAAATTTGAAATGATCCTCTTAGGTTCTGGGCACTGGTTGCTTGAAGAACATTTGATGCCCTGACTCACAGACACAACAGAGTTGCTATCAATCAGATTAAAAGGGAAATGTCTCTCATTCACAGATGGGCCATAGAATTGCAATAACTGAAGTTCCTGTTATCAGCAGTCAATGAGTTAAATACCCCCTCCCCCCCCCCAATCAATGAGATGATAGAAGTATTCATCATTTCTGATCAATCTACAAAAGCATTTAGAATAGAACTAGCAGTGGCTACCCAGCAACGCCTGGGTAGAGGGGGGGGGGGCTGATGTATTTATTTACTTTTGAAACCTACAAATGGTGGACATTTTTAAATAGAATTTCAATGCTATTTCTAAGTATATTTTAATTTTTAAATATCGTCAAATATGAATCAAATCTTCATAATTTTGACACAAAAAACAAAAACCAGTGATATTTAATGTGTATATATATTTACTTTGTCATTAATTGTTTTATTTTCATAGTTTCCTCTGGATATACATACATACACACCAACTGCCTTTTATCTTTGTATAGAAGATTATTCATTTATCTTTTTAGTCAATAAGGAATGTTTCATTTGGGAGACAAATATTCTATTTATATGCCCTTTCAATCAGAATAATATCAATCATCATCATCAGGTTGTGCTGACAGTAAGTATACCCATGACTCTTGTTAACATTAGCTGGTTAGCCTATACTAGGGGTCACCAAACTATGGCATGTGAAAGCATTTTATCAGGCCCACCGACGATACTTGAATTTGTTTGTTAAAATGTACAACTTATGTATGCAAGCAACCCTTTTCAGAATTGAAATATGTGAAATCACCCCATCAAACGAAATTGACTGATAAACATTTGAAAGCAATTCTCTTGATTGGATGTAGCAATTCCAAACCAAACATTGACGATATCTTGAAAGGCAAACTTCAGTTTCACAAATCTCACTAAACCTTTCTGCTAATGTTGCGTTCTTTGATAATGTTTTGAAAATAAATATGTTAGTTAAATTTGTTTTTGTGCATCTTACACCACTCATCTATGAATATGACATGGAAAGATTAATTTTGTTTTATATCTTTTTCTCAGAGCTTTCATTCAGGCTAGCAAGTATTGAACACAATAATAATGTGACACGCGCTCATCATTTTTTCAATTATCCAGCCCACCATGAAAAAAGTTTGGTAATCCCTGGCCTACATTGATATGTGTAGGTGTCCACAGAAGAACATCACTTATAAGTTGGTCATCAAAATTGAATTACAGAACATTCCTACCCAATAATTTATACCCAAATGTGTTTAATAAGATTAATACCACCCACAAATTAAAAGAAAAGAAAAAGGAATTAAGTTAGAGATAAAATTTCTACATTATAATAAACTAAATTTCACTACTCTTGTTGTCATAGTAACCACTATCAATTTCCAAAAGAGTGGGTGGGGGGAATGGATGCAATGAAGATAAAGAATGTTTCAACAATATAAATTTCATATGGCTTGACGGATTTCTTTGAATTTTCAGGTTTCAGCCTTTTGAGTATTAACAACAATCATTATTGTTTCTATGCTACAAACATGAACAGTCAATAGATGAATTTTCTATGGCGATGAATTGTTGTCGGTAAATGTTCTGAAATCTACCTGGATTCTAGGGCTACAAAATGGGAGGGGGGAGGGACAAGCCAGTGAAAAATTTACTCAATTTTATTAAATTGATTGGAGGAATAATTATCGGGGGGGGGGGGTAGACAAAAAAGATGATAAATTGTTTGACATATGCCCAAACAAAATAAAACCCCTCCTTCAACAGAGGAGCCTTGCTTCCTGCATGGCACCCCACATCAGAAAAATGACCTTGTGTCTATTTTAGCTTGGTGAGAAGCTAAAAAAAAAAAAAAAAAAAAAAAAAAATGGTGTGCACTCAATTACAATGAAAATTTATTTTTGTCAGGATTTGAGAGAGAGAGAGAGAGAGAGAGAGAGAGAGAGAGAGAGAGAGAGAGAGAGAGAGAGAGAGAGAGAGAGAGAGAGAGAGAGAGAGAGAGAGAGATCATATTTCCTCTCTTAATCAATATGTCAACCACATTTCAACAAATTACTTTAGGATGTGAAAAACATTTTTCAGTTTCACTTAAAAAAAGTTTGACTCATTTTATCTAATATAATCACCAATTTTTTTCTTTTTTCTTTTTTCTAAATCTATTAAAGTGCATTTTCCAGTTTAAAATTGAAGCTTATAATAAAAAGTTGAAAGGATTAAAATTCTTTAATCTTAAATGGACATGTTGCACAATGGATATAAGGGTTGAGTTAATACAGTTCTAAGTGAGCATCATCTATAAGTTGCAGGTTCAATCCTGGCCAAGAGCGATAACATAGAATAATTAACACAGTTTAACACTTGCACCAGTTCATGGTTAACGGAATGAGAACAGTCTAACAGTGGATTGAATAATGGGTTCGGTTTGAAGTTCTATGAAGGCTACTGATTTCGACAAGAAACACATGAAGAAGGCCAGAGGAAATTTCAGCCAAAACATTGTGTATATAACAATAAAGATGAGTACAATAGTTTAAATAATCTAAATAATTCAAATTATCAAGCCTGATCTCAAAAATTCAGAGAAATTTCAATATCAATTTACAACAAACTAAAAAACTCCTCCTCCTAGGATAACTGAAAACTTTCTTTTTTAAATAATTGCTTCTTCAATCTCAATTAAAAAAAATGTTTACTGTCTGGGTTTTTTTGGTTTTTTTGAAATAATTTAGTGTGATCTATTTTCTAAGTTGATTTTTGGTCATTTCTAAAGCAATAAAGAATGTTTGCTAATTTCATGTAATTATGTTTGATAATAAAATTGCATTATTTGGATTACTCGGACTATTGTCCTCATCTTTATTGCTAGCTGTACAACGTTTCGGCCAATGTGCCCTCCGGCCTTCTTCAGGTATTTCTTGTCGAACTCTGGAGACTTCTTTAACTTGGGAACCTTCTTGTCGTAGACGAAACGTTGTACAGATGACAATTAAGATGAAAATAGTCTGAATAATCCAAATAAAACTAATTATCAAACCTCATCTCAAAAATTCAGAGAAATAAAATTGCAGTTCTTAAAAAGACAATTTCAAAATCTAATAACTAAAATGAAACACATTTTACTCGTTAATTCTGTTTCAAACAAACATTTCTTTTACTGAAATATTTCAAAGAACTTTCAGTTGCTGCTGCTGCTACATAAAGTGTTGGTTTTTGGTTGGTTAATAATATCTCTAACATCAAACACCAACTCTTACAAAGTAGTAGTAGTAGTAGTAGAAGAACAAGCAATAATTGTTTGAGAGGCTGAAATTGTAATTACATTTCCAAATATTAAAACAAAAAACAAACATACTTTGAGTAATCTAAAAACTTTGATTTGTGTAAAGTTTTCTTTGCAAATGATTTTAAAATGTGTCTGATGATTATCAACATCATAGAAAGATTGTTGATGATTTTTACAAGTGGAAACTTTTGGGGGGAGAATGATGAATAAGCAAATGAATAAATCACTAGTACGAGATTTGGTTAAGTTTGGTAAATATGTGGGTTAGAATTGGGTTAAGTAATAAATTTGTTGATTTGGGGGAGAATATTATTAGAATCAATTTTCATTTCTTTCAAAAAAGGATTATTCTTCATTGGATTTCATAGCAGACAGGAATTTCTAAAAACTAACTCAAAATTGATGTTTTTATTCATTGAAGATGGAAAAAATAAATAAAAAAGATTTTGGTAGATTATGCCTTTTTTTTTTTTTTCTTTTAAAGAAAAGCAAAAATGCAATTCAAATGCAAAAAATAAAAATGATAATTTGAATTTTAAATTTAAATTAGTGAAATAGATCACTAATTAGGACCGAGTCTATTCTAGTAGTGACCACCCCAAACAGAGTTTAACATGTTTGAATTCAGAGTTTTCCTTCTCCTAGACTGGTTGCCTAACCAGGATTAAAGAGCCAAGTCTGCCCTACTATTTACCCATAGCTGGAGGGAGAGTAGTTGGATTCATACCTTTCCCAAGGATATTAGCGTTATGTGAACTGTAGCTTCGTCTAGGATTTGAACTCGGGTTGATGAGTCCATTTCTTACAACTCTTAACCATTACTCCACAGCCTCCAGTTTATGAATGACTGACATGTCAACATTGTCAAGTTTTATGCTATGAGATTTTTCACAGACCAATTCTCCAGGTTTTGGGGGGGGGGGACAGTTGAGGACATTATTTTAGAATGATCAACATTAAGAGAGAAATGGCTAACAACAATCTCAAAATATCCCAATGAAGTGATAAAACCAATTGGCATTAGTTTGGTTATGTTAGTCACTTTGATGTGTAGCTTTTACTTAAGTGAAGGAAGAAGAAGAAAAAAAAAGACTATATTTAGACATTTTCAGTAATGCTGATAGCTTTTTGATTTAGTGCGTTCTGGGATACACATATTTACTTTGAATGAGTCCACGGGAAAATTTATGGTCCCAATTAAAGTTTCTTAATAGATTGTAGGTTTTTATTTATGATCTGGAAAAACAACTAAAGTTGTCTAACTCCTACCTTGTAACCTATCCTGTATAATTCATTTCTGAGAAACTATTGAAATGTATTTATAGCTTGAAATGGTGAGGGAAGAAAAAAGAAAAACAGTGGGACACATGGATACAATTTTATTGCGTCCTTTTAGATTTTTGTGTGTCAGGGATGCAGGACACATACCTATCAGCATTTCTGCATTTTTTTTTTTTTTAACAAATTATGACTGGTGGATATTATAGAAAAATGTATAAAGCAAGATCTTATAGGATAACCATACCAAAATCAGGTGTTCATCCAAAAAACATGATGCTATATATTAGATGGGAGGTAAGTGGCTGTACAACTGCTGCTTTGTGGAGTAATGCTTCAAGGATTTGTTCAAAACAGCACTGAGCATCCTTGTGTAGTTCCCATCTTGCTTTTTCTCTGGATGTTTTGTTAAAATCCAAGTGGTGTAACCATACAATAGTACCAACATGGCTACAGCTTGAGAGAATTCATGTTCTATCTATCAAAGGCCAGATTTCCATATGGTCGATAACCTGTCAATATCAGTCCATGCTTTCTCACGTGGTGTAATGGTTAGCAAAGCTAGATTTGCAGACCATTGTTAGCGAGTTTGATTCTCATTGCGCACCCCATACTTCCACGCCTTGTGCCGCATCTAAGTTAAGCTTAGTAAATAACTATATGTATATTAAAATCACAAAGTGACATTCTCCTATGGACTCCTACACATGGACACACCAGTGTTGGCCAACCAGTAAAAACTTATATTCATCAGCTCTGTGTCATGTAGAGGACTTGCCAATAGGGATGGATGGCAAGAGAGAGTCAAAGGAATCTGTAGTGTCATGATGATAATGATATATTAGAATGGCAAGGAAGTCCATTAGCAGAAATGCTGATAGGTAAGTGTCCTGAATTACTGATGCAGGAAAATCTGAAAGGACATCATGTCCATCTAACTGGAAATACATTTCAATATTTTCTTGAAAACGAATTACACTGTATGGGGTATAAGATAGGGGTTGGATAGTTTTAATTGTTCATAGATAAAAACTCTACAATTTATTAAGAAACTTTAGTTGGGACCCATCAAATTCCCAGGGGACTCATTCAAATCAAATCCATGTGTCCCAGGATGCACTAAATTAAAAAGCTATCAGCATCACAGCATGATGATAATGATATATTAGAATGGCAAGGAAGTCCACTAGTATAATGTTCTTTCAACAGAGAAGTAAATAATTGTTGTGCTAATTAAAGCAAGTGAATTAGCAGCAATTAATCAATGGGAAGTGGTTGAAATTAGCAGAAAAACAGTTTGTAATAAATCCATCAGGATAATTACACAGCCAGATTTCTTTTCGGACAAGAAAAAGAATTGTTATTATAGCTTGTCTAAGAAATTTACACTCATCTTTTCTATTCACATTTGATATTTCATCTTTAGATTTTGGTCTTTTTAGAGAATTCTCTTAATTCTCTGGAAAACTGTAAAAGGTACCAAATGGCTGTTTCCTTGGTTGGTTGGGTTTTATGGCATGTCAACCCTTGTTGGGTCATTTTATGCCAAAGAATTTTTGTTTTATTCATTCTTGCTGACTACACATTTTTTTTTAATTTAACTAAATTTTGTTCTATTAGATGGGACCCTAACTAACTACCAGAGTGGACCTGGGATTAATGTTGATGAAGAGATACTTCACATTCCCCTTAGAGCTCCAGAAGTGGAACTTCGCCATCAGATAGAGTTTAAGGTCATACCCAGAACAGTAATACCCTCAGCCACCTCTTCAAAAAGATAGAACATTCTGGAAGGATAGAATTAGGAAGTTGCCTGAAAGATGCCATCAGAAAATGGTAAATATGCTATTCAATAAAAGGTAATATCAAAAATTATTTTTCTAAATTTTAAGTAAATAAACCAAACAAACATTTAGCTTCAATACTATTGTTATAATAGTGCTGATAGCCATGGAAAAGGTATGCTAAACTACTCTCCTTCCAGTTATGGGTAAATAGTAGGGCAGACTGGGCTCTTAACCTTGGCTAGGTAACCAGTCTAGGAGAAAGAAAACTCAAACCTGTTAAAATCCACTGAAGAAATTGACCTTGAGTCACATCCTGCTCATGCGGGGGGGGGGGGTAAATATATATTAGTCTTGGAAGACTATATATATTTTTGAGCATATGAAATTACAGCACCTTCTGTGACTATGAAGACCAATGGTCGAAAAACAGACCCAACCACAGATATATTTGAAGGCTGTCCCTGAAGATGTTGGTGTGCCAGTGCTCTGTTGCCGTCACTTTCTTTTGAATCTTTTGGCTTCATGGTGTTGCATCAGGGTGACTTCAGACATGAATAGTTTGCTACGGAGAGACGGGCAGTCCTGAGCCAAATTTTCCCAGCTGGATGGGGTGATATTAAAGCACCTAAGATCATACTTGTAGACATCATTAAATTGCAGCTGGGGACGACTAATCTGTCTTATGCCAGATGAAAGTTCTCCATAGATGTCTCAGTAGAGAGCACAATACATTTTATTTGGTACATCTTTCAATATAAACTCCTAATCTACCAGTTAAAATGCTATAAGTACTAAACTATTTTATTGGTTAAATTTGTTGGGGTTTTCTTTTCTTTTTTTTTGCGGGGGGGGGGTATTTTTAAAATGGTGAATCTTGAAACAAAATGTTTTACTTCCAATAAACATTTCATAATATCTTGAAACAATATTCATCTAACTAACCCCAACACTCCAATTTTGGGGCTCATGCTTTAAGAATCTCAAATCTATTATTTTGATTTTTCAGACTTGTCCTCATCTTTTTTTGTACACATGCACAATGTTTCGGCCAATGTACCCTCCAGCCTTCTTCAGATGTTTCTTGTAATCCATTGGAGTAGATTGTTCACATTCCGTTACAAGTGTTAAGATTTTTTTTTTATCCAAGTAATGATTCGCTTCAAATCATACAAGAAAACGTTAATAAACAATATAATTTTTTTTTTTTTTAAATGATCGTGACTTTTCTCAAATTGATAGGTGTGCAAAAACAATGACATTATAATTTAAATGAGATTGTACAAGTCAAATTATTCAAAATGATTTCCAAAGTTGAATCATTACTCAGATAAGCAAAATCTTAACACTTGTAATGGAATGAGAACAATCTATCCCAATGGATTATAAGAAACACCTGAAGAAGGTTGGAGGGTACATTGGCTGAAATGTTGTGTATTTCACAATAAAGGTGAGGACAACAGCTTGAAAAAAAAAAATCAAAATAATACAAATTATCAAAAAATTAGACATAATATTCAAATGTATTGTTTGATTTTTTCTCAATAGCTCTTATGTACTTTTTATAACTATAGTCTGTCTATCATATGTTATGATCAACAGTCTCTAATAGTGTTCCCTATCGATTATTTTGACTCCCTAACTTTAGAGATTGGCATGTTGCCTTCTTTCTCAACACAATACAGCTCTCCGTGTTCCTTAAGTCATGGAGGGGGAGAACACAGGTCTCCCCATGTGTAAAATGTTTAGCATACAGTCCCATAGTCTTGTACAGTAGGGCCACTTAAAATACTGTCCTGATTAGTATTATTTAGATTATTCAGACTATAGTACTCTTCTTTATTGTTATCAGTACAACGTTTCAGCTAATGTGCCCTTCTCAGCTATTTCTTGTTGAACTCAGGAACCTTCTTGTCATAATCGGGAACCATACCTGAAGAAGGCCGGAGGGCACATTGGCTGAAACATTGTACAGATAACAAAAATGAGGACAATAACCCAAATAATACTAATGTAAAAAATACTAATGTAAAAAAAAAAATACTAATGTAAAAAAATACTAATGTAAAAAATTCAGAGAAATAGTACTGTCCTGATCTCATACAGTGCCTATGTTGTTGTTTTTAAGTTTTCTTATTCCATGTGTTTGAGATATGGTACAATGGGTGTTAAATTTTCTGTTGTCTTCTAAACCAATTCATATGTTGGTTGATGCTGATATAAAAAAAAAGTCTGTTTCTTTGGAAGTTGTCTTTTCCCCTCATTTCTTATTGGTGTCATGGATCTCCATGAGTTTTGCTAATTGTTATAAACAGTGGAAGATCCATTTGTAATGGATCATGACTAGGAGGTCAAAGTTCAAATAATATCCCAATTAATATAAATAATTGGTGAACATAAAACCTATGGACAAGTAAGATTTTATTTTTAACCCATCTTGAAAGACTAAGTCATCATTTCTTTCTTTCACCATGGTCTGGGAGTTTAGAATTCATCAGCACTTTTATAGAAAAATTTTCACACACTCTTTACTACTTTTTTCTTTCTATAAATATATTTTATAAATTGAAATTAATAATCAAATTTTAAAATATATTCATAAACTTGTTTTTATATAAGTCAAACAAAACTCATTGATAATTGTAAAAAAAAAAAAAAATTATAAAGTCTATCAACAACAAAAAAAAAATGAATGAACAACTTTGTTCTTCAGTTTTTTTAATTTTTTGGTATAAACGCCAATCAGTTTAAAAATTAAAACGTTAACTTTTTTTTTTTTTGTATTTTTCAAAAATTACATCTTTTTTTAAATGTTGCACCAAAATAAAATTATTCTTTGTACCTTTTTTATTTTAAATAATCCCCAAAACATTAAATGTGTTCACAATTGTAAACAAATCCATTTTCAATTGAGTGAATAGTTAGGTGTACGTACTATTAAAAAAAAATCAATTAAATCAATTTTTTTTAAAGCATAAAAAAATCAAATACAAAAAAAAAAGAAATGGATTTTTTTACCGTCAACAACTTACACTCCTTGATGATAGAGAATTTAAAAAAATTTAAATAATGTAATAATAAGCAGTTACTTACACTAAGCTTTCTTCTTTATGTTTATTTTTTGTTTTTTTATTAGCGGGATTATTTAATTCATGCAATACATTTAATAATGATAAAATCCTAAGAAATTTTTTTTTTATTTGTTTTTTAGAGTTAATCTCCGATTAATTTTAGTTTAATTAATTGACCTTTCCTTTTGTTGGAGAAATGTTGACGTGCAGTCTGCTTTTTTTCATTTTTTCTTTTTTAATTTTCGGTTTAAGCTGAAAATGTTTTGATTTTGAAACCGGGACGTATTTTAACACAATAAAACATGACATTTTCTGGATGAAGTTTTAATTAAAATATAACAATGTCTTTTCATCAACAAAATTAACAAAAAGAAGAAAGCTCTTGTGTAATTTCAAGTTGTAAGTTCAAATCAATCAGATGTGAATTTGTAGCGCAATATTATATACAATATGATGACATTTAACTCGAATTTATTCAATATTTTTTCAGTCAAATTGGGATTAGATTTAAAAAAAATTTTTTTTTTTTTTTTTTAAATCAAATTATTTTATTCTAATTTAAAAAAAAATCTTTTCAGATAAATTTTAAAAAGTTCAACGTATGCAGAATGTTTTTGTTTTTTTTATTAATTTTTGTTTTAGTTTTTTTTTTCTACTCAATATAAAAACAAATATTTTTGAAGCTAACATGCCTACTGAAATAAAATGACAAAAATTATAAAACCTAATTTTAAATTAAAACATTTAAAATGTTTTTTTAAGAAATTTTTTCAAAGTTTGTCGAGTAAAAATAATTGTTATTTATCAAACAAACAAAATGGCACAGGAAAAAAAAAACGCCAAATTGGCAAAATAAAATATTCAGATTTCGTTTTTTTTTTGCAAGTTGTTCTACTGGGATTTTTTTAAAAATATTAAATTATTTTTCTTTATTACAATTTTAATTTCCTTTTTTAACGGGAAAAGTGAAAAACAAACAAGTATATTTTCGCGAACAAGCACCAGAAATTTTGTGGGGGAAGTTAAGTTTTGTGTAATGAATTAAAATCTTTTTTTTAAATATCTCACATCACAAAATAAAAATATATCCAGGTTTAATGGGGAAAAATTGATTAATAAATAATATTTTGTAAAATAAACATTAAATGAATGAATAATAGCATTTACGAATTAATCAAAATCTTAATGCCGGATAACGTAACTGATAGACAATTTAAAAAAAAAAAAAAGGTTAACTAAACAATTATTGATCACTTAATCGAAATATTTTCTTAGATTTCCACTCTTCAAAAATTCATCATTAATTATTTAAATATTTGAAAAAATAAAATAAAACATACACGTATTCAAATAAAATATTAACAGACCGACAAAAAAAAACAAAACACGAACAGATATTATTGGAAATATATTTTTTAAAATATAGGTTCGATTATTATTTTCATAATACATTGTAAAATATTTTGCTTACCTTGTTGTCATGGCAATATTTTTTTCCGATGAAAAATATCAATTTTCAATAATTAAAGAACCTAAAAAAATTAAGATATTTTCTTGAAAGAACAATGGGATTTTTTTATGAACAAGTTTTTCCTCTGTTCATAGACTTGCTTATACATCAAGTCGTCAATTTTCACGACAATCAAGGCAAACCAAAATGAACAATGAATGATAATTAATAGAGAAATCTGTAGCCAATATTGTGGCTAAGGATCTATTTTGGCAATTTTTTTTTCTGGGTGAAAATAGTGATGAATAATCACGACCACAACGGTAATTTCAGTCCACTCTCGTTGCTAAATGCATTAACTAAAAACAAAGTACAAAGACGTAGAGTTGAATAGGTTTACGATCAAAGCGAAATATTGCAATTTCGCTTCTAATTCATGGATATAAAATTGTTTGAATAACCACAACTTGTTGTAATAATAACAGATTTTACTGAGAATCTTGTTCATATACAAAAAATCAAAATCTGTGACCTCAGACCTTCCTAGGTTGAGATTTACTTTTATACTGACAGCCATTTTGAAAGTCGTTCTTAAAATAGAGTGAGAGGAAGACATTGATTGGTTGTTATTATATGACGTCATTACTTAAGCGCTTCTTTTTTATATCACAAAGTTTCTGATGCATTAAAGTTATCATTTCTTTTCTGTCGCGCTTCAATAAATGTTTTCTGCTTATTCTCTATGACAATAAAAGGAAATATTAAATATCAGATATTAAAGTCAAATATCTTAAACCATTTATAAGATAATATCAACAGAAATATTAAATGAAAATGCAAGAGCCTGTCTTGTTTCATTTTGAATTTAATTTTAATTTTTTTTTTAAATTGAAATAGACCACTAAGTAGGTCTGAGCCTATTCTAGTAGTGACCAGGTTTTAATTCAAAGTTTTTCTTCTCGTAGACTAGTTGCCTAACCAAGGTTAAAGAGTTCAGTCTGCCTTAATATTTACTCATAGCTGGAGGGAAAATAGTTGGATTCATACCTTTCCCAAGGGTATTAGCGCTATGTGAACTGTGGCTTTATCCAAGAATTGAACTCCGGTTGACAAGTCAATTTCCTATGACACTAACCAGTAAACCACTGCGCTTTCCGCTTTAATTAAAACTAAAACATAGGTTGATTGAGTGATTTTACCGTCATGTCAATCCATTTGAGGTTATTTTAAGCATGCAATTGGGGGGGGGAGTCATTTATTGAATCCTTCAACGTGTAAATTATAAAAAAATTATTTTCAAATGAATATCTAAACACAAATTATTGAGAAATTTTAAGTAGTAAAATCTTTTGTCTCATTACATATTTCGATATTAAATTTATAATTGTTTTGCGATAAACTGGATATTTAATTAGAAAATATGAAAAACAATAATAAAAGGTAATTTATGAGGAAGACCGTCCCGGTCTCCTGCCTCAAAACTTGCTACCGGTGATTGCTGAAAAACCAACCCAGCCACGATTGAAATCCGTAGCCGAAGCAGTGTCACTTGAAAGTAAACAACCAACTTGGGGCGTTTTGTTTTTTTGTTTTTTTCGACATTCACTTACATATAAAAAAATCCAAAACGTTTATTTTTTTCGGTATTTTCATTTTATTTCAATATATTTATTTCCAACAATCAATTACAAGTAAAAAAAAAATCAAAATATTTAGATATTCTTGCTTATTTAAACTAAAAACAAGACATTAAACAAACATGAATAAAAGAAAATCTCAGTATTTAGATATTCTTTTATATTCTAATAAAATAAAAAAAAACTATCTATCTATCTATCTAGTCGTCTTCATATCTATCTATTGCTTCGGCTACGGATTTCAATCGTAGTTGGGGTTGGTTTTTCACCACTCACCGTTAGCAAGTTTTGAGGCAGGAGACCGGGACAGTCTTCCTCATAAATTACCTAATAAAATTTTGATAATAATTTTTTAAGTATTAATGAATTTATTATCAAAATGTTTAACATGAGAGATTTTGATACTTAAAATTTCATTTTGAACAAATTCTGAAAGCAACACCCTACAACACAGCTGTTAACCGGCCACATCCCTCAAACCGTCCAAGTAAGACATGTTCGGCATTGTGAACAAAGTAAAGATAAACTCATAAGCAACGTTCTCCTATATGGACATTCCAGGGTAGGCTGACCAGCAAAAATTTACATCCATCAGATTTGTGTAGCCACAGGATGCAAACAAGAAGACTTACCAAGAGTGATGGTCACCAGGGATAAATCGCCTTGATGATAATGATGATGGTGATGATTGCATTTTATCTATGCATAATCAGCATCTTAATTGGCAAATAAATTATTGGTAGTTTATGGGATGTCAAGGGGTTTAACGTTTTAGGTTTAAAAGGTGGCTGGTTATTGTTGGTGCATGTTCCTAGGGTTTTGCTTTTAACCCCATCTTACTTTGTGGTCACACTGAAAAGGAAGGAATTCAAGGAACGAAGAGAAAGAGACAAAGACAGAAGGTGGTTTTATGACTTAGGCTTTATTTACTGGTCATAGCCACCACATGACAAGGAAATATCTCCCTGGCCAGTAGTAGTGACTAGACACAGTTAAGGCCTAAACTCGAATGGCCAATGGATTCTCTTTGGGGTAGGAAACAGGTCCTTTTTCCTGCACATGCTCGGAGGGTTCTTCCAGTGAAGGTTCAAAGGAGTTTGTTATTTTTTATTTGAATTTTATTTTAATCCCAACAAGTTAATAAGGTGACTTTCAAAATTAATATGAAACAAACTGATATTTGAGTTTTATAATTTGCTTGAAGCATTGTGTATATATTGGTTTGGAGGTTGATTTTGAAGGCTATCACAATGCAGGTGTAAAGAAAAAAAAAATAAGGTAACAATGGTGTTGTTTGTTAACCTGTAATTTATCATTATTCTTGATATTTCGAGATAAAATCTCTTTTTCAGAAGAACACTGGAACTGAAGTAGTTGTCGTCTTGTTATGGCATAACAAGATGACAACTACTTCAGTTCCAGTGTTCTTCTGAAAAAGAGATTTTATCTCGAAATATCAAGAATAATGATAAATTACAGGTTAACAAACAACACCATTGTTACCTTATTATTTTTTTTTCTTTACACCTGCATTGTGATAGCCTTCAAAATCAACCTCCAAACCAAACTGATATTTATTATAAAAGTGTTTTACATTTATAATTAGCCCTAAAGTATCCATGTATTTTTCTGGATTTTTTTAATTAGATGTTAACCAAACGTCACTAAATCTTTAATCAGAAGATATATCAATTAGTTACTGTTGGTGTAATGGTTATGGGATTAATGATTTTATGTGGAATTAGGCTTTTGTTATGTTTTGGTGCATGTTTACTGGTCGTTTCTTTTAAACCCCATTATATGTACTAGTACAAAATAAAAAACACCCTCCAGGCGATGTAAAAATAGATTTTTGAAACATATTGCCTGAGGGGTGGGAGTAAAAAATTCAATGTCAGCGAGTTTGTACCCTAAGTAAGTAAAATTATTGTGTTAGTATAACATTCAATTCTAAGACTAACAACAACAAGAAAGTAATTAATATATCCTTTAATTCAAACAATTTATTTGCTAGGCATAAAACACAAGCAACAATATAAAGTCCTTCCTGTATATAAAGTTGAGTTTAAGGGACTTACCGGCGCGTTGGAGAAGAGTTATTAGGGTGGTTTCCTGGAGCCCCTGAATTCGTTGCCTCGTGGCACCGCGGGTGTATTCTGTCTGACTACTTTTTGGATATTGCGCCAAAAATCTGCGCTATCACGTGATTGGTAAATCCAATCACAGAGCCTCTCCCTCATTCACTCTATATACAGGAATAACCATTTTACTGACCCAACAAAATCATCAAATTCATTAAAGGATTAAAAAATAAAACAATTTGAAATGTAAACTTTAAATATGTATTAAAATAAAACAAACTATATATAGATATATAATACCAGTCATGTATTTATTAAAACTTGTTTTAAAAAATAATGAGGACTGTCTAATGTTACATGTTCAAATTTTGAGTGTATTTATTCTATGTTATGATGATTTTGGGTAATGTGACGTAAGCAGTGACGTAATTTTTGTTACAGACAAAAACCGGAAGTGAATCTCCATTATTAATAGATTATTTAGGACTGGTTTAGCTCAGTTGGTAGATCATTTGGCTAGAAACTACAAGGTTCCTAATTCGATACCGGCCCTCGCCAACTCAGCATATGAGTAGCACAGGGATCTGTGCGGTAAAGTGGGGAACTGATGGTAGGTGTGGCGCTCCTCCTCAGATGCTTAAATAATCTCCTTGGTCTAGCGCTATTGAAAAGGGGATAGACTCCCTCGCTGTCGGGCTGATACCGACATTAGGCCGCCCCGACAACTTTACTTTACTTTACTTATATGTATTATTAGGATTATTCGGACTATAGTCCTCATCTTTATTGTTATCTGTACAACGTTTCGTCCAATGTGCCCTCCGGCCTTCTTCAGGTATTTCTTGTTGGACTCTGGAACCTTCTTTTCAAACTCAGGAAACTTCTTGTCGTAATCGGGAGCCATCACGGAACTTTGAACCCAACCCTTTATTCAATCCACGGGGGTATCCTGGTCTCATTCCACTAGCCATAGTATGGGAATTAAAACTGTAAAAGGATTAACTCTCACTTGTGGGGGGAATTACCGCAACTTTCAAGTTCGGACACTGAATGAAAAGACGAGACAAGACAAATATATTTAACAACAATTTTAATATGTAAACAAAAAAAAGGGGAAAGATAGATTTAAGGATAGTTTTTGCAAATTTTGGTGTGATTTGCGGAGAACTTAACTCAGAGTCCGGTTAACAAAGTTCTTTGAAGTGAAGAATGACCCGCCAACCTATCGGCAGAGGCGGGTTGAAATTTCGTATGTTTTGTTGGTGATGAATTTTAGAGGTTGCTTTTAGGGAAGCTGTCTTTGAGTTGCAAACCCTAATTGAGTTGAGATGATTTCTGTAGTATAATTCTTTCAAGTTGAATTTGTCGAATTTCAAGGTTTGCTCCTGGAAGCGAGTGGCAACTTATTTACCAATTCAGTCTGAGGGAGTTAACTCATTCAGGTCCTTACAGGTTTAAGCCGAACCGACCACTGACTGTTTTCTCGTTAACAGTGGGGATCGATGACGTAGCAGAGGGCACTGGAATCTGGCGCCTTAAAGTCCCAAGGCGTTCGGGTTAAGAAATGGGACATATCTTTAATAGACACGTCATCTTTAATCAAGTTTTTATTGTGATTTTTAAAGGAAATTTTCATATACATTTAAATTCGCGTTTTCTTTTTTTGACATATACTTTAGTCATTTTTGATTTGATTTTTTAAAGGAAATTTTCATATATTCCCAACAACAAGAAAAAATGCAATTTCATTGCATTGGGAACATACATTCACTGTTCATTTTTCTTTTTTCTTCTTTTTTTTTTTTATTCAAGCTTTCAATATTTTTTGAATAATCTAACGACCACATTTAAAGCAATTTTTTTTTCTTTCTTCAATAATATAAATACTGATCATTCGCAGGTCTTTTCCTCATTCTTGTACTTGCCTTTCTTTTCGGCCGTGATGAGGATTGAACATTAGAATCTGTTGATTTTAAGTTGTCAGTTTCAGGTGAGAGAGGATGATAGTCATGAGTTAAAGTCAACTCCAATGGATAGAGATGTTTTAGAGAATGTTTTTGTGTTAAACCATCTCCCCTTTTTACGTTAGCTGAACGTATTTTGTTGTCTTCTCCTCGGAAAAGTTCAACAACTCTCCCAAGTTGCCAATAAGGTCTTGGCTTGATTGGATTTCTTATCAGTACCACATCATCAGTTTTAATTTTCTCAGAATAATTGGTTTCGTGCAAGTCCTAGCAATTTTCTCTTAAACTGAGAAAAATATTGTTCGTACCACATTTCTCGAAATTTAACCAACATCTCGTCACGAATTTCAATGCTTTTTAACAATAAATCTCTTGAAGGCGGACCGGTCTCCCAAATGTTTTGAACCTTAGGTTTTAGAATGAGTTCGCTGTTAACATTAGGGCGCAAAAAACAATTAGGGGTTATTACTTGTAGATCACTGTCAGATGAACATCTATATGTAAGGGGCCTAGTATTAATAGCATTTTGTATGTCAGAGAGTAGGGTTAGTAGTTCAAAATATTCTATTTTGGAACGACCAATAGTTTTATAGAGACATGATTTTATAACTCCTATAAGGCGTTCCCAGGTACTTCCTACCCAAGGGGAATACAAGGGTATTTTAATGTTTTATTTTGTAGTTTTCAAATTGTTTATCAAAGTTGTGTAAAACATTTTTGTAATTATCAAATTTAAATTCAATATCAAAGTCATCGTCAATCAAGACAGGTAAAGGCATTCAAGAGTTCAAATTCAATCAAATTAGCATTTTTCGTTTTTAGCTATCCTAGCCACCCATAGTTGGAAGAGAATTCGAGAATTTTCATTTATATATATATGTTTTATTTAGGGGAAGTCTAACGGGCAGAGTTATGCACACTGACTTATTTTATTTTTAAGTTTAGAATATCTAACCAACTTGCGTGTTGGGAAGACACATTTAAATTTAGATTTTTAAGATTCTCAAAAATGGTCGAACGACCAGAAGCAAAATTTTCATTTTTAGGTTATCTTAAACAAGTTTGTACGTTGGTAAGATAATTTTTAATTTCGAATTTCAAATGTTATGATCATAATTAAGCATATTTTTTAATTTTTAATTTTTTGCTATCCAACCAACTCAATTCGTCAGAAAGATAATTTTTATTTTTCATTTTTTAATATTTTAACCAACATTGTATGTTGGGAAGATAATTTTTAATTTCAATGACTTGGGATAATTTTTTAATTTTTAGGTCTTTAGCTATCCGACTGACTACGTCTGTCAGAAAGACAAGTTTAACGAGGTGTTTTAAATTTTAATATCTGACCAATCTGTCGGAAAGATATTTTAGTTTTTAATTTTTTAGATATCTCAACCAACATTGTATGTAGGTAAGAATTTTTAATTTCGCATTTCAAAGTTAAGCTCATGACTAAGCATATTTTTTTAAATTTCTAATTTTTAGCTATCCAACTAAGTTTGCCAGAAGGATAGTTTTAATAAGGTACTTCAAATTTCTTAGATATCTTAACCAACATTGTGTGTAGGTAAGATAAATTTCAATTTCGTATTTCAAAGTTTTAGATATCTTACTGAACAAATATGACAGAAAGATAATTTAAATAAGGCATTTCAAACAAGGTAATTCAAATTTTTAGATATCTTAACCAACATTGTGTGTAGGTAAGATAAATTTCAATTTCGTATTTCAAAGTTTTAGATATCTTACTGAACAAATATGACAGAAAGATAATTTTAATAAGGCATTTCAAACAAGGTATTTCAAATTTTTAGATATCCGACAGAACAAATATGTCAGAAAGATAATTTAAATAAGGTATTTCAAACAAGGTATTTTAAATTTTTAGATATCTTAACCAACATTGTGTGTAGGTAAGATAAATTTCAATTTCGTATTTCAAAGTTATGCTCATGACTAAGCACATTTTTTAATTTCTAATTTTAACCTCAGTTAGTTTAACCTTCAAAATTTCCAGAATGATCCTAGACCAAATTTAGGGGTCGTAGGTAAGCAAGGTTTATACATTTTTTTCTTTTTTTCCAATTTAGAATTTCAACTGGCTCTAGAGCCAACTTTTTCATTTTAATTTGTTTAGTAATGTTAAAATTACTATTTTTAATTTTGAGAGAAGTACCCTCAACTTTAATTTCTTTTATCGTAGGTATTTTAATTTTTAATATCTGAGCAAATCTGCCAGAAAGATAATTTTTTAAAAACTTAGTAACGTTAGAGTTACTATTTTTAATTTTAATTTCTTCGGAAGAACTATCTTCCAAAATTTTAATTTCTTTGGAAGAACTATCTTCCAAAATTCTTCCAAAATTTCAATTTCTTTGGAAGAACTATCTTCCAAAATTTCAATTTCTTTGGAAGAACTATCTTCCAAAATTTTAATTTCTTGGAAGAACTATCTTCCAAATTTTAATTTCTTTGAAGAACTATCTTCCAAAATTTCAATTTCTTTGGAAGAACTATCTTCCAAAATTTCAATTTCTTTGGAAGAACTATCTTCCAAAATTTCAATTTCTTTGGAAGAACTATCTTCCAAAATTTCAATTTCTTTGGAAGAACTATCTTCCAAAATTTCGGAAGAATTAAAATTTCAATTTCTTTGGAAGAACTATTTCAAAATTTCAATTTCTTTGGAAGAATTATCTTCCAAAATTTTCAATTTCTTTGGAAGAACTATCTTCCAAAATTTCAATTTCTTTGGAAGAACTATCTTCCAAAATTTCAATTTCTTTGGAAGAATTATCTTCCAAAATTTTAATTTCTTTGGAAGAATTATCTTCCAAAATTTCAATTTCTTTGGAAGAATTATCTTCCAAAATTTTAATTTCTTTGGAAGAATTATCTTCCAAAATTTCAATTTCTTTGGAAGAATTATCCTCCAAAATCTCAATTTCCTTGGAAGAATTATCTTCCAAAATTTTAATTTCTTTAGAAGAGGTAACCTCTAAAATTTCTATTTCGTTAGAAGAGGTAACTTCTATATTTTCAATTTTTATTTCGTCCGACGTACTCGGTTTAATTTTTATTTCGTTCGGTTTAATTTTTATTTCGTTAGCAGAACTATCTGCGACCTTATGCTGCAGGCTAGTTCTAATTGATTTTATTTTATTTGTGGTCGTAAATAAGAAGTGACTTTCCCAGAACCTGTCATCTTCTAGACCACATTCTATTTTAATATTTTTAAGATATGTAATTTTTTTATTTAATCTAAGGGCCTCTTCTATCCAGATATTTACCTCTGATACTAGTTTCTCGAACAGTCGTTCAGTCAGTCCGCGTTTACTCGCAATAAACGATAGCATGTGTGAAACGCGTCGACATGCACTATTTCGAGTACCGACCAGAATTCTAATTTCTTCCATTTTAGCGTTTAAAGGGACTTCCCAGTTAATTTCTAACAAAACTAACAACTATCTCTCAGACAAGTTAACAAATTGCCGCGCTCATCTTCTCAAACAGGTATCCGAACGTTACAAACAAAATTTGCAATATATGGGAATTAAAACTGTAAAAGGATTAACTCTCACTTGTGGGGGGAATTACCGCAACTTTCAAGTTCGGACACTGAATGAAAAGACGAGACAAGACAAATATATTTAACAACAATTTTAATATGTAAACAAAAAAAAGGGGAAAGATAGATTTAAGGATAGTTTTTGCAAATTTTGGTGTGATTTGCGGAGAACTTAACTCAGAGTCCGGTTAACAAAGTTCTTTGAAGTGAAGAATGACCCGCCAACCTATCGGCAGAGGCGGGTTGAAAATTTCGTATGTTTTGTTGGTGATGAATTTTAGAGGTTGCTTTTAGGGAAGCTGTCTTTGAGTTGCAAACCCTAATTGAGTTGAGATGATTTCTGTAGTATAATTCTTTCAAGTTGAATTTGTCGAATTTCAAGGTTTGCTCCTGGAAGCGAGTGGCAACTTATTTACCAATTCAGTCTGAGGGAGTTAACTCATTCAGGTCCTTACAGGTTTAAGCCGAACCGACCACTGACTGTTTTCTCGTTAACAGTGGGGATCGATGACGTAGCAGTAGGGCACTGGAATCTGGCGCCTTAAAGTCCCAAGGCGTTCGGGTTAAGAAATGGGACATATCTTTAATAGACACGTCATCTTTAATCAAGTTTTTATTGTGATTTTTAAAGGAAATTTTCATATACATTTAAATTCGCGTTTTCTTTTTTTGACATATACTTTAGTCATTTTTGATTTGATTTTTTAAAGGAAATTTTCATAATAGCTGGGTTACAGGTGTTAAGCTGTGTTAATTATTATTCTATGTTACTATTGCCCTAGACCAGGACTGAACCTGCAGCCTGTAGTGTAACTTGAAGTTACCTCCCTTAGAACATAGAATGATAAATTAAGAACTCTTTAGATTTAAAAGGGTTACTTCTGGCCCTAGAAAAAATTTATTCATTCACTCATGTACCTTGTTTATTAAACTACACTTAAAGCTATCACTGCATTACCATTGTATTTATTCCATATTGTCAACCCTCATAACATTACACAGCCTAGAGATAACTGTCACTTAGAACTGTCTTAATCCAATGCCTTTTTCCACTACGCTATGTGTCCAATTGTCCATAATATGTGTTTCTTCCTTTTTGTGGGTTTTCAGGCTGAAAAGGAATTAAGGAAGAGAAAAGAAGAGACAAAGACAAAAGATACTTTTAGATTTCAGACTTTATTTCTAGGTTCATGGCTATTTCATGGAGAAGAGATTTTCTCTTGAGCCAGTCACTAATGTGTGTTTCCTTTTGGCCGTAGGAAGCGCCTTTTTCTCTGAGGGTTCCTCCTGTCTGAGGGCTGCAAGGAGATTGTTATGTTTTATTTTATTTTAATTTCATTTCAATCAGCACAACACATCCCCAGCCAATAGCAGAACTACATCAAGGATGCATTAGAGGAAAAATTATCTCTTAGTATTATCTGTCTCATTCGGACTATTGTCCTCATCTTTATTGTTATCTGTACAACATTTCGGCCGATATGCCCTGCGGCCTTCTTCAGATATTTCTTGTCGGACTCGGAACCTTCTCGGACTCGGGAACCTTCTTTTCAGACTCGGGAGCCTTCTTGTCGGACTTGGGAACTTTCTTGTTGGACTCGGGAGCCTTCGTTTCGGACTTGGGAACTTTCTTGTCGGACTCGGGAGCCTTCTTTTCGGACTCGGGAACTTTCTTGTCGTAATCGGGAACCTTCTTGCCGAACCTTCTTGTCGTAATCGGGAGCCATCACGGAACTCCTGATTATGACAAGAAGGTTCCCGATTACAACAAGAAAGTTCCCGAGTCCAAAAAGAAGGTTCCCAAGTCCGAGAAGGTTCCCAAGAAAAAGAAAAGAAATACCTGAAGAAGGCCGGAGGGCATATCAGCCAAAACATTGTACAGATAACAATGAAGATGAGGACAATAGTCCGAATAATGCAGATAATACTAATCATCAAGCCTCATCTCAAACATTCAGAGAAATAAATTATCTCTTGTAAGGTGTGTGTGTGTGTGTGTGTGTGTTAAATTTATTACATTATTATTATAATATTTATTAAATTTATTAAGTATTCCTGGATTTATGCAAAGATTTTAATTTTTAAAAAATGTTATCAATAACAAAGCAACTACAATAAAATATCAATTATCATTATTGTTATTATTATTATTTTTTCTTTTCCTTTTTTTATTTTTTCCTTTTCTTTTCTTTCTTTAATGAAAAAAAGAGAGAGAGTCATGTAACTTACTTGCTTGTTCTTCCTTCTCCTTTCTATCTGCCATGATGTGATCGTCTAGGTTCTTCTTTACTTCTTTCTATCTTCTCTGGTCGGTGTTCTGTTCTAAGGGCTTCTTATTAAGGGCATTCATAATTACTAACGAGACTTATTATCACTTTGATCAAAGATTTTATTTTTACATTGCCCATTTTCTAACTCATTTCACCGCGCGGTGGGTCACAGCCTCGCAGTCATACATCTGCACTGCATCACATTTTGGCTGAAACTGATCACCTAAGTCTCGTGTGACTTGCGAGATTCCTGCACTTTGGGGTCAAAGTTCCCAAATGGTCTGTATTTTTCCACCTGGGATCTTTTCATTCTCACTACAGGGTGTTGTCAATAATCTATGCTACTACATAGATTATGCAACACTAGGACAATTAGTCACATGTGGAGAATTATGGCTGTATTTTCAAATGTTATTGCTGCACGGGGTTATGTGAGGCAAGATGAAATTGAGCTTTTTGCGTCACCTTTCCTCATCTCGCTGAACATATTAATGTGGGAAAAAGAGGATATGACTTGGTTAACTATTGGTGAGGTGGGATTATTTTAATTCTATTTAATTTGGTAGTATCCCTAACCTAAAGCCTAACCCCTCCTCTCCGTGGAAGGGTGGTGACAACTTGGTAGTGTCAGAGCTATGCCCCACCCTAAAGTCTAGCCCCTCCTCACCGTGGCAGGGTGGTGACAATTTGGTAGTGTCAGAGCTATGCCCCACCTTGAAGTGTAGCCCCTCCTCTCCATGGCAGGGTAATGACTTGGTAGTGTCAGAGCTATGCCCCACCCTAAAGTCTAACCCCTCCTCACCGTGGCAGGGTGGTGACAACTTGGTAGTGTCAGAGCTATGCCCCACCTTGAAGTGTAGCCCCTCCTCTCCGTGGCAGGGTAATGACTTGGTAGTGTCAGAGCTATGCCCCACCCTAAAGTCTAGCCCCTCCTCACCATGGCAGCATGGTAACAACATGGTAGTATCAGAACTGGTAGAGCCTCACAAAGCAGATTGGTCTATCACCCAGTGGTATTAGGGCCAAATAACTTTACTGCGTGGTCTACCATAGATTTTTATTTATTTGCATGTAGAAATGTACTGCTTTTTTATGTTACATAAATGCATTAATCTCCCTTACACAGTATAATTGCTCATGGTTACACAAGGTAACTAAACAACATAAGGTCCCCTGACTTTTATCCTAACTTTTATTTGTTGTATATAGCAGGTCTTTTTTGACAAATGTAGCATAATTATTATGGTCTACAGAGTATTTGGGATTGAAAAGAAAATGGTAATCGGATTTCTGGAGAAATAGAAGAAAAAAGAAATAAGAAGAAAAAGAAGATAAAGTTTGGAATTCAACGTGTGTCAGCCAATGACCGGTCAATGACCCCTGAACTAGATTTAAAATAAAAACGGAAGTCCCAGGTTTTCTGTGGAGAGCAGAAGCGGATGTGTCCCTTCCCCCACCCCTGGGAACACAAACAGAAATAAAGAAAATTCGGTCTCTCTTTCGTTGGGCCCGAGAAGGGTCAGACATGTTTTTTTTTCTCTGTCATGACCTGTCTAGGCTAATAGTGAACAGCGCACAGAAATGTGATTTATGATAGAACAACTTTACCCCTACTCTTTCTCTCTCTTTCTGAAAAAGAACCCACGAGCCTAGAAAGAAATAAACAACCCCTTTTTGACTATACAACTTTCATATGTTGTTTCTTTGAGCTAATGATGACTACTACTACTGATACTACTCGACTGATCCCTACGCAACACAAAGTTGTTGATTGTGCTACAGTTTGCAAAACATTTCTTTATATTAAATTCTTTTTGATTACAGCTACAAAAGGTTTGTTACAAAAATGCAGAAAATCACAAAATGAAAGAATTATTATGATATCATTTTTTTAAAAGAATGAATGCATTTTTTCTTATAATATTCCAACTTAATTTGTATTAATCAGACTATTGACCTCATCTTTAGTTTATTGTTATCTGTATAACGTTTTGGCCAATGTGCCCTCCAGCCTTCTTCATGTATTTATTGTCGGACTCAGGACCTTCTCGATCTTTTTTAACTCGGGAACCTTCTTGTCATAATCAGGAGCCTCCATGGAACTTTGAACCCAACCCTTTATTCAATCCACTGCATATCCTGATCTCATTCTGCTAACCATGACTGGGTACAAGTGTTAAGCTGTGTTAGTTATTATGCTATGTTCCTGTCACCTTTGACCAGGATTGAACGTGCAGTCTAGAGATAACTGTCACTTAGAACTGTATTAACTCAACGCCTATATCCACTATGCCATGTGTCCAATAAGAAATACCTGAAGAAGACTGGAGGGTATATCGGCCTAAATGTTGTACAGATAACAATAATGACAATAGTCCAAATTATCAATCCTTATCTAAAAAATTCAGAGAAATTTTAATTTAATGCATTGTAAGAAAAACGAAAATAAAGGTGTACAGGTAGACAGGTAAATACTAAAAAAGGGGGAGTAATTCAAACTCATAAAATGTGCTGAAAGAGTGAAAAATACGAAAATATCACTGTGTCAATTATTTTTAAACTAGATACATTCTCTTGAATTTGAAAAGTTTCTTTTGTTTTTCATTCCATTAAACTGTATAAATAGTTATTTAAGAATTTTCGAGTTTAAAAAAAAAATATTCAAAATTTAATGAAATAAGTACTTATCTACTATCCTCATGCGGGGAGGTTTCATTTACTTATGTTATTCAATAGCATATTTGAAACTAAAATACATTTGACCAGCATACCATGAAAATCTTTGACATGAAAATTAACGAAGGAGTTATATTTCAGATATTTTATGGATATATTTTTTTGTAGTTCAAATTATTTCTGAAATCTAATAAAATATATCAATTCATACTTCAGATAACAAATAATAAACGGTCCCTACAACGCATGCGCAGAAATTCGGCACTGTAATCATTCACTTCCGTATTATCAGTTACAACACGAACAGCAAGATGGCTTACAAAGGCGGTCAAAAGGTTCAGAAAGTGATGGTACAGCCAATTGTATCCTTTTTCTACATCAAAATATTATTATTTTAATTTTTTTCACTTCTATTCAAGTGTTATTGTTTGTATCATGTCCTGAAATCCAGTTTTATGTAAGTTTTTAAGTCGTTTCTGTCGGCATGGGATGTACCGCGTGTTTTCTCGGTTTAAATAATTCAATTGTTAATCTTTTTTCTTTTTTTTTTTTCATGAAGTCTACGTGGGATTTTTTTTTTCTGCATTACTTTGAAAAGAGCATTACTAAATTTCTTCTTATTCATTTTTGTATATTTCTTTCTTTTATACTAATTCTTGACTAAAAAGGTATTTTGTTTTGATTATTAACACAATGAAGGAAAATCTCAATTTTTCACGCTTCCGTTTTACTGTTAACTCTACAACTCTAATTTGATTATGTCTTTTTTTTTTAGTTTCACTTTTCTGATGTTAATGTATTATTGAAAGTCTATAAAGTATGTCTACACTTATTTTGAATTTTTTTTAATGAATTTATGTAGAACTGATTTTTAATTATTACTTTTTTAAAATTTTGTTAGTATGTTTTTTCAAAAAATACTCGTTTAGTGTTTATATTGATATTACTAAAAATTAAGTCAAATTGGAGCAGCAATATTTTTATAAGCAAAATAAAATAAATAAACCATTAAATCGAAACTGATTATTAATTCTTTGAAATTTTGTGTAACCGATTTACCAAACGTAACCACGTGTAAAAAAAACCTTGTCAGTGTTGTAAATTTCCAAAGCACTGAAAGTTTCATTAAATTTGGATAATTCCCTGATTTTTGGTAAAATATTTTCAGGGGGGGGGGGGTTAAACAGAACAAATATCGATGTATAATTTTTTTTTTATAAGATAATAGCCAAATCTCAAAAAAAATTTTTTTTTAGTTTTTATTTTACATTTTATTTTTCGTACTTATTTTCTTCCAGAATATCACCCTTAAATTTTCTTCTATTCACACCTTCGGTCTTTTGTCTTTATTTATACTGCAATTAGTTTTGAATTTATATAACCCCACCGATATTTATGAGAATTGATAATAGAGCAAGTAATTTTTCTATAATAGAATTCTACCACCAGAAAATAACTTTTTCTTTTCTGTAGTGTAAAAACTCTGATTCTGGATGAATTTGGAAACTAATGAAGCTTAAATTTCTGGGCACCTAATCTTGAAGAGACCCCCAGAATTTATTTTATTTTGCATTGCTTAAAAAGTTTGGGTCTACTGTATGAGAAAGGGCATTTAGAAAAATTATATAATATGAAATAATAATGCATGGAAACCACATGTTCACACCTGGAAGGTACAAATCCAGGAATCAATTGGTATCAGAAACAGTTTCTTCACAAGGACCATTGGGGACATCCAGTTTGACATGTCAAATTTACCCCACCCCCTATATTTAACACAATGAAACTTAAAGGTTAATATCATCAAAATTTTTGTACCATTCAAAAGAATCATTAAAAAAAACTCCTGGTGGTTTATTTTTTTAAATAAATTTCAGCTTAGGGAAATAATGAAAATTATGAACGAAAACAATGTTTACATTTTCGCACCATTAAATCAATTGAAATTTAACGTAGCCATTTTTTTTTTTTTTTTTTTTTTTTTTATTTTTTTTAACTGTAGTTTTTCATTTTTTTTTTTCTTTATATTTTCATTGAATTAAGAAAAGGTTATTCTGTTTTGATTACCACTTTATAATATAACACTAATACCTTTTGACATTTTCTTTCTTAGCGGCCATAATAGGTTAGTGTGAAAAGCAAGTTTGAATGATTTTGCTGTAGCAGTTAATCAATTCATATTCACTTACCACCCAATACAGATCTGCCATCCAATTATTTTTGTTAATTCAATACTTTTTTTTTCCCTTCCTGCACTGATTTTTATTAAGTGCCAAAAAGTCCACTTTGACCCACCCCACCCCCAAATCGATTTCCTTGAAACTTAAAGAAATAAACTGATTTCATTAAACTTTCTTTAAAAAAAGATTTATGAACCAATTAAAGATAATTATTGAAATTTTTAATGTTTATTTTCAAATTTAATTTGAACTTTTTTTAATGTCTTAATGATGATTATGCATTACTATAAATCTTGTTAAAAATGGAAATAAAAATTTTGAAATTTTCATTAATTTAGTAAATTAGAATTAATATCCTTTACACATCCCTAGTAAACCTGATATTTAGATGAAACAAAAAAAATGGGGGCAATTTTTTTTTTCTTCTTCTACAATTCTCTATAATATCTCTTGATTGAAACATTTCATATTTGCCTACAATAAAAATTGAAAAAATCACTTTAGAAATATTTTTTTTCTTTTGTAAGCTTTTCAAATTAACCCTTAAAAAAAAATTGTAAAGTCATCGGGGTAGCCTAAAGTCGGTATCAGCCTATCAGCGAGGAATTCTGTCCCCTTTTCACTAGTGCTAGACCAAGGAGATTGTTTTGGCGTCTGAGGTAGAGTGCCACACCTACCATCAGCTCCTCACTTTACTGCACAGATCCCTATGCTATTCATACGCTGAGTTGGCAAGGGCTAGTATTGAACCCAGAAACTTGTGGTTCCTAGTCTAACACTCTACTGACAAAGCTTAGCAATTTAGATAGCATTTAAGGTTGTATATCTTATAAAGTAGATGAAAGAATTGTTTATAGTATTTTTTTCTATATAGAACATATGATACAATTCTTTCAGCTATTTTATAAAGATACTGAAAATGTAATTTAGTTGTACACTAATATTCTTAAAACAAAACAAAAAACATTTACTTTTGGAATAATTTCAAAACTAGAATGTAAATTTTTTTCAATATAAATAAGATAGTCTGGGTGGCCTAAAGTCGATATCAGCCAATCAGTGAGGGAGTCTATCCCCTTTTCACTAGTGCTAGACTAAGGAGATTGTTTTTGCGTCTGAGGTGGAGTCCCACACCGACCATCAGCTCCTTAAATTTCTTGAACAATCTGATTTTAAGTTATAATAATCAGCCACTGATAAAATTGACATAAATTAAAGAAAAAAATGAAACGTTAAAAAAAATCGTATCTTGCAGTTAAAACATTTTAAAAGTACTTTTTAAAAAAAAAAAACAAAAAAAAAACTAAAGTTTTCTTTACTATTGTTTTATTTTGCTATTCCAGATTATTAGTAAGAAAACAAATGTAAATATTTAGATTCTCATCACTCTAATTTATTTAGTGCTTTAAAGTATTTTCATTTTGTTTTTTAACAAGATCAAATTGGCATAAAATATAAAAAGGGCATTTTTTGTTAAGTGGGGGGAAAAATGGGGAAGGTATAGATGATAGAGCCATCTCATCATCATCATCACGTTGCATTAGTAGCAATATCTATGACAATCTCTCACCAACCTTCCCTATCATTCATCGCCCTTGGGAGGTCCTCTACTCAGCATCCAGTATCCATGCAATGCTGGTCGATGTAGGTCTTCGTTGGACGGCCCCCACTGGCGTGCCCATGAGCAAGTTTCCTCAGGAGAACCACTTCTGAGATCGTCCCTGCTGTTCATAGATTTTCATAATTGATAGGACTATATGCAAAAAGCCCTCTTAAGAAATAATTACACAAAAAATATAAATATAAACATACAATGAATGTGATTCCCTAACATTTTGGCATAAAATAACCCTAGATGGGTTGTGACATGCCATTAAAATCAAACAAAAAATACCCTGCTCCATATACTTTTTTTTTAATTTTTTTTTTTAATTTTTTTATTTATTTATTTATTTTTTTTATCTTATCTTGAATTTGAGATTTCTTATTTCAACCTTTTGATGAACCTGTTTTTTATTAATTCTTTATTTGAAGATTTACTTTTTGCTGTAATTTTCCATTTTAATTTTGAAATATAGCCAAGTTTTTCTTAACTATGATTTACAGAACTTGATCTTTCGATATCTACAAAATGTAAGTATTACTTTTATTTATTTATTTTTTTTTTTTTTTTGAAATCCGTTTTTACTCTTAAAATTTTTAAAGTTGATTAAGTCTTTAAGGAAACTTTTCTTTACTGCAAATCTGGACTATTTTATTTTCCCCCATCACATTAATCTTTTTATTGGGAAATTCAAAAGGATTTTAGCTTATTTATTGCTTAACCCTTTTCACAGGCACATAATCCTTTTTTAATCTTTGTGGTGTGGACAAATGATTTTCAGAAAATTTGCTAAATAGATGGTATGTTCAAACAAGTCAATTAACTTTTAACGTCCTGAAACGCCATGAAACGACGAGAAAAAAATATTTTTCCATTCCCAGAACGCCATAAAGCGTTCTCGGTTCATATACACTGTTAAATTCAATTAAAACTCACATTTTCAACATTTTTAATCCAGGAAAAGAAGTATGTTTGTTACAGAAAGGTTAATTTCTCGTCTGGAATATTTTTCTGTCTTTTTAAAATAATTATTCCCAAAGAACAGAGGTGTTTATCTACTCGAATTACAAAAAAAAAACGAAAATAGAAAATTAAAAAAAAAAACCGTCCGTTTTCAGATACATTCATAAAAAATCGATTTAAAATTATTTTTAAAATCCTTTTATGCAACTGTTCATTTTATAATGTATCTATTTTGGTTTTAAAATATTTATCTGTCTTTTTTAAACTATTTTTTTTTTTACAAAAAAACGAAGAAAATTTATGGTCTTGAATTTTAAAAAAATGGTGATTACGAATGAAGGTGGGTCCGCTCGTTTTCATATATATATTTGTAAAAACCCATTAAAAAGTATTTTTCAATAGTTTTTAAGCAAGGGAAATAACCGTGGTCACTTCATAAATAATTTATTTCCGGTTAACTATTGATTTCTTTCTTTTTAAACGAAGATTTTGTCTAGACAACACCGATATTTTCCCTCGCATTTTTGAAACCAATTTTGGAGATGGCCGCTGAAAATACTTATACTTTCGAAGGTTTTTCCGAAGATAATCTTTTATGGGAAGAGACAGACTTCGGAATTGATGCTCAAAGCGATATTTCTTTTTCGAGTGTTAATACTTCTGACTTATCAGATTTTTCTGAATTAGAAGATGACGACGAAATTTTTACGGAACCCGACGAATGGAGCGAAAATGTTGTTGAACCAACGAGACCATCAGAATTCACAAGTTTCGTTGGTCCTACACACCCATTAGGACTTGATGCTACACCCTTTGAATATTTTTGTCAGCTATTTCCACTAAATTTGTTTGAAGAAATTGCTTTTCAAACAAATTTATACGCGAGACAAAAAAATGCTGTTAATTTTATTCCCACGTGCGCAGCTGAAATACGCGCGTATATCGGAATACTTTTCCGAATGGGAGTCATTCATTTGCCGAATTACAGGTAAATTTTATTCATTATTATTATGTGTGAATTTCTGAAATTTAGATTTTTTTTCTTTCTCGATTTTTTTTTCTTCTGATTTTTCTTTCGGTTTAAAAAAATTAAAATGAACTTTAATACTTTTTCAGGTGTTATTGGAGTAAAGATGATGATTTAAGAATTAGTTCAATTGCTAAGATAATGCCCCGTAATCGATACGATGAATTAACGAGGTATTTTCATCTGAATGATTCTTCGACGAACCCTCCAAGTACCAGCCCTCAGCATGATAAACTACATAAAATTCGCCCAGTCATTCAAAATGCTAAAAGACAATTTAGGTACCATTACGAGCCCACAAAAACCCTCAGTATCGACGAGGGAATGATTAAATTCACGGGCAGGAATTCTTTTCTGCAGTATATGCCGAATAAACCGACAAAGTGGGGCTTCAAAGCATGGGGAATTGCTGATTCAGACTCCTATTATTTGTTAGATTTTGATATATATACCGGCAAGGACTCATATCCCGATAGGACAGTGCCACTTGGTACATATGTTGTTACAGAACTGGCCCGTAATTATTATGGGAAAAATCATCATATATACTTCGACAATTTTTTTACGTCGGTACCGTTGATGGAAGATTTATTTAAGGAAAAGACATATGCCTGTGGTACCATCCGAAGGAACCGTCAGGGATTACCTTATGCGTTTAAACATTCTAAATTGACAAATACCGGTGAAATGAAAAAATTTCAAAAGGGTAAATTGACAGCCATCACTTGGTGTGAAAACCGACGCCAAGTGAATCTTTTGACAACTGCTAATACCATAAAAATAGGACCGTTACAAGGAAAAGGAAAGGTGGCGGTGCCGATTTGACATATGAAAAGCCCATAGCGGTTATAGAATACACCAACAACTTTAACGGTCTGGACAAAAATGACCAGCTAAGGCATTATTACAAAATTGCCACTAAGGCTAGAAAATGGTGGAAGTACCTGTTCTGGTTCATTTTGGATGTGTCTGCAATTAATGCATACATCCTGTACACTGAAGCCCCTGGAGGACCACGACAAAGGCGAATTTCTCGCATGGATTTCCAGCGAGCAGTTGCAAAAGGGCTAATAAATGGACACACTTCCCGGAAAAGGAAAGCTGCCACTGGAGTACCATCCCCGATTCTAAAGAAACCCGTACAACACCAGCCAACCAGGATAGAAACGACGAGAGGAAAACGTGTCTGCGTTGTTTGCGCCAAGGGAACAAAAAGGACTGCGAATGGAAACAAAATTCAAAGCTCGTGGGAATGCAAGCGATGTGGCGTTACATTGTGTAAAGATAATGGATGCTTCGGACAATTCCATAATTTTCAACAGTAAGTTGAAGTAAATAGGTAAGAATTGTTTTATCAAGTTTTCCTTGAACACTTGAGAACTCACCTGTCAAAGATTGGGAATTTACTTTAAAATAAAAAAATTAGGTTTTATGTAACAGAAATTTGTTTTTCCTTTTTTTTTAAACACAAACTTGGAATTGTTCTTTATATTAAACGTAAAAAAAACATTAAAAAGTTAATTTTCCATTTTTTTTTATTGACGTTTTAAAAATATTGCGCACGTGGTAATAAAATTAACAGCGTTTTATTACCACGTGCGCAGCTGAAATACGCGCGTACGTCGGAATACTTTTCCGAATGGGAGTCCTTCATTTGCCGAATTACAGGTAAATTTTATTCATTATTATTATCTGTGAATTTCTGAAATTTAGATTTTTTTTTTCTGATTTTTCTTTCGGTTTAAAAAATTTAAATCAACTTGGTGTGAAAACTGACGCCAAGTGAATATTTTGACAAATGGTAATACCATAAAAAATTGGACCATTACTCTAGAACTCACCTGAGTAGAATGTAATAGCTTTTTTTCTATTCTAATAATATGTAGATGTAGAAAATATGAACTGTAATATTGCTGAACCTCATTTAGTGCAGAATCATTGGATATATAGTGCAAATTTTCTCTTTTTTTAATATGAAAAAATACCTCAGACACCTGTCTTTTTATCTGTTGATTTTTCACAGAGGAGATGCACTGATGTCAGTGATGTTTGTACGGTCATTTCTGTAACTAATTCCATGTAAAGTATTTCTATTAAAGTGTTTTAAAATGTTTTTTTTCAGCATCTTTATTGGGTATACCTGTTTTTTTTACCTATCATTATGTAATTGTTCCATAACTACGCGTGTGCAAAATCATTTTCAGTGCAAACAACTTTATAACAACGAGGAAGAAATTGTTTTCTGCAAGTCTGCCTATTTTTACAACAATCTGTTCACAAATAACAATACTATGAGCTTTTGAATGTACAGACCCATTTTTAGCTGTTTTTTACCAAATCCTTATGGGAACAGATGGGTTTGGACCTAGAATTGCTTCTGGGAAGTTAAGAGTTAATCATACTAGCAAATATATGCAACCTCTATAGGGTGCAAGTATTTAAGTTTTTATGTAATAGAATATATTAAATTAGGAATGCTATTGAAACTAAATAAGAATGCAGATAAAAAGATTTGAAACAGAGGTGGGTATAATCAAAAAATAGAACTGAAACTTACTCTTCCATCACTCCCGTCTTTCATTGCTAAATTTTCCTTTTATTTAGTTAAAATGGGAAGTAAAGAATAAAATTAGTTATTTTTTCTTGTTAATGGATTTCTGTTTAGATTTACTGAAGAGATTTTTGTTCATATTCATTAATATGAAACCAAACAATTAGAAATCAATAATAATAAGCACATATTTATTAAAATCAAACTTTTAATATCAATATGCAAATTAGCCTTCCCGTTCACACTGTAAACCGCTATTTTGTTGTATATATAAATACAGTTGCATGTTATTAGTATGTAGATAAGGCCAACAGTATTAATAATGTAAAACAATTTTATTGATAATTGAGATTTAAATAAGAATAAAATCATGGAGAATGTGAGTAAATAACAAAAGGAAATTGTGACTCGAATAGTAGTAATAGTTTTGGTTACAGACAGGAAAACGCACAATCTCCATTATAATAAGATATCAAAAAATAAATAAAACCTGATAATTTGATCAGCAATTGTGTGTCATAGTACAATTGCATGAAAACAATAAAGCACTCCCTTTTAATTATGAATTGCAGAATAATTTTGTACAATCCTACACCACAGTGAGTCCTTGTAGCAATGTTTCTATACATTAATATTGAATTGGTCAATGGGCATCCAATAGTAAAATGTCTTAGATTGTACTACTATTATTTGACAAAACCACTTTGATCCAATCCTACAACCACAGTGCATGCTGCGTGTCCCTGATGCACAAAAATCTAAAAGGACGCAGTAAAAGTGTATCCATGCATCCCAGTGTTTTTCTTTTTTCTTTCCTCACCATTTCAAGCTAGCTGTAAATACATTTCAATAGTTTCTTAGAAACGAATAACACAGGATAGGTTACAAGGTAGGAGTTAGGCGGCTTTAGTTGTTTCCCCAGATCATAAATAAAAACCCTACAATCTATTAAGAAACTTTAATTGGGACCCATAAATTTTCCCGGGGACTAAATCAAAAAGCTATCAGCATCACTGAAATAGAAAAACTTGTTTTATTTTTGTATAAGTTTGCAATTTAAATAGGCTTCAATTTTATGAAAGAAATAAAATTTTCATTTAGACCATTGACTAATTGAATTTACTGTTTTAAATTTTATTTCTATTTGCTGTTAGACAAATTAATTTTTTCTTTATTCTTGTCTCCCAAAATTAAAATATTAATTTGGTGTTACCTATTTTACAGAGATCTCGAATTCAAGTCTGGTTGTATGAACAAGTAAATTTAAGAATTGAAGGTTGTATTGTGGTAAGTATGCTTTTGATTTTCTGAAAAAGTTTGTGTAAAATTAAACAATTTAACAGAATATTTAAAATAGTAAATGAATTAATTTCGTGCACAATTTAGACAACTATCTTTTTTCTTTCTCACCCACTTTCACCAATTTTGTTCTCTCCTTCAGATTTTTGTTTCATCTTTGTTTTTTGTTTTTTCTTTTATTCTTTACACATTTATTTAACTTGTCATTTCAGTTAGAATGCATTAACAAAACTGAAAAATAGATAAACTGCTAATCATTAAATTATCATGCAGATTAACATGATTATTGAATAACAGATTTTTCTTTGTTGGAATCCAAGGAAACAATAAGGCCAATTCAGCTACTAAATCTCCCCAAAAAGTGCACATTTAGGGTTCTAGGGGCCAGGTTAGCTCAGTCGGTAGAGCGTTCGGTTAGAAACCACAAGGTTTCTAGTTTGATAACCGCCCTCGCCAACTCAGCGTATGAGTAGCACAGGGATCTGTGCGGTAAAGTAAGGAGCTGATTGTAGGTGTGGTGCTCCACCTCAGATCCAAAATAATCTCCTTGGTCTAGCGCTAGTGAAAAGGGGATAGACTCCCTCGCTGCATGGCTGATACCGACATTAGGCTGCCCCAACGACTTTACTTTTTACTTACACATACAAAGTGTATCGAGATTTTCGGTACATTTTTGACACACCTTGTATTCTGAGAAAAAAAATTAACCTTACATTTATTGTTCATTCCTCTCTTGGTAAAAACAGCTTCAATCTTGATACTTTGTTTTTTTTTTTTTTTGTTTGACACACCTTTTATGCTGTAAGGGAAGATATTTCTCCTACAAGATAGTTGGACTCATCCAACAGAACACATATAAAGATATACGAATACACAAGGTTATTTGTTGTCAAGTCACCATTGAATTAAGTAGTTAGTGTCACACTGTTGGAGAACTGTGCATTGACTCTATTATTTGTTTCTGTACAAAAAGTAATAAACCTTTTCCAGATTTTCAATGTTAATTCAATCACAACAATATATTCAAAAGAAATGATAGCTGCGTTGTAGAGACAGGATTATAGGGCATCACAAAAAGAGGAGGGGGTGTCCAGTCTCAACTCTGTATTGGCCACACAAGAATCGCCCATTTGTTTCTGCTTGAACATTTGGAGCGGTCATAGTGCAATGTCTGTCAGGCTCCATTCACAGTGATGCATTTCATGAATGAATGTGTTGATTTCATCCTCATCAACAAAGATACTATAGCATAAAATGCTATGAATGAGCTGGTTGATTATACAAACGTTGATGTTTATAATGTCTTTCTTGAAGACAATTGGATTATATTTTAAAATATAATCTTATTGAAATATTTAAAATTATCTTTACACAATTTTTAAACTATTAGTTGCCTAAATTTTTACCTATTTTCTATATTTGATTTAATTTCCATTCATTCATTTAAATAATTTGTGGTACCTACAATCTATTTACAAATCATATACAAGGTGTGTCATAAAAGTATTGAGATTGAAGTTGTATTTGCCAAGATAGAAATGAACGTTAATTTTTTTCCCAGAATGCAAGGTGTCAAAAAGTACAAAAAATCTTGATACTTTTTTAGACACACCTTGTATGTATAAACGAGATTTGGCATTAAATAGCTTAGAAGGTTTGATATGCCATAAAATACAACCAACCAATCAGTTAGGACAGTTTAAAATCTCTCAAACTTTTTAAATTCTGAATTTTGAAAAAATCTAGACTGATAAGTTTGTTAATTTTTTATATAACATTTATGGGAAGTTTTGATCCCAAGTTATTCTCTTAGTTAAATAGATTTGACAATTCATGCTAATGTTATTTGGAAAGGGATGAATCCAACTCTTGAGTAAATAGTAGGGCAGATTTGGTTCTTGTCTTGATAAGGCAACCAGTCTAGATGAATGGCAAATTTAAAATCTGAGTGTTTTTCAGAGAATTTGTGTCCTAATGGCGCACCATTCTTCTGTTATCAATTACCCCCACCCACCCAATATAGCTGGTTGTACGCAAGACCCCACCCCCAAAAAAAGAAATCATCTGTCTAGTTATTCATATTTTTAACTGAACTGTTGGGCATTTACACCTGATCTTTTTCTGAGAATAGCAATTCCAGTACTTTGTTGATTTTGGTGGACATTGATAAATTCTGACTTTAATCAGTTTAAATCACAATTTCTTGCATATTTCTGGTCCAATCTTTAAAATATTTATATGGTTTAAAAGAAAAACTTTCTAAATATGTAATTTTTCAGTTTTTATCCATTGAATTATTTTTTAAGGCGAGTTAAAATGGTGTTTTACTTTTGAACAGTCGAAAATGCATGATGTGAATTTTTCCTCAGAGACTAAATTTTACACGTTACTGTCTTTTGTAAACTCAAAGTGACTAATCTTTATCAATATTATTGAAATTTTACAATTAATTAGAAGACAGCTTTAAACTACAAGCAGGAACTTGTTTTTTTCTTTTCCAACATTCAGAAGCAAAATTACGATTGTGAAAACTTGACAGATTTCTTCAAAAAGTATAAGATTGGCAAAAAATGAGCACTATATCATTAATAGAAGATAGTCTTAGAATTATTTTCATATATAATGTGTGAAATTTTAATTACGCTGTACTGTCAGGGCTTTTTGTCAAACTTTCAATTTTGGGGGAAAAAAAACACCTTAAAATTACAAGAAATGTAAACAAAACTCAGCACACGCTGGACTGGCTTTGTTTAAAAACATGTAAATAGGTATTCTATTTCTTGTATGTAATTCAAGATAGGTAATTCAAAATGTACTTTTAAATTCAAAGTGATGTTATTTATTCAAATTAACACTATATGTGTATACATGCAATATTAAAATGAATATGTTGAATAATCTTGTGGTAAACTTAAACAAAAAATGCTGCTATCTGTACTTTTTTATTCTTTAAATAATGGGTTCCAGCATAGATACAAAGAAAGAACATACAATTTTACATAAGAATGCCAAGTTTTATCAAAATTGTTCCAAAAATAAAGAAATGAAGAAATTACTGAATTTCTTGTTTTGAATTGGTCCGTCATTTGACTTTTAAAAATTTTTTTTTTTTTTTTAACAAAATCATATCCATTTTGTACCCCCCCAATTTCGGGGCTTTAAATTCTCATAATTTTTTAACCACTGGGGATATTTTCATAATTCAAACAGTTTTGAACTCTATTTACAAAGCTTTATATAACTAACATGATTAAATAACAATAACCTCAAATAAAAAAAAAGATAGAATTAAGTGTGTAAAACCCAAATAATCCATAAGATTTTTGTTAGAGAATGTTAAATCTGAAACCTGATGAAAATGATAAACTGAGAATGTTAGTCTGAATCCGAGAATAATAAAAAGATTTCATACAACTACTGATGCTGATAACTTTTGATTTAGTGCTTCCTGGATGCACATATTTGCTTTGAATGAGTCCCTGTGAAAATTTATGGGTCCCAACGTACCTATCGACATCTCTGTACAACAATAATTATAAATTATTTAACGTGCTTTTTTTTTTTTTTTTTTTTTTTTTTTTCTAATATTTCTGATTAAAATTGAATTTCAGGGGTTTGATGAATACATGAATTTGTGTTTGGATGATGCTGAAGAAGTTTATATGAAAACAAAGACCAGAAAACAATTAGGTAAGTGTCTCAGTAAAAATTGGATTTATTATTAAACCTGAAAACATTTTTATGGAGCTGAATAATGCTACAAACCCTTTGAACTAGGTGTACAGGTAGGGCTTTTATCCAACACACACCATAGCATGAGTTTATCAGTGTGGCCACACCTACATCACCCATCATCATTTACTAGACGGCACAGAATCCCCAATATACACTATATACCAAGAGAGATTTACAGTGAAACATATACTACTAAAGAGTGTAGACTTTGATCTAGTGCGAACAAAATATCACCAAGCAAGTAATTTGAAAAAAACTTTTCACAAAAATAAGACCATCCAGGATTTTACATTTCCTAAAAGAAGTGGGATTGTACTAAAAAATATTAGTAATTAAACAATAGTTAAAATCTGTACATATATACATTTGTTTTCTAGCAAACTATTATGTATCCAAAAATTAATCGGCATTAAATGACCCACTGAGGTTGAAATGCCGTAAAACAAACCAAATCGGTGGTGGAGATTATGCTCAACCATCAGACTAAATGTTCAGCAAATTTCATTGAAATATTACTAAGTACAATGTGTTCCTTGCAAATATTAAATGTATAATATCCAAGTTTAGAGTGTTTCTTTCAACTTTCATTGTGTATGTAATATGAACAAGTAAATTCAACAAGAATTTAAAAAAAAAAAATCCATCACAAGAAGTTTGCTTTTTTTTCTTCTGTCCAGTGTGAATTTGCATATGTAACACTAAATGTGACTTGAAAAGGAAGAGCCACACACTTTACAAGAATATGGCTTCACCCCAGTGTGTATTTGCATACGCCTCCCCAAATCTGAATTTACTGAAAAGGAAGAGCCACACACTACACAAGAATGTAGCTTCTCTCCTCTGTGTGTTCTCATATGCGACCCCAAATATGATTTTTGTGAAAAAGGAAGCACCACACACCCCACAAGTCAATTTATTTTCACTGAAGATTGTTTTAATCTTGACAAATATTGTCAAGATTATCTTAATCTTTGTTTACAAGTTTTATATTTTAAAATTATATTTTTATGCAGTGCTACCTTATAAGTTGAATTTGTTTTGCTTGTAACTCAATTTCCTTGTATATCAAATCAATTCTCCCCATTTGAAATCTTATTATATGGAGATTGTGTGTTTTTCTGTCTGTAACCGAAACTATATTACTACTCAAGTCACAATTCCCTTAATTATTTACGTCAAATTCTCCATGATTTCATTCTTTTAAACCTTCAGTTATTAATAAAAATGGTTTTACATTATTAATACTGTTGACTATATCTACGTACTAATAACATGCAATTGTATTTATATATACAACAAAATAGCGGTTTACAGTTTGAACGAGAAGGCTAATTTGCATATTGATATTTAAAATTTTATTTTAATAAATATGTGCTTGGTATTATTGATTTCTAATTGTTTGGTTTTATCTTAAGAAATATAAACAAAAATCTCGTGGATAAATCTTAAAAGAAATTTATTTAGAAGAAATAACTGTAATATTATCCTTTACTTCCTATTTTAACTAAATAGTTAAATTAGAAAATTTTACCAATGAAAGAGGGGAGAAATGGAAAATGATGGAATAGTTAGTTTCAAAGTTGTTCTATTTTTCAATCATACCCCCTCTGTTCCAAATCTTTTTATCTGCATTCTTAGTCAGTTTCATTAGCCTTTCTAATTTAATATGATATTTTATTATATCAAAACTTAAATACTTGCACCCGGAGGGTGCATATATTTGCTAGTAAACTTAAATACCATTAATCCATTCCATATACTTATAAAATTATACATAGGATTGCTTTTTAATACATTAGAAATCAATAAAAGCAAGTAATTATCTATTAACCCCACTTATGTTAAAATCAGTATGCAAATTATCCACACCATACACTATGTAAACCTTTATTTCTTAGTGATATATAACACATTGCAGTATTTTAAATGAACTAATAACATGAGCTGTTTTGAGGCAAATATAAATCCACTAAACTTGAAATAGACATTATTAAATAAGATGCTAATTAAGATTGTGTGTTTAACTGTCTGTAACCGAAACTATATCACTACTTAAGTCACAATTCCCTTAGTTATTTCCATCACATTCTCCATGATTTTATTTTTATTTAAACCTCAATTATTGATAAAATTGTTTGTACATTATTAATACCATATCTATATACTAATAACGTGCAATTATATTTATATATACAACAAAAATATGGTTTGCAGTGAGTGGGAAGGCTAATTTGCATATTGATATTAAAATGTGTTTAGTATTATTGATTTCTAATTGTTTGTTTTTATCTTAATGAATAAGAGCAAAAATCTCAGATTAATCTTAAAAGAAATCCATTAACAAGAAGAAATAACTCATTTTGTTTTTTACTTGTTTTACCTAAATTAGGAAAACTAGCAAGTATTTAAGTTTAAATGTAATAAAATATTAGATTAAATCAGAAAGGCTAATGAAACTAATTAAGATTTCAGATAAAAAGATTTGAAACGGAGGGGGTATAATCGGAAAATAGAACAACTGAAACTTACCCTTCCATCACTTCCGTTTTTCAACGCTAAATTTTGCTAATTTAACTATTTAGTTAAAATAGGAAGTAAAGAATAAAATTACAGTTATTTCTTCTTGTTAATGAATTTCTTTTAGGATTTTTGAAGAGATTTTTACTCATATTCATTAAGATAGAACCAAACAATTAGAAATCAATAATACCCTGGACATTTTATTAAAATCAGTTTTTTTAATATCAATATGCAAATTAGCTTTACGTTTACACTGAAAACTGGTATTTTGTTGTATATATAAATACAATTGCATGTTATTAGTATTTAGGTAAGGCCAACAGTATTAATAATGTCAAACAGTTTTATTATTAATTGCGGTTTAAATAGAAATAGAATCATGGAGAATGTGATGTAAATAACTAAGGGAATTGTGACTTGAGTAGTAATATAGTTTCGGTTACAGACAGAAAAACACACAATCTCCATTATAATAAGATTTAGCAATAAAAGACATTAGTGATGAAAGTTTCAATTGTTCTATTTTTCAATTATACCTTCCCCCTATGTTTCAAATCTCTATCTGCATTCTTATTTAGTTTCATTAGCCCTTTTAATTTAATATAATATTTTATTACATTAAAACTTAAATACTGGAGGGTGCATCTATTTGCTAGTTAAGATTCATCATCATTGAGAATATAATGTGAATAATCAAAGGAATTGTGAGGAACATAGAATTTCTATTATAGATAAGACAAAATTAAAATAAATGAAATCTGTTTTTGAATATCTCACTATAAATGGAATCTGTCCATCATTTGACTTGTTAAGAGGATTAAAGCAAATCCTTGCACTCATTAGCAACCTTGTCAACTTATTTGTCTCTATGCACATTCATGTGTATTGGGAAATGGTGTAATTAAAACATCACTGATACTAATTTTGGTATGGGAAATGCCTGTGTACACACACGCATATATATATATATATATATATATATATATATATATATATATATATATATATATATGGCATTACTTCAAAAAATTCAAATTTTTTAAAAATAATAACAGCGTTCGGAAAAATTAACCGACGTTATTTACAATCCTAAATGTGACTTTGAGTAAAGAACCACAACAAACACCATTGGATCTTGCTCCTCAACCTGATGATTGCTTTGGCATGAAACCGCGGTCGTTGATAATGAACATTGATCTATGAAAACATTGTAAAATAAATATAATATATATATATATATATATATATATATATATATATATATATATATATATAAAGAAAAACGTGACCCATTGAGTCACCTATTATTGAGCACTCGCTAGATAATTGGGATTAGGGAAGAGTTTGCAAAATGAAATAAATTTGAAAAAAAAACATGGCTGGAGAGTTTAAAAAAGATTAAAATCATTTTGTAAGATTTAAAAAAAAAATGTTTGACCTAATTTAAATTGAAATGGATCATGGAATTTTATTAAGCTATGGGGTCGTTTCTGCTGATGAATCTTAATATACAAATAAAGTGAGTAGTCTCTCTCAATCACTTTCTTGTCTCTCTCTTACTCACACAGAGAAACTAACATATATAATGAGGAGGTAATCAAGATATACATAGAAAGGGGGATAGTGACATCGAGGGGCAAAGTTTAAATGTTTTGTGAATTTCAGGTACTGATTGTCTGAAGCCGAAGAGGTTAAGAGTTCAAAGGGTTAAATATATGCTGAGAAAAAAAAATGTTAATTACCTTTTTCCTATTATTCAATAACTAGCAAGGCCTGTGGACATACCACAGTGTGATGATTTAATTATTACATTGGATATGTTTACTTTAGAGCTATTGCAAAATATTTCAATATGTAAAAAGGATAATAATCTTGATTTAACTTTTTTTTTTTTTTTTTTTTTTCATTGTTCGATTGAAACAGATTAGTGTTATCGCTTCCATACGCTCAGCCTCTCTATCTTTCCCCTACTTTCTTGTTATATTTATGTGTAGTATGTCCTTTTTCTTTCTTTATAATAAAAACGGAATAGTTTATTACTTAGCTGAGGTGACAATACTCGTAAGAAATATGAATTTGGTGGATAAACAACATCAGATAATCAGGATTTACATTTTTGCATTTCATCTTGAATGATTTGGATGGTCTCATTTTTAATCAGTGTTGCAAGATGATGATGGTTGTACAATTAAGGAACATGAGTATTAATATATAGATTAAATATAATTTCTGTATTCATTGAACCTAACTTTTATTTTATTTCATTATATCCCATTTTTCTTATATTTTTGCAGGTCGAATACTTTTAAAAGGAGAGAACATCACTTTATTACAACAAGTGGAACAGAGATGAAAAAAAAAAAAATGATGACTTACATAAAATAATCCCATTCAAAAAACACAGACCCCACATTTTTTTTTCATTCTTATTTACTTCAGTTTTAGGAATCATCTTAAAATTTCATATAATGTCATTTTGAACCTAATAAAACTGTATTTTCAACATTTTTACATCTGTTTCTCTGAATTTTTTAGATGAGGCTTGATAATTAGTATTATTTGGATTATTCGGACTATTGTCTGTTATCTTCATTGTTATCTGTACTACAATTCAGCCGATGTGCCCTCCACCTTTCTTCAGGTATTTCTTGTCAAACTCGGGAGTCTTCTCGAACTCAGGAATCTTGTACAGATAACAATAAAGATGAGGACAATAATACTAATAATCCGAATAATCTAAATAATACTAATTTTTACATGTCTTATTTATACTTTTTTTTTTTTTCATCTTTTTAAAAAAAAATTTTTTTTTTTTTTTTTTTTTTTCAAGTGTGATTAAACTTGCATCTTAATGTTCCAAGGAAAGTTGAAGGCTTGTGCTTTTTTTTTAGGTTTTCAAAGTCGATAATCCTTCCTCCCTTCTGAATTTGGTATTTATAGATTTTATCACTTTCTGTAAAAATTGGAAATGTATTCAATGGGTAATCAATGATTCCACAGGCTAATCCTCAACAACACACACTACATGAGTAGCACTCCCATCACCAAACAAGGTTACAGGATAAATATATAATGGAGATTAGGTCTCTATTATATGTCTGTAACCGAAACTATGTCACCGCTTATGTCACATTACCCAAAATCGTCAATACACAGAATAAAGAACAACCTAAGAATTTTGACTTGAGTAGTGATATAGTTTCGGTTACAAATACTCAATCTCCATTATATTAAGACTAGCAAAAACTCTGTGCACAAATATCTAAATTTTAATATAGTCAAATATGTTGAATTAGAAAGACCAATGAAAATATATACAAACAAAAAGATTACTTATTTTTACTTTATTCTAATTGATTTCAATATAAAATTATACATAAGATTGCTTTTTATATATTTGAGAAGAAAATGATATTAGAAATAAATAACACCAAGTAATTATTTATTAAAACCAGTATGCAAATTATTCACACCATATATCATGTAAACATTTATTTTCTAATGATATATAACACATTGCAGGATTTTGAAAATTAATGACATAGGCCCTTGAGGGGGAATGCCGACAGGATCTATGCATTTTTTGCATCCCATGAGCTTCAGTTCGTGGGTGGTCCGACATTAAAAAGACCTTGTGCCACACCTGCATATGTGGAATGCGAGGTAAATAACTGAATAACATGGGCTGTTTTGAGATAAATCTATCTCTGACCTTAATAGAGACATTGATAATATAACATAAATAACTAAGGGAATTGTGACGTTAGTAACGATATAGTTTTGGTTACAGAGAAATCCACAATCTCCATTATAATAAGATTAGTATATCTAATGATACACTAACAAAAAAAGGAAGACTAGAATAGTTCATATGCACGTATAAGAACCTTTAATATATACACACAAATCTCTTTATAAAATGAGTTTTATGCAGCAAAAATACCCCATAAATTTTAAGATTGACACCTGCTTGGTGGTGATGGTAGCGGACACTGGATGTTGTCCGGAGGACTTACCAAGAGTGAGAGAGAGCCACGGGAATCTGTGCAATTAGCAAACCTTGATTAGAATAATTCTGTAGCAGTTCCCTGGTAATATTTTCTGGTGATGTATTGATGACACGAAGACTGATGTTGAACGTAGAATATTTTATTTACTTCTAAACACCATGAAATACTGAAATAAAATGGGGTATAAAACAATTACTAATTTACAAAAAGGGTCTTTAACAAATGCCAGCAACTTCACAGGAAAATTGGAAAGAAACATACCTGTGCGCCGTACCAGTACCGAGAACTAACTAAAAGAATAAAATTCTAATTTTAGGACGATATTATCCACACAACCTTTTTGCTGCATCAGCCTGGCGGAAGTCTCTATTTTGCCCTAAGGATACCTGTTGAATATTCCCACAATGCAATTCAGGCCCTGTGGGTCCACTTGATTATCAGACCCTAACAGAGTTGTTTCCCTTACACTGTCCTAATTTAAGGGTATATTCTGAGGAAAGAAAATAAATATAACTATTAGGCGCACTCAAAGGCGACAGCTACAAATTCAATGAAATACATTTGAAAATACATAAAGGGAGACTACTCTATAATTAGCACTTGATAGTTATATTAAATGTTTCAGACAAAAAATTCTTGGATCATGTCTCTAATAAGCACCCCAGGTCAGTTCAGTAATCAAAGGGTCACTTTTGCTTGTCACCACAAGTTTCTGCTTTCAACCAAGAACAGATTTACACCCACTCGCCTCCTCACACCCCATTGAGTGAAAGAATAAAGGCTGTATTCTTTCTAAATCTACTATGCTTATTTAAAACTAGAGGTGGCTACCCAAGTGTCGCCTGGGTAGAGGGTGGAGACAAAAAATACATAGTGTATTGATTAGTTTACTTTTGAAATTCAAAACATGCTGGACATTTTCAAGTAGAATTTCTATTTCTATGTATATTTTAATTTTCAAAATATCTTAATCTATAAACTGAATCTTCATAATTTTTGCACAAAAAGCAAGAACCAATGATATTTAATGTGTGTGTGTGTGTGTGTGTATATATATATATATATATATATATATATATATATAATTAATAATACAATTTAAAAGTCGGTCCTACCATTGGTTTCTGAATAACACTTTTTCGGTGTTATTCGTCGTCAGAGGCGTTGACTTTTTCTATACATATATATATATATATATATATATATATATATATATATATATTTACTTTGTTGTTAATTGTTTTATTTTTGTAGTTTCGTCTTTTTGATATTAGAATTTCATTGTAATTTCAATATTGATTTTAATCTAAAAAAAATTAGTTATTTCATGTTGTTAGGATTTGTGAAAAATATTAAGTTTTAGCCTTTTTTAAAACCATACTTATGGAGATTTTGCACTTTATAATAAATTAGATAAATAGTCAGTTCATATTATTACTAACAAACCAAATACATGTTTTTATATTAAGATAGTTTTTGAGTTTAATGAAAAGAAATTAGTTATTTCATGTTGCTGTAGTTGCATATGGGAAAAATTAATTTTGCACTAACGATGAATTAATTTTGATATTGTTCTTTTTTTAATAAATAAATACTTTTTTTAATTTAAAAAAAATTTTTTTTTAAATATTAATTTTTAATTTGATTACGGAGTTGGTACATATAATCAAATTAAGATTCAATAGCAAAATCTTTTTTTAAATAAAGACTTTTTTAAATTTTTTTTTTTTTTTTTTTGAAAATATTAATTTTTAATTTGATTACAGAGTTGGTACATATAATCAAATTAAGATTCAATAGCAAAATCTTTTTTTAAATAAAGACTTTTTTAAATTTTTTTGTTTTTTTTTTTGAAAATATTAATTTTTAATTTGATTACAGAGTTGGTACATATAATCAAATTAAGATTCAATAGCAAAATCTTTTTTAAATAAAGACTTTTTTAAATTTTTTTTTTTTTTTTTTTTGAAAATATTAATTTTTGATTTGATTACAGAGTTGGTACATATAATCAAATTAAGATTCAATAGCAAAATCTTTTTTTAAATAAAGACTTTTTTAAATTTTTTTTTTTTTTTTTTGTAAATATTAATTTTTAATTTGATTACAGAGTTGGTACATATAATCAAATTAAGATTCAATAGCAAAATCTTTTTTTAAATAAAGACTTTTTTAAATTTTTTTTTTTTTTTTTTTTGAAAATATTAATTTTTAATTTGATTACGGAGTTGGTACATATAATCAAATTAAGATTCAATAGCAAAATCTTTTTTTAAATAAAGACTTTTTTAAATTTTTTTTGTTTTTTTTGAAAATATTAATTTTTAATTTGATTACAGAGTTGGTACATATAATCAAATTAAGATTCAATTGCAAAATCTTTTTTTAAATAAAGACTTTTTAATCAGAAGTTTATTAATATTTTTCAACTTACAATATGTGACGGAGAATGAGTACTACCGTACTCATTTAAGAAAAAGAACAAGTCGAATTCGTGCCCTCCTGAATGCAAAGAAATGTGATTTAGGCATTGGATGGACACAAGGTGCAATTCAGGTGCCCGTATGTTGGGGCCTACATGTGTCCATCCGAATGCACGAGAATTGTGCGTTGCACAGGCGCGAGGTTCGACTGATGTGCCCGGATGTTTGGGGAATATGCCCATAAATAACCGAAGCGAGTGGAGCGTTGCGACAAATAGTTGGCCTACGCAAGACTGCAGTCAGTAAAGAAACGCTTTGTAGACGACCCTGCATAAGAATTTTTTTTGTTTTAATTCAACAAACAATAAAAAAAAAATGAAAGATACATTTTTGTATTGTTGTTGGCAGCCTTCCATATACGAGAAACGATGGAGTAGGGTCAGAAAAATTTTTAAATTTAAAATTTTTTTTGTGAATTACATAGCCTGGGCAGGTTCATATGAAGGATAAGCTGTTGCCAATGCTGCAAATCCCTCCTCTCAACACTGCTGCTGTTATCCAAAGAAAAGTAAAGGTAAGGAACCAATGCAGATTGGCAACGGTAGTGTCGCAGGAGTTGATGGGTAGCACTGGATTTTAGCATCCCACCACCTTAGGGACTCTGCCTCCTGATTTATTTTTTGGGTTTACTCCCTCAGCCTTTCCTTGAAGGGCAGCAGAGGTTTTGGATCGGACTATTCCTGGACATAGATGGGTTGGGGATCAAGAGTAAGGAGCCCCTTTTAACCCATTTGGGGATTTTACATTGTATATGTATATATATATATATGTGTGTGTGTGTGTGTGTGTGTGTATAATATTATTTTTAGATGCTAGGAAAATGTTATAATCCTTGTTTGAATAGGACTTAGAAAACTATTATGCCAAGGGAGATAACTTCTAATTCTCAACTGAGATTTAGTTTAAAATATTTATTTTACACTTGGAACAACCTGTACCACTACCCAATTGAAGCAAATATAAGATCTATTCATTTTATATCCTACAGGATTTCACGTTTATTGTAAAAAAAAAAAAATTTAAAAATGAAAATAAAAAAAAGTTTTTGTATAGTCTTTAATAAAAACTATATGAATTTGTGTCTTTCGTTTGTTTCTTTTTTTTTTTTTTAAATAAAGATATGTTTATATACAGTTTTTATTAATATATATATATGTATATATATATTTGCCAACCCCTCCGCACAAGTAGGATGTGACACGAGGTCAATTTCTTAAGCAGACTTTAACAGGTTTGAATTCAGATTTTTCCTTTCTTTTCTTTCATTTTCGACATACATGTCCAATCCCTACAATTTGAACCCCCATTTTCTGCCCGATTACTGAAATGACACAAGTAAAAACAAGAAAAATTAAAATAACGTATCTTAATCATATAATCTTATCTTATTATAATGGAGATTGTGTGTTTGTCTGTCTGAAGCCGAAACTAAATCACTACTCAAGTCACAATTCCCTTAGTTATTGACGTCACATTCACCATGAATTTATTTTTATTTAAACCTCAGTTATTGATAAAATTGTTACACCTTATTAATACTTTTGACTTTATCTACATTCTAATAACATGCAATTGTATTTATATATGCAACAAAATAGCGGGTTACAGTGTGAACAGGAAAGCTAATTTGCATATTGATATTAAAAGTTTAATTTTATTAAATATGCGCTTGGTATTATTGATTTCTAATTGTTTGTTTTTTTCTTAATGAATATGAGCAAAAAACTCGGGGATAAATCTTAAAAGAAATCCTTTAATATAAAGAAATAACGGCAATTTTATTCTTTACTTCCTAATTTAACTAAATAGTTAAATTAGGAAAATTCAGCAATAAAAGGAGGGAGTGATGGAAAATGATGGAAGACTTAGTTTCAAAGCTGTTCTATTCTTCGATTATACCCCCTCTGTTTCAAATCATTTTATTTAGATTTTTATTTAGTTTCAAAAGTATTTCAAATTTAACATATTTCATTACATTAAAATTCAAATACTTGCACCCGGAGGGTGCATATATTTGCTAGTTATTATAATGGAGATTTGGTGTCTGTCTGTAACTGAAAATACATACCTAATTACATCATAATACCCTCATCAATTGCATAAGTTTATCAATGAGTATTTAATTTATAGTCAAAATCATTACTACATGGAATAGAATAAATCTTATTTATCTATGAAAATCTGAGTTAGATTTGCTTCAAATATGCATTTAAAATCCTGCAATGTGTCTTACATATCAGTAAGGAATAGAGGTTTACATAATATATGATGTGGTTAATTTGCATACTGGGTTTAACAAAACCAGGTTTGATAAATAATTACTTTGTGTTATTGATCTCTAATATTATTATTTTATTTTCCAATATATTAAAATCAATCCTATGAATGATTTTATATAGAAACCAATTAAAATATAATTAAAATAAGTGTAATCTTTTTATATGTTTTCTTATTTAATTTCATTAGTCTTTCTTATTTAACATATTTCATTACATTAAAACTTAAATACTTACAGCCGGAGGGCACATATTCTTGCTAGTAAATAAAATGTAAATTGAAATGTGCATTCATAATAGCTCACATGATGCTCAGGGTTGCTGAAGCATGGAACAAACTACCTGCATCAGATATTAGCTACCAAAACACGGCATTCTTCAAAACCTCCATGCTTCCTGTAGTTCAAAAAAGGGCTGATTTAGCTCAGTTGGTAGAGCATTCGACTAGGAACCACAAGGTTACAAGTCCAATATCAGCCCTAGCCAACTCCACATATAAGTAGCACAATTTATCAATCAGAGTTGTTCCCCATTTTTTAGGTTAGATTTATAGGAAATAACCAAATTATTTATTAAACAAATCATATATATATTTTTTAAAATGACATTAAATAACCCACCAAGGTTGATATGCCATGAAACCAAACAACTAACTAACCGAAAATTTAAAATTAAAATTTAAAACTGCAAGTATTTTTACAATTACTAAATAATTCTTTTTTTTTTAGTATCCATGCTTTTTACTTACTTTCATTTATTTATTTATTTTATTTAAGAATCCGTTGGGGAGAAAACTGACAATTTGTTTACAAGGAGCTGGGAATATATATTACCCAACACCTGGGTGATACAGTAAGGAGCTGGTGGTAGATGTGGCGCTCCACCTCAAATGCTAAAGTAATCTTCTTGGTCTAGTGCCAGTGAAAAGGGGATAGACTCCCTTGCTGTCTGGCTGATACTGACTTTAGACCACCCCGATGACTTCTATACCTGATATCCCCCATCCACACACACACATATATCCTGTCTTTACACTGTTCATTTTCCTGACATTTGTACATTATTCTATGTACGATACATGCATCTTTGATGAGTTGTAGTGCATCTAAGCACTGTACGCAATAATTTAATTATTATCTAATATTAACAATCTACTAAAAAACAAAAAATGATAAAATATTGAACAAACATCATTAAAAAAATTATTAGTTCTGTAGGGATTATCTTCCCGTTGAGTTGTCTGCCCGTTTAGTTTGCTGGTGCCCGCGAGGGACTATAATATTTAAGCGCTTGGTTCAAACCCTTCTCTCTCTTTTCCTGTTCCTAATACTATGAGACACATGGGTTAGTTAAGGTCTACCCCGTCTTGTTGGGGCTCTTGGCCCCACTTACATTACTGTAAGTCATTCACAGCATGGACTATCCCTAGTCTCATGTCTGTGGCTTTTATGTTATCTTGTACCATTCATGAATGTGTATTTATCTGTCTACATGTAACTTGTTTTACCTTGTACTTTGTATCTCGTCATATCCATGTGCTGTACTATATTAAATGTTTTGTCTGTCAACCTTCGTCGGAGTTTTGTATTCAAAGTATATATAACTTTGAACCATTCTTACAGTTCAATCATTTCTTTCAAGCTCTCTCTCTCTCTCTCTCTCTCTCTCTCTCTCTCTCTCTCTCTCACTCACTCACTCTCTCTCTCTCTCTCTCTCTCTCTCACTCTCTCTCTCTCACTCTCTCTCTCTCTCTATTCCCAGGTGTGTGGTGTAATTGTTATAATCATAGAAAATGGACTTGGTGAATCGAGTTCATATCCTGGACGAGACTATTTGTGTTTCACATAGTGCTAATACTCTTGGGAAAGGTATGCATCTCCCTGCAGCTGTGGGTAAGTAGAACGATGGTCAGTCTAGAACAGGGATCACCAAACTTTTTTCATGGGTGGGCCAGATAATTGAAAAAATAACGAGAGCGGGCCACATTATTATTGTGTTCAATAATTGCTAACCAGAACGAAAGCTCTGAGAAAAAGATATAAAACAAAATTAATCTTTGTATGTTATATTCATGGATGAGTGGTGTAAGATGCACAAAAACAAATTTAACCAGCATGCGTAATTCCATGTCAAATCACCCAGAAAAAAGTGAAATTGTCACTGTGATACTGTGGTTGAAGACGAACATGGTCAGAATAAATAAATAAATAAATAAGAAAGAGAAATAAGTTAAGGTCCGGCATAAGTAAAAGGGGTGGGTGGCTGACCTTTTTACGAATTCAAAGATTAGGTCGTAAAGTTTAAAGAGACCTGTATGCCACCATGAAATGGGACCACTTGGTGATAATATCTTAGGCACCCAGGTATTAAAAGCAAAAAGGATTTTTTTTAGGAGAAATTCTCTTTTGAAAAAATTAATGATCAACATATTGCAGACGGATTGTCTGGAAAAATATTTGAGTGCTTTAATTTTAAGGGTTAATGGCGACTCGAAGTCTGCGATTTATTTAAGTTCTGGCCATTTGTGTGGTCCGGAGAAGATGGTTTGGGTAGGGGAATTTGACATAAATACAACTAAACTCGAGCCCTAAGTTAGTTAGCACCCGGGGATTGAAGGGTTAAGTTCGCCGTTGAAGTGTCAAGATCGCCGATAGGGGTAGACAGTAGCAGCCAGCGAGTATCAACACACCCTTCTTCCATGTGTCTTGTTTACACTTGTTGTTGTTGTACATAATTCACAACGTTGGGATCTAGACGAGTACATCGAAAAGAGCAGAGTACGGAACAGGTCGTCTCACAGTCACCCAACCACTTCAATTTGTCTGAAACTTTTTCCAGGTGTGGACTGTGTTAACATTAGATGATCACCAAAATTTGAGTTTCCAATTCTAAAAATTGGCAGAGTTATGTTGATTTTTAGCTCTCAAAATTTGGTAGGGTTGGCGAAAAATGGCGACTTTTTGTAATCTAGAACTCATTTTACAGACAAAAATAGGTTACACAATGTCGCCATTTTTTGCGACCCCTCAAATTTGGAGAGCTAAAAATCGACATAACTCCGCCATTTTTTGGAAGTTCAAATTTTGGGGATTGACTAATTTTATCATAATCCACTCTTGGACAAAATTTCAGAAAAATTGAAGTGGGTAGGTGACATAGCTTGGATGATCTGACATGGAATTACCCACATATTTATTTTCAAAACATTATCAAAGAATGCAACATTGGCAGAAAGGTTTAGTGAGATTTGTGAAACTGAAGTTTGCCTTTCAAGATATCGTCAATGTTTAGTTTGGAATTGCTACATCCAATCAAGAGAATTGCTTTCAAATGTTTATCAGTCAATTTTATTCGATGGCTTTGATTTCCATACGTTACATACATTTTAACAAACAAATTCAAGTATCATCGGTGGGCCTGATAAAATGCCTTCGTGGGCTGTAGTTTGGTGACCTCTGGTCTAGAAGAAGGAAAACTTTGAATTTATATCTGTCAAACTCTGCTTAAGAAATTTACCATGTGTCACATTCTTCTCATGCAGAGATGTTGGGTAATATATATTCCCAGCTCCGTGTAAACAAATTGTCAGTTTTCTCCCCAACGGATTCTTAAATGAAATAAATAAATAAATGAGAGTAAGTAAAAAAGCATGGATACTAAAAAAAAAAAAGAATTATTTAGTAATTGTAAAAATACTTGCAGTTTTAAATTTTAATTTTAAATTTTTGGTTAGTTAGTTGTTTGGCTTCATGGCATATCAACCTTTGTGGGTTATTTAATGTCATTTTTTAAAAAAATATATATGATTTGTTTAATAAATAATTTGGTTATTTCCTATAACTCCAACCTAAAAAAAGGGGAACAACTCTGATTGATAAATTATTTATTTATTTATTGATCTACTAGGAAAAAAAAAGACAGGGTTAGGGGTTGGGGTTTTGGGTTATTTTAATGAGAAAATAATGGGTAGATTAATTAACAGATAAAATTCATTCAGAGTGGTTCCCCTTTTTTAGGTTGGAGTTATAGAAAATAATCAATAATTTTCATTAAATTTCATATGTATTAATGAATACTGGTGGCTGACCCTCAGTCACTGCCTTCTAGCACCTATATGATAAAATGTTAGGTGTTTGCCATAAGAGCAATTTGAAGATTACAGTCAGGGCAATCATATAGTTTCTAGGGCTTGATATGACCAACTGATTGATCAGATGGGGCCTCTCTGACCACCTGTCTATCCCAAGTAAGGGTTGAAGTGGAGTGTTGCATCTCATGGAACAACTTAGTACCCAGATTATAGACTGCTCAACTACCATGATCCTGTCCTCAGGCATTACAGGTCACCACACATTGAGAGGGTCTTACTCCTCTGCAGAGGTGCAGTCGGCATATTCTACAGCCACAGCTAACAGCGTGGAATGTCTTGAGGGAAAATAAAAAAAATAATAAATGTTTCAAATTTAAATGCTCAAATTTTATTAATTTTCTTTGTTTAATATATTTTTATAAAAGCAAAAACTTTTTATTATTTTGATTTTACAGACTGTTGTTCTTATTTTTATTGTGGTATGTAAAAATATGTTTCAGACGTTGTATCATCCGGCCTTCTTCAGCTGTTTCCTATCTAACCAAGCATTGTAATGACCCAATGTAATGACAAACGATAACACCAATAGATTTTGGAAAGCTTTATTCTACTTAGAATAATTGGTACATTTATTAAAAGTTTATATATAGTCTAGAGAGTTTGCCAAAGGAAGGGGAGGTAATCATAAAGTAGGGCAAGTAACTCTCAATTACTTATTACATCCAACCTTTGAAATCATTTTGGATAGTTTGACTGTTGATCAAACATGGCGTTGAAGAACTTTTGAAGATCTCATTCAAATAATGATGTCATTGTTTTTGTATGTTTATCAATCCAAGAAATGTCATGAGAAACATGTCTATATCATTTTTTTAAAAAATTGGTTACTGGCGTTTCCTGCACAACTCGAAGCGTAAAACCCAATGGTTGAGTTAAGACAGTTCTAAGTGACAGTTATCTCTAGACTGCAGGTTCAATCCTGGTCAAGGGCGACAGTAACATAGAATAATAATTAACACAGCTTAACACCTGTGCCCCAGCTAAAGTTAGCAGAATGAGAACAGGATACTCCCGTGAATTGAATAAAGGGTTGGGTTCAAACTTCAGTGGTGGCTTCCGATTATGACAAGAAGGTTCCAAAGTTTGAGAAGGCTCCCAATTCCGACAAGAAATACCTGAAGAAAACCGGAGGGCACATCGGCTGAAATGCTGTACAGATAACAATAAAGATGAGGATAATAGTCCGAATAATACAAATAATACTAATTATTAAGCCTCATCTAAAAAATTCAGAGAAATAATCTACTTTAAAAAAAATTTAATATAGCTTTTTCAATTATTGGTTTCCTTATTGAGACAAATAATAACTAAAACTTTCAACTGATAAATCCTTTTAATAATGGAGATTCGCTTCCGGTTTTTGTCTGTAACAAAAAACCATGTCACTCCTTACGTCACATTACCCAAAATCGTCATAACATAGAATAAATACACTCAAAATTTGAACATGCAACATTAGACAGTCCTCATTGTTTTTTAAAACAAGTTTTAATAAATACATGACTGGTATTATATATCTATATATAGTTTGTTTTATTTTAATACATATTTAAAGTTTACATTTCAAATTGTTTTAATTTTTAATCCTTTAATGAATTTGATGATTTTACTTACTCCCAACCCTCAGGCAATATGTTTCAAAAATCTATTTTTACATCGCCCTGGGCGTGTTTTTTTTATTTTGCTAGTCCTTTTAATGATGCTTTTGTTTGTTTTATGAACATGACAAAAAAATTGGCCGACGAGAGTTGTCATCGAAATAAAAAGATAACTCAAATGTCCGTTTGGTGGAAATATTTGTTTTAACGAAACAGATTATTAAGTGTAAGGGAGATAACTGTGTCTATCCTATTTACAAATGAATTAACAACTTCAAGTGTCATCTTTAAATTCATTTTGTTTGATGACCAAATCACACACAGACACACAGCCATATCTCTCTCTCTCTCTCTCTCTCTCTCTCTCTCTCTATATATATATATATATATATATATATATGTGTGTGTCTGTGTGTCTGTGTGTGTGTGTGTGTGTAGTTTTTTTTAGTATTGGAGAATTGAAAATAAAGTGCTCAATGATGGATGTAAGAGCTGTATTTATTAAATACATTTAAGGTGTGATTGGTACCATCGGTTTCAAAGCTATTCTTTCATGTACTCATTGTCTTGACGATAAGTGGCTAACACGCTGCTATGAAACCAATGGTAACAATCGCACCTTAAATATATTGTACTCTATAACATATGTATATAAATATAAAGATTTAAAAATATGAGAGAACCGCGTATGTTTCAGGTATTAAATGATGGATATAGAAAAATAAACTGGGTTTATTGAGACATAGAAGAAAAATTACATATTAAAAAATAGACATTTTAAAATATATCGTTATTTATTCTTTATTCATTTTTACTATTTTTATCTTCATTTTATTTATATTAATACTTTAATTGTTTATTTTTATAACATACTAGCTTTAATTTAGTATCAATCACACATATTTTTAGGGTTGAAAACTGTATTGGAAATCCCCCCCCCCTTCGCTGCTGGTGTGAATCTTAACACAGAAATCAAATTGTGTCTCTCTTAATCACTCTCCCTTTTACTCTCTAGATAAACTAACACATTTAACGAGGGTGTAATCAAAAGAGACAGAGAGGAAAAGAGTGACAGACAGAATGTAAAGACAATGATTGGTCAGTTTTTTACTTAATTGCAAATTACGACTAATTAGAACCAATTAAAATGGATTTTTTTCAAACATAATTCAATCCTAAAACTAAGGAATAATCTTGTATAACTTTCGTGTAATTAAACTAAACAGTAAAAAAGCCTTTAGGGGATTAAAGTCGATTTGCTCAGCTTTAGTATAATAATAGATTAACTTTAGAATTTTTAACCTTCGTACCTTTCCCAAGGTTATTAATGCTATGAGAAATGCAAACAGATGCATCCAGGATTTGATCTCGTCTTGCCATGTCCATTTCCTATGATGATAACCATTACAGATCAAGCACCTCAAACCAATCTGATCTTTAGTATTATTTGGATTATTCAGACTATTGTTATCTGTACAACATTTCAGACGATGTGCCCGCCGGCCTTCTTCAGGTATTTCTTTTCAAACTTGGGAACCTTCTCATACTTGTCATAATTATGACAAGAAGGTTCCCGAGTTAGAAAAAGAATGTTCCCGAGTCTGACAAAAAATACCTGAAGAAGGCCAGAGGGCACATTTGTTGAAACGTTGTACAGATAAGTATAAAGATGAGGACAGTAGTCTGAATAATCCAAATAATACTAATTATCAAGCCTCATCTAAAAAATTCAGAGAAATAGTGTAGATAACAATAAAGAGGAGAACAACAGTCTGAATAATCCAAATAATACTAATCATCAAGCCTCATCTCAAAAATTCAGAGAAATAGTGTAGATAACAGTAAAGATGAAGACAATAGTCCGAATAATCCAAATAATACTAATTATCAAGCCTCATCTAAAAAATTCAGAGAAATAGTATAGATAACAATAAAGATGAGAACAACAGTCTGAATAATTCAAATAATACTAATTATCAAGCCTCATCTCAAAAATTCCGAGAAATACTATGATCTGATCTTTTATAAAAGAAAATTACAAAAAAAAAAAGAAGAAAAATACAAATTAAAAATTATTAACAATTGACAATTTTTATTTTAATGACAAATACAAATATAGATAACATAAATAAATAAATGTTATATACCCCTTGTGCAGGGTATATATTATGAGGGGGGAGTGACCTCATATTTAATAGTCTATTTACTTTTTGTATAATGAGAGATATCCGTGGTTATACCTCCTATATAAAATCTTCAACTTACTTTTTGTGTAGCTGGGCTGATATTTCTTATTATCATACTTCTACTGTTTCTTGTGATATGTACTTTCTTTCTCATCTTGTTTGTTTGTTTGTTTTGTTTTGTTTTACGGCATATCAACCTCAGTGGGTCATTTAATGCCGATAAAATTTTGAAATAAATCAATTCTTAATGGATAATACAATTTTTTATAAATACATTTTTCTATTTAACCCATAGATGGGACCCTAACAGGTACTACCACTCCGGGTCAGAGTGGACCAGGGAGCAATGGTGATGAAGGGGTGCTCCACATTCCCCAAACCTCCAGAACTGGAACCTCACCATCAGATAGAGTTTAACGTCATTCCCAGGACATGTAGACCCGCAGCCACCGCCTTCTAGCACCCATATGATAAAAAGGGGTTGGGGCTTGCCATAAGAGCAATAGGGTTGGGAAAATCATATAGGTGCTAGGGCTTGACGTGACCAGCCGATTGATCGGAGGGGGCCTCTCCGACCGCCCGTCTAGCCAAGATAGGGCCAAGGTGGAGTATTGCAGGTCATAAACTGCTCATCCACCTGGGATCTATCCTTAAGCATCACAGGTCGCCACCCACGGCCAACAGGGGGAGTCTTACCCCTCTGCAGAGGTGCAGTCGGTGCATTCTAACTCCCCAACCGACAGGGCGGTTTCTCATCTTGGTAGCTATCTTTAATACTTGGTCTCATTCTGGGCTGCTATTTCTTCTAACTTCTACAAAGAGTTCTGGTGTCTTAAGATATACAAAGGTTGTCATAGTTTTTAGGGACAAACTTAAGGCATATAGTTTTTGTGATCACATTTTATGAAACTAAAAGACTTCTGTTCCCACTGTCTGTGTAGCAGCAGGAAGTCGGGTTAGATCGAGGTCATTGAATGTCACTCAATCTAACAATCTCAATAAGATCTGAATTTAAATCTATTTCTACACTAACCATCTAAAAGCAATGGGACCCCCATCAATATATAACACAAATTCTAGAAAAACACAAAAACAAAACAAATATCACCAACTTTTTAAGAGTGGAACATAAGTAATAATAAATAATTATAATTAATAAATGTTGGATTGTTTTGGTATATAAGGCATGCTGAAGTCCACCACTTAAACTTATAGACTCAATGTAGCACATGGATTAAAAGCCAGCCAATCAACAGCTCGAATATGTGTTTAGTTAACTATTTAATCGCCGATCTGGAAAGCCGTTCATTTGCATGTATTCGCCATTGCCGAACAGGCTTGAAACCAAGGACTTTGCTCAACCAAAGGATTTTAATCGACACTAAAGGACACCAAGGAAGAACCAAAGGATTTTACCCAACACTAAGGGACACCAAGGAACAACCAAAGAATTCTTCACTAAAGATCAGCCTCTCTTTAACACAAGGGATCTCCACTGTAAAGTGCTCTCACGTGAAGCCTAAAAATGGCCACAAAAATTGTAACAAAATAAATAAAAGCAACAAAAAAAATGAAGAAAAATACAAGATAAAAATTGTTTATGATTGACAATCTTTATTTCCAAGACAAATACACATATAAATATACATAAAATAATATGAAGAAATTCTAAAAAAACATAAAAACAAATTAAATATCACAAATATCTTCACAAGAATGAAACAGAATGAATTATTTCAAAGAAGCTAAATAACGTGACTGGCTGTGTGTTCATGTGACATGGCTGACTTCTCTCATTTGTGTGTTTCATGTTTGAAAAATAATCAGTCATTTCACTTTAGAAAACTCTCACGACAATATCCCACACAAAATTAATTGATTTCATCAAAATCTTATTATAATAGAGATTCAGTGTCTGTCTGTTTGTAAGCAAAGCTACATCACTGCTTATGTCTCAATTCCCTCAGTAATTGCAAACTTTCAAACTATGACAAAAAAATCAACTGAGGTGGTCACTACTAGAATAGGCTCAGCCCTAATTAGTAATCATCTTTCACATATTAATACAACAACCAGCATTACATTTTTTGTTTTGTGTGATATTGTTTATATTGTGTAATGTGTGAAAATAAACCATTGTCTTCTTTTCTTTTTCTTCTTGTAAGTTTATGAGTGTTTAACTTATAGTCAAAATCATCAATGCATAAAATAAATCTTATTATAATGGATATGCAGTGTCTGTCTCTTACTGAAACTACATCATTGCTTACTTCACAATACACATAAGTTTATCTATGCATATTTAATTTATAGTCAAAATCATTAATACATAGAATAAATCTTAATTATTAACGATGTCTCTGTGAAAATCTGAATAAGATTTACCTCAAAACAGCCCGTGTTATTATTGTGGTATTTACCACATACCCCACGTGTATGGGTCAGGCACAAGACCCTATTAATGTGGGACCACCCACAAACCAAAGCTCAGGGGTAGCGGGTGCAAAAAATGCGTTGATCCCATCAGCATTCCCCCTTAAGGAGGGCGCCTCAGGTACTGGGCAATAAACCCAGCCCTGCCTCTTTAAATCAAGGGGGCAGGTATTGCCTGGGAGGATAGCCCTCTGGGATCAACGCTGTTAATTATCAGTAATAGTCCAGTGACTGAAGCCACTGGACTATTAGTGATAATAAGGTTTAATAAATAATAACTTTGTGTTATTGATCTCTAATATTATTGTTTTATTCTCCAACATATTAAAATCAATCCTATGAATGATTTTTTAGATAGAAACCAATTAAAATATAATTAAAATAAGTGTAATAATAATGAAATTTATTGTGTACAGTGCTCAGGTGCACCACAACTCATCAAAGTCTCATGTCAAGTACAGAGAATAATGTATTAGTGTCAGGAACATGAACAGTTTACAGTAGTTATATGCATGTATGTGTGCGCGTGTGTGCATATGTATGTGGAGAGTGGCATCAGGTATAGTGTCGGTGGACTACAGGAAGCATGGAGGCTTTGAAAGATTCAGTGCTTTGGCAGCCTACAGCAGACGCGGGCAGTTTATTCCATGTCTTTGCAACTCTGAGCGTGAAGAAATGTTTCCGAAAGTCACGTGAGCAGTGCTGTTTTCTGACTTTGCTGGCATACCCACGTGTGTTAGAAAGATGGAGATCAAAAAGGTGCTCAATCTTTTTATATGATTTCTTATTTAATTTTGTTAGTCCTAATTTGATATATTTCATTATATTAAAACTTAAATACTTACACCTGGTGAAGGGTGCATATTCATGCTGTAAAACAGAATTCAAAGTTATATTTACTTGAATACAAGACTCCGATGAAGGTTGATAGACAAAACATTTAATATGGTACGGCACATGGATATAACAAGATACAAAATACATAGGTAAAACAAAGTTACATGTAGAAAGATAAATACACATTCATGAATGGTACAAGATATACATAAAAGTCACAGACATGAGACTAGGGATAGTCCATGCTGTGTATAACTTACAGTAATGTAAGGGGGGCCAAAATCCCAACGAGAAGGGGTAGACCATGTCTACCCCATGTGTCTCGTAGTTTGAGGAACAGGAAAAAAGAGAGAAGCGTTTGAACCAGCCGCTTAAATATAAAACGGGCCCCTAGCGGGCACCAGCAAACTAAACGGGCAGACAACTCTCCCAGGCAAATACGAAACTAATGCTACAATGGTAGAATTAAAATAAATCCTATTAATGATTTTGTATAGAAACCAATTAAAATATAATTGAAATAAGTGTAATCTTTTTATATGCTTTCTTATTTAATTTTGCTAGTCTTTTTAATTTAATGTATTTCATTACATTAAAATTTAAATACTTATTTTTGTTTAAAATAACATTTAATTTTTAGCAAATATTGAAAAAAAATTTAGTCAATATTTGTTTGATCAAAAATTATTTTGATAATATAATTGTTATCATAACAAGAAATGGACATGGCGAGTTCAAATCCTGGACGAGGCTGTTTGCATTTCACCCGAAAATTCTCCCTCCAGCTATGGGTAAATAGTAGGTCTGACTTAACTCTTTAATCTTGGTTAGGCAACTAGTCTAGGAGAAGGAAAACTTTGAATTAAAACCTGTTAAACTCAACTTAAAAATTGACCTTGTGTCACATCCTACTTGTGCGGAGGTATTGGGTACTTATGTACTGTAAAATAAATCCTCAACATTTGTGTGTCTATGTACATATATGTATGTGTGCGATGATATAAATATATATATATGTGTGTGCATGTGTTTGCTTGTGAAGCATTAGAATCATCTCTCTCCCAGCCTTCATTGCATAGTGCGTTAATAAAACTGGCAGTTGCACTAAATCCAGGTGCTTGAATTCACAGCTTCTAACATCCTGGCCCTTCATGCCAGGACAAAACCAACTGCTGTCCACACAAAATCTTAACACTGAGCATACATTCAGGACATAGCAGTCAGACACACTAGGAAACGCTGAAACTTTGAATCGGGTAAATTTCTAATCTATTAATAATGGAGATTCGCTTCCGGTTTTTGTCTGTAACAAAAACTATGTCACTGCTTACATCACACTGCCTAAAATCGTCATAAATAGAATACACTCAAAATTTGAGCCTGCAATGTTAGACAGTCCTCATTGTTTTTTTTAAACAAGTTTTAATAAATACATACCTGGTATTATCTATCTATATATAGTTTGTTTTATTTTAATATATATTTAAAGTTATCAGAACTAAGTTTCCATTTCAATTTTTTACTCCTTTAATGAATTTATTATATTTTTTACTCCTTTAATAAATTTGATGATTTTACTTTACTAATGATACAAACTCTCTGATATTAAATTTTCAACTCCCATCCCCTCAGGCAATGTTTATTTTACGTCGTCCGGAGGGCGTTTTTTATTTTGCTAGTATTAATAATGAAATTTATTGTGTACAGTGCTCAGGTGCCCCACAACTCATTAAATTCTCATGTCTAGTACATAGAATAATGTATTAGTATCAGGAACATGAGTAGCATGCATATGTGTGTGGAGGGGGGTATAAGGTATAGTGTTGGCATATTACAGGCTTTAAAAGAGGCAATGTTTCGGCAGCCTAGAACGGAAAATATATATAAAACATTAAAAAAATAATGGGACCAAGTTACCTTTAAGCACTCCAGGGGTGACCTGGATTCAGAGGGACATGTTTCACTTTGCACCGTCAACATCCGGTTGTTTGTTACCAGACGATTTTTAGACGCATTTTTAAAAAATTATAAAACTAACTGTTAACCCTAACAACAACCGGATGTTGACAGTGCAAAGCGAAACATGTCCCTCTGAATCCAGGTCACCCCTGGAGTGCTTAAAGGTGACTTGGTCCAATTAATAATAATAATAATAATGAAATTTATTGTGTACAGTGCTCAGATGCACCACAACTCATCAAAGTCTCATGTCAAGTACACAGAATAATGTATTAGTGTCAGGAACATGAACAGTTCACAGTAGTAATATGCATGTATGTGTGCGCATGTGTGCATATGTATGTGGAGAGTGGCATCAGGTATAGTGTCGGTGGACTACAGGAAGCATGGAAGCTTTGAAAGACTCAGTGCTTCGGCAGCCTACAACAGACGCGGGCAGTTTATTCCATGTCTCCGCAACTCTGAGCGTGAAGAAATGTTTCCGAAAGTCACGTGAGCAGTGCTGTTTTCTGACTTTGTAGGCATGCCCTCGTGTGTTAGAAAGATGGAGATCAAAAAGGTGCTCAAGGTTGCTGTTGTTAAGATGATTAATGACCTTATGAGCATTTACCAGGTCAGTTGCCAGACGCCAAAGTTTCAGCAAATCCATTCCCAGGGCAGCGAGACGTTCAGAGTATGGTAGATGCCTGTTGGAGGGTATTCGTTTGGTTGCACATCTCTGTACAGTTTCTAGGAGGTTAATATTCTGGGCAAGATTAATAAATAAGAATGTAAATACTGGAGAATACCTAGAACAATACAAGAACATTTTTGAAAAAAAAAGTTATTTAATCATAAATTTCCCTTTTGAAATAGAAATTATATGAATAGTACAACATGGTGAGCCCACCCCTCACATTACTGTTGTCCTGCGCTATCTGTGGTTTACCAAATTAATGTTCATAACTTACCAAGCTTTTCAAGGTGTTTTCAGTAACACCAACACTAGTAGGATTGGGGTAATTACTACTGAAATAAATCCCCAAATAGGTGAGAAGGGGCTCCGGTTATTTCCTATAACTCCAACCTAAAAAAAGGGCAACCACTCTGATTGACTGATAAATTATTTATTTATTTATTGATCTACTAGGAAAAAAGTTAGGGGTTAGGTTAGGGTTTAGGGTTAGTTTAATGGGAAAATAATAGGTAGATTAATTAACAGATAAAATTCATTCAGAGTGGTTCCCCTTTTTTAGGTTGGAGTTATAGGAAATAACCGGGGTTCCTTAGCCTTGGTTGGCAACCTATCTAGGACAAGGAAAAGTCTGATACAAAACCCATGCTGCCTAGCGGCTTCCCTTATTCCAATGAAAGGCCATGGGAGTAAACCCTGAATACAAATCACGAGCCGGAGTCCCTAAGGTGGTGTGATGCTGAAATCCAGTACTACCCAGCAACACCTACTATGCTACCGCTGCCAAACAGCATTGGTTCTTTACCTTTCCTTTGGATCATAGCGGCAGTGTGGAGAGAGGGGACCTGCTGTTTGGGCAACAGCTTATCCTCCATATGAACCCACCCAGGCTATGTAGTTTTTAAAAAAAATGGACACTACTCCATCGTCTCTCATAGACGGAAGGATGCCAACAACTACACAGTCTAAATATACATGTGGCATTAAAGCTCAAATAAAATAAAAGATTGTTGATTTTACCAACTGAAAATAGTCCCTTGGGTATATGGGGCTGCTGTCAGAAAATCATATTAGTTTGGCACTTTATTTGCACACGAAATTTGCCATTTTTGCCCACTCTCAGGGGGGTTATCAAGCCTCAAAAATCACCTAAAACTCTTAATTGAGCACTTTTTTCACCATCTGTAAATTCAAAGCATTAGAATCCATGAGAAAAAACAATAAAATCGATAACGTACATTTTCATAAAAATACGTGTTCTTATAATGGCTGAAAAATGGCATTTTGGGCAAACCTTTGAAGCCCTATATCTCCCCCAATTCTCAAGCACCATCAACCATCTTTTACTATGTGATACTCCTCATCGACCTCTATCAGAAAATCATATTAGTTTGGCAGAACTAGGTAGTAAATTTGTTATTAGTTAATTAGTAAAATTAGACTACTGTATGTGTCACTAAAATTTGTGTGCAATTCATTTTTCACTTTGTCTTTATTCTTTCTTTTACATCTAGTTTAGGGCAGTTAACAAACATGTACACACGTTTATATATTACCTCCTAAAATGCATGTTGTGTTCTTGTAATGGTTAATAAAATGGCAGTTGCCGATTATATTAAAAAGGGGGAGTAAGAATCCCAAAAATGCAGTAATGGAAAACAACAAACGCTGAATTCAAAATCAAGCGCCAAAAAGGAAAAGCAGGAATTTTTCAGTAGTTCAGCGAATGACAAGACGAGTGGTCACGCAACAAATCAGCTCCAGTATCAGCAAAGATGTAACAAGATAAAATATGAACTATTAATACCACAATATAAAAGAAAGGACTATGCCCGGTATGCTATTATACATGTCTGTAATTTTATTTTAATACAGATTGTTATTTTAATACAACTCCATTGATTTCTTTCATTGTGTTGAGTTTTGTTTAAAAGTTAGTAAGTCGTGTAAACCTATATAAAATATATACAACACATAGCTTGCTACATTCTCATTTTTACTAATACTATGAGTCCAATAAACCATTTCATATCAACAAAGATCATAGAAATAATACACACATGTAAATCCTGTCCATTGTGTTTACAGGAGAAACTGTGCACAATATAATTCCCAGAAGAAAATAAGTGATCCGAGTTGGTGTCCAAATGCAGACATGACACAAAATATCTCCTTTCAAATCTAGTTAGAATCAGGTGATAAGTATTTTAGATAATATAAAAAAAAAGCTGTTCATTGCATGACTGCTTTAGATTCTGTGCCATTTTTAACCGGCAACAAACAGTTTGAAATATTTGTGCCGCATGACTGGTTGTGTCATGTGACAATCAGTAAAAATATTTGAATGAAAATATTCAAGCGGGAAAATAATTGACTTTCTTATTTAATCCAAATTGCTAACAACTTGAAAATTGATATAAAGTGAAAGTTGAATAGTTTTTGTATTTATCATTATTCTTTGTGTGTGTGTGTGTGTTTATTTACTTGTCTATTTATATTTTAATATACTACTCTGTTTTTTCTGTCTTGTCACTTTTTTGTCTGTCTGGACATCCTAAGAAGCCAACCTTGAAATGTATCTCTTTTTTCTCATTCACTTCCTGTTTCTATAGTTACAATCCTATACTGTTAAAGATATTTTTTATATTTTTTATTTTTTGTTTTTGTTTGAATTTATATATTTTTTTAATATTCAGCTTTTTGGGGTTTTTTTGTGATGTGCTTGTCCATAAGTGAATTGAGACCCATCTGATGAGACGAAAATTTGGGGAGCCGGTCTAAACCAACTTGGATTTATATGGGCCCCAATTTTGGTCGAAATAAATTTATTATGGAATTACGGTGTTGAGTTCTTCCTTCCTTTATTGATATGTATATATATATATATATATATATATATATATATATATATATATATATATTCTTTCAGGGCTTTTTTTTGGTGAGTTGTGAATATACAGTCTTTTTATATATACAGTCTTTGTATATTAGGAAAAATACAGTCTTTGTCTAGTTTTTAGTAAACTTATTTTTTGGCCTTTTTAGGGGTCTTTGCTTTTTTGAGCTTGGCAGCCTTTTTCATTTAAAAAAAAGAATTTTTTTTTTTAAAGTTGTGAATATACAGTCTTTTTATATATACAGTCTTTGTCTAGTTTTTATAATATAATATCCTGCTTGTGTAGAGGGGTTGGGTAAAAAATACTATCCACCTTTATTTGAAATCTATTAATTATTTTGAATCTTCAAAAGTACATGAGATCTCGAAACAAACCTGTAAATACACTTCAATATTTTCTTGGAAATGAATTACACGTCTGGGGTACAAGGTAGGGGTTAGACAGCTTTAGTTGTTTATAGATAAAAACTCTACAATTTATTAAGAAACTTTAGTTGGGACCCATTCAAATCAAATACATGCACCCCAGGATACACTAAATTAAAAAGCTATCAGCATCACTGTCTCTGTATGCTAAATTCAGAGAAATGAAAGCAGTAATCCATATTAAATAAACTAGCAAAATAAAAAAACACCCTCCGGGCGATGTAAAAATACATTTTTGAAAGATATTGCTTGAGGAGGTGGAAGTTAAAAATTAAATGTCAGAGAGTTTGAACCATAAATCATGAAATCATCAAATTTATTAAAGGAGTAAAAAAAATAAAACAATTTGAAACTAAATTATACTAACTTTGAATATCTATTAAAATAAAACTATATATAAATATATGAAACTGGGGATGTATCTATTAAAACTTGTTTTAAAAAACAATGAGGACTGTCTAATGTTGCATGTTCAAATTTTGAGTGTATTTATTCTATGTTATGACAATTTTGGGTATAGTGACATAAGCAGAGACGTAGTTTTTGTTACAGACAAAAACCAGAAGCGAATCTCCATTATTAATATAAATGATAAAAACAAATGATATGTCCTTTAAATTGGAATAATTAACTTAAACTTTAATAAAAGTGACTCTACATCTTTTATCTTTAAAAGCAACCATCTTAAAACCTGTATGCAATGTGGGTAAGTAGTGTTAGTATTATTAACACACTATCCTATATTTTTAATAATGACCATCTTATAACTTGTACATAATGTGGGTAAGTACTGCTAGTATTATTGACTTACTATCCTAATTTTTTGATAATGACCATCTTAAAACCTGTATGTAATACGGGTAAGTACTGCTAGTACTATTAACACACTATCCTATATATTTAATAACAACCATCTTACAACCTGTATGCAATGCGAATAAGTACTGATAGTTTTATTAACATCATCACCAAGGCATAACAGCACAGATTCTTTTGATTTTCTCTGGCCATCCATCCCTATTAGTCATCACTCTTTATAAGTCCTCTAGACGGCACCTAGTGTCCATACAGAGCTGATGATTGTAAGTTTTGATGGTTAGCCAACACTGGTCTGTCTATGTGTAGGAGGCCACTGAAGAAGACATAAGTAATAGGGATTCTCCTATACATATTGTCCTTACTTCTCCAGCTGAGTCCAGCAAGTCTTGCTAATTTTACATGGATGTTTATGAGATGGGTGGTAAATGACAGGAAATACAAGGAAGAGCTTATACAAAGTTGTATGAGTGAAATGTCCTAATATGAAAAAGAGTCTTTAGTAAAGAAAGTGTTGAGTCCTTTATTGTCAAGCAAACTTAATAGACTAGAATACAAAAATGACATGAGATACAAGGAAGAGCTTATACAGAGTTGTATGAGCGAAATGTCCTAATATGAAAAAGAGTCTTTAGTAAAGAAAGTGTTGAGTCCTTTATTGTCAAGCAAACTAAACAGAATAGAATTTTAAAAAATTGACATGAGATACAAGGAAGAGATTATACAAAGTTGTATGAGTGAAATGTCCTAATATGAAAAAGAGTATTTAATATAGAAAGTGTTGAGTCCTTTATTGCCAAGCAAACTAAACAGAATAGAATAAAAAAAATGACATGAGATACAAGGAAGAGCTTATACAGAGTTGTACGAGTGAAAGTCCTAATATGAAAAGAGTCTTTAGTATAGAAAGAGTTGAGTCCTTTATTGCCAAGCAAACTTAATAGAATAGAATAGAATACAAAAATGACATGAGATACAAGGAAGAGCTTATACAGAGTTGTACGAGTGAAATGTCCTAATATGAAAAAGAGTCTTTAGTAAAGAAAGTGTTGAGTCCTTTATTGCCAAGCAAACTTAACAGAATAGAATACAAAAATGACATGAGATACAAGGAAAAGCTTATACAGAGTTGTACGAGTGAAATGTCCTAATATGAAAAAGAGTCTTTAGTAAAGAAAGTGTTGAGTCCTTTATTGCCAAGCAAACTAACAGAATAGAATACAAAAATGACATGAGATACAAGGAAGAGCTTATACAGAGTTGTATGAGTGAAATGTCCTAATATGAAAAAGAGTCTTTAGTAAAGAAAGTGTTGAGTCCTTTATTGCAAGCAAACTAAACAGAATAGAATAAAAAATTGACATGAGATACAAGGAAGAGCTTATACAGAGTTGTATGAGTGAAATGTCCTAATATGAAAAAGAGTATTTAGTATAGAAAGTGTTGAGTCCTTTATTGCCAAGCAAACTTAACAGAATAGAATACAAAAATGACATCAGATACAAGGAAAAGCTTATACAGAGTTGTACGAGTAAAATGTCCTAATATGAAAAAGAGTCTTTAGTAAAGAAGTGTTGAGTTCTTCATATGTTGCTGGTAGAGAAGGAAAGTGTAAAAAAAAGTATTTATAATTATTAGGGGTGTATCTATTTATAGGCAATACTGAGTGCCTGCATAGACATATGAATATATATATATATTTCATAATAAACAAGGTCTGTAAAATGGTTTGAGATTTGTTTTCTTTTATTGTGTGTGACACATGTTTCAGATGTTTGAAATCCTTTTATATATATATATATATATATATATATATATATATATATAGTGTTTGTATAAGAAGGTTCAATGGGCGTATGTATTTGTATGCATCCTGGTAGTTGGTTTGTCTCTGTGTGTATACATATACATTTGAATATATATATATATATATATATATATATATATATATGTGTGTGTGTAATATAGGGAAAAATTTGAAAAAACACAGGTTCATAAAACGAGTGATGTTTATTTCACCAACGGTGCAGTGTTTCAATTATGTTTCAACATTTTTTAAAAGACTGACCAACAAAATACTCTCACAGTCTTCTTATTCTCTGTGATAAATTTATTTTTCCTCAAATTAACAAAAGCCCCGATGAAGATCTGTTGAAACAGATTGAAACACTGCAGCGTTTGCGAAATAAACATCACTCGTTTTATGAACCAGTGTTTTTTTCAAATTTTTCACTATATTACATACTGTCGGATTCACTTCCATTTTCTCTTCATACACATATATATATATATATATAGTTGTAGAAAAAGTTATCTCCTGACCGCAGTTTCGGTGTTACTATTACACCTTCCCCCCTGATGAAGGTGTAATAGTAACACCGAAACCGTGGTCGGGAGATAACTTTTTATATAACTATTAATGCTCTATATTTACAATATATTGAGCCCTATAGGATGAACTACTTATGCTATGCTTACATTGTAATATCCCATCAATGAATATATATATATATGGTGGAGTAAAATGATCTGATACATTTATAGTGAGTAACATGCTGGCCTGTGACATTGTCATAAATGAGTTTGAACTCCACTTTTGCTATTGCATTCCCTTTTGAGCTAATACCCTTGGGAAAGTTATGAAAACCTTTATCCTCCTAGCTATTAGTTAAATAGTACCACTACCACTTAACCCCTCCACATGAGCAGTTGATACAAGAAACATCATTTTGCCCCACCCCGTATATATATATATATATATGGAAAGATGGTGAGGAAATTAATCTGACAATATGAGAAGAAAATATTTAAAAAATATAACAAACACAGGATGTTATGATTAGGGGAAACAATTCTATGTGTCAATACTTAAGCATTTCGGTATATTATACCATCTTCAGGACACTGTTAAGTAATGTTTATGTGAGGGACAAAATGAAATATACACTTAACATCTTTCATTTTGTCCCTCACATAAACATTACTTAACAGTGTCCCGAAGATGGTACAATATACCGAAATGCTTAAGTATTGACACATAAAATTGTTTCCCCTAAACATAACATCCTGTGTTTGTTATATTTAAAAAATATTTTCTTCTCATATATATATATATATATATATATATATATATATGTAAGTAAAATGAGGAAATTAACTCGACAGTATGTGGAGAAAATTTTTAAAGAAAACAAACAGAGGATGTCATTTCAATGTCCTGAAGAAGGTTTTATTTTTTTAAAAAAAAAAATGAAATACTTAAGTATTGACATAAAGAGTTTCCATCGTTCATGACATCCTGTGAAAATACAGTGCTCAATCACAAATTGTGAGAGCTTCGTTGGCATTGTTACAAAAAAATGCAACTTTTGAAAAAATTTAAATTTTTAATAAATCTGAAGTATAATAGCATCCGCGGAAGTAACTGACGTTATTAATGGTCCAGAATGTGACATTAAGTAAAGATCTTCAACAAACACCATGGGATCTAACTCAACGAGCTGATGATTGCCCCTTGGCATGAAACCTGGGTAGCTGTTTATAATAAACATTGATCTATAAAAACTCAGCAAATTAAATAAATATATATATATATATATATATATATATATATATGGGGGTAAAATTAGGAAATTAGTCCAAGAGTATGTGGAGAAATATAGAACAAACATGGCATGTTACAATAGATGGAAATTTATAAGTTGTAGTGTCGATGTTCAAACATTTCGTTTATAAAGAAACCCTCTTCAGGACAATATGAAACTAGTCAATTATGAATGCTAATCAACTAATGGTAACAAACCTTTTCTACACATTTTCCAAACTCAACACATTCAAAACATCCATCATCTTCTTAATTACATAAATCTTTTTTCTCCTAGACTATTAAAAAAAAATGTTTGAACATTGACACTATAACTAATAAATTTCTATCCATTATAACATCCTGTGTTTGTTCTACATTCCCCCCCCATATATATATATATATATATATATATATATATATATATATATGATATTTGTGGAAAAAAGTGACTTACCGGTGAAAATGGTCACAGTGGTTAGTTGATTCAAGTTTCCCAATGATAAGGCAGCGATATAACAAATATAAAGTGCTCAATACATTAGTAGAGCAAATTAATTAACATAAAGGTACACGGTAATAACCTACTCGAGTTTCACCATAAGGATCTTCAGGGTTAAATCCACTGGATTAATCAAGATATTGATTAATTGCAGTCGATTTATATATATATATATATATATATATATATATATGGAGAAAAGTAGACAAACACGGGATGTTATGGAAACTTCCCTCTAAATGGAAAATCCACTACCCATCCCCCCAGCCACCCCTGCCCCTACTGACAACCTACTGTTTTTCACCATTCTGAAAATGCCCTTCATTGAAGCAAGAACTAGGCTTTTGTCCTGATGATGGCCGAAACGTTGCATCGTCGACAATAAACATCCAGTTTCCATAACATCCCGTGTTTGTCTACTTTTCTCCACATATTGTCGGATTAACCTCCTCACATTTCTCACACACACACACATATATATATATATATATATATATATATATAATTTAATATACCAAGCGTGTTAGTAAATCCTTGCGGTGAGAAAAAACCCAGCAAATAGTTTGATTGTAAAAATATACTACCAAACATCAACCGGGGAGAAGAACATTTTTGAAAAAAAGAAAAGACCAAGATAGTCGTACCAACAAAAAATAATCTATTGGTACAGTATTTGGCCAAAAGAAAAAACAATTTATATGTATATATATGTATATAAGATATATATATATTCATATAACCGCTAGGAGAATAGCTAATAAGTAAAAAGTGCTCAATACCTAAGTAGAGCAAATAATAAAGATAAATTTAATGAGTCAGACGAACCTACTATTAGTTTCGCTTAATGCTCTTCAGGGCTAAGATCTTAGCCCTGAAGAGCATTAAGCAAAACTAATAGGTTCGTCTGACTCATTAGATTTATCTTTATATATATATATATATATATATATATAATATATACAACAACACACACACACCTATGAATCTTTTATGATTTATTATATACTAGTAGACTATCCTAATGTTGCCTTGGACAAAAAACCAGACAATAACAGTTTTCATAACATCCCGTGTTTGTCTACTTTTCTCTACATATTGTCAGATTAACCTCCTCACATTTCTCACACACATATATATATATATATATATGAAAAGGTGGAATGAAAACATCACACAATGCTGTTAAAGAAGAAAACAATTTATAATATAATCATAGCTGATACTGATCAATATTTCGATTTTACAAAAATCATCATCAGAGCTCATTCACTCCCGTATTTGTTTGGGTTGGAGAGGAATGTCAAATCAGTTTACAAAACAAAAAACCTTAATACTTCAAAAAAGAAGAACGAAAGTCGTTACAATATTCACCAATGTGGGCATTCGCGCCATATATATGTTGGTCATGTCTCTATGTATACCTTTTGTCATCCAAATGTAGCGGATTTTTGAGATTCCTCTCCGACCCAAACAACTACGGGAGTGAATGAGCTCTGATGATGATTTTTGTAAAATCGAAATATTGATCAGTATCAGCTATGATTATATTATAAATTGTTTTCTTCTTTAACAGTATTGTGTGATGTTTTCATTCCACCTTTTCATACTCATATTGTCGGATTCATTTCCTTTCCTTTAACCTATATATATATATACGCACACACACACACACCTATGAATCTTTTATGATTTATCATATACTAGTAGACTATCCTAAATTTGCCTTGGACAAAAGACCAGACAATAACATTAACAGTTGCACAATAATCAGATGCACACAAACTAACCTGATTTTTTTTCTCATAGACAATAAAACATTTATAATTAGTCAGAGGAAGAATGAGGATTTTTTTATGTAAATTTTTGAAGCAAAAAAAAAGACAACACGGATTCTTTGAATTATTTTCAACTTACAAATTTATTTTATAACTCACTGACATGAACAACAGCCGTTTTATCACAAGGTTATGTAATAAGTAGGGCCGGTTTAGCTCAGTCGGTAGAGTGTCTGACTAGGAACCACAAGGTTCTGGGTTAGTTACCAGCCCTCGCCAACACAGCATATGAGTAGCATGGGGATCTGTGCAGTAAAGTGAGGAACTGATGGTAGGTGTGGCGCTCCACCTTGGAAAATCTCCTTGGTCTAGCATTAGTGAGAATGGGATAGAATCCCTCGCTGTCTGGCTGATACCGACATTAGGCCACACACATGGGTAGAGACAACTAATTTTATAGATACTAGCAAAGTTGTAGTACAGCTTTGTGCTAGACCTTGTAGGCAGTGTGGTCGCTTGCTGCTCTGTCGGCTGGGGCAGTAGAATACACCAACTGTACCTCTGCAGAGGGGCAAGACACCCCCACCCCAATAGGACCACCTGTTGACTGTGGGTGGTGACCTGTGATACTTAAGGACGGAATCATGAGGCCGAACAGTCCATGACATGCAACACTTTACTTTGACGGGCGGTCATAGAGGCTTCCTCTGATCAATTGTCTGGTCATGTCAATCCCTAGCACCTATATGATTGTTCCGCAATCCTTTTTATCATATATGTGCTAGAAGGCAGTGGCCGAGGGTTTTAATGTCCTGGGTATGACATTAAACTCTATCTGATGGTGAAGTTCCAATTCTTGAGCACTGGGGAATATGAAGTACCTCTTCATCACCATTACTCCCAGGTCCACTCTGACCCGGAGTGGTAGTACCTGTTAATGTGTTTAAAAAATGTTTTTTTAAAATTGAGTTTAAAAAAGAAAAATTGAATATCCATCAAGAATGAATAAAAGAAAACTTCCATTCTTTCTTTCTTCTTTCCTTCCTTCCTTCCTTCCTTTTTTCCTTCTTTCTTTCCTTCCTTACTTTCCTTCTTTCTTTCTTTCTTCTTCCTTCCTTTCTTTTTTTTCTTTCTTTCCTTCCTTTCTTTCTTTTTCCCTTCTTTTCTTCCTTTCTTTCTTTCTTCTTTCCTTTCTTTTTCTTTCTTTCTTTCTTTCTTTTTTTCTTTCTTTCCTTCCTTTCTTTCTGTTTCCCTTCTTTTCTTCCTTTCTTTCTTCCTTCCTTTCTTTTTTCTTTCTTTCTTTTTTCTTTTTTTCTTTCTGTTTCCCTTCTTTTCTTCCTTCTTTCTTCCTTTCTTTCTTTCTTCTTTCCTTTCTTTCTTTTTCTTCTTTCCTTCCTTTCTTTCTTTCTTCTTTCCTTTCTTTCTTTCTTTTTTCCTTCCTTCCTTTCTTTCTTTCTTTCTTTTTTCCTCCCTTTCTTTTTTTCTTTTCTGCTTTCCTTCTCCCTTCCTTCCTTCCTTTGTTTCTTTCTTTTTTTCCTCCCTCCCTTTCTTTCTTTTTTCCTTTCTTTTTCCCCCTTCCCCCCCTTCTTTTTTCATCAATCCATAATCTCTTTTTGTATAAAAGTGTAGTATCTGCACAGCCTGCTTAGAATCAAAGTGTCACTCCCAAGAATGAATAAAAGAAAACATCTTCAGCATAAAATAACCCAACAAGAGTTGACATGCCGTAAAATCCAACCACCCATATCTCCTGGCATTGGCTTAATCCATCTTGTCCAGATTGAATATTGATTTCTTTTTCAACTGATTAATTTCATTGATTTAATTAATGTTGAGATTTCACATTGAACGAGCCACACACTTCACGTTGTTTGACTTTGACCAAGAAACACATTAATCCAAATACACCAAGCAGATGTACATGACAATAATCCAATGGATATTAATAAGAGAATTACAAAGATTAATGACCTTCCCCCCCCCCTACTTTGGTAGATATTAATCTATCTTAATCTCTGATAATTTATATCTATCTACATAATAAACAGAATTACTTTCCTTTTTTCTCATTTTTTTTTTTTTTCTTTCTTTTTTTCCTTTCTTTCTTCCTTTCTTTCTTTTTCTTTTTACTTCTTTTCTTTCTTTTCTTCCTTTCTTTTTTCTTTTTTTCTTTCTTTCTTTCCTTCTTCCTTTCTTTTTCCTTTTTCTTTCTTTCCTTCTTTCTTCCTTTCTTCCTTTCCTTTCTTTCTTTCTTTCTTTTTTCCTTCTTTCCTTCCTTTCTTTTTCCCTTCTTCTTTCCTTCCTTCCTTCCTTCTTTCTTTCTTTCTTCTTTTTTCCTTCTTTCCTTCCTTTCTTTTCCTTTTTCTTTCCTTCTTCCTTCCTTTCTTTCTTTTTCCCTTCTTTCCTTCCTTTCTTTTTCCCTTCTTTCTTTCCTTCCTTTCCTTCTTTCTTTCTTTTTTTTTTCCTTCTTTCCTTCCTTTCTTTTTCCTTCTTTCCTTTCTTTCTTCTTCCTTTCTTCCTTTCTTTTCTTTTTTCCTTCCTTCCTTCCTTCTTTTTCTTTTTTCCTTCCCTCCCTTTCTTTCTTTTTTTTTTTTCCTTTCTTTCTTTTTCTCCCCCCCCCTTTCTTTTTCATCAATCCATAATCTCTTTTTGTATAAAAGTGTAGTATCTGCACAACCTGCTTAGAATCAAAGTGTCACTCCCAAGAACTTTTGTAATGGATCAGAATATAGTAGCCATTTACTAAACTTAGTGGAACATCAATGTGGTCCAGGAGATTCCAACTCAGGGCAGCACCTCCTTATTGTACAAAAGTGGATGCTCATTTAGTAAGCTTAGCTCAATTTAAGCACAAAGCCTGAAGTGGAAGGTCAGTGTAGTCCTGGAGATTCCAACTCAGGAGCAGCACCTCCTTATTGTATAAAAGTGGATGCTCATTTAGTAAGCTTAGCTCGATTTAGGCCAGAAGTGGAAGGTCAAGTGGATTGGAAATAAATTATGAGTACACACAATTAAGTCTCCATGTTCATAATTGAGAAAAAGCTAATTTTCCATGAATTACAGTTAACTATCAAATTTAAATCCTACACTTCCTTACAAAAATGATAGGCTATGCATATTCATAATGTAACATTATTACTTTTAGTGTTTTCCTAATCAAGTTCTGTCCTGGGTATGACGTTAAACTGCATGGTGAAGTTCAAATTTTGGAGCTCTGGGGAGTGTGTAGAACCCCTTTATTGACATTACTCCCAGGTCCACTCTGACCCGGAGTGGTAGTACCTGTTAGGGTCCCATCTATGGGCTAAATAGAAAAAATGAGTTTTAAAATAATGTTTTAAAAAAAAAAAAGTTTTAAAGAAATTTTGAATACCCATCAAGAATGAATAAAAACAAAATGTCTTCGGTGACAAGGGTTGACATGCTGTAAAATCCAACCAACCAACAAACCAACCATCCTGATCAAGCACAGGGAGAGGTGGATTCAAGCCTTTCCCAAGAATATTGAGATGCACTAAATATGAGCAGCTTTCACCAAAATTTGAACTCGATTATCAATTCTATTTTCCATGCGAATAGATATTGTTACCTCACAGCTCCATTGTACAGAGGGTGCAGGGAAATGTGGATTCATGCCTTTCTCAAGAGGAGTAAAGTTGATGGGGTGGCCTAAAGTCGGTATCAGCCAGACAATGAGGGAGTCTATACCCTTTTCACCAGCAACAGACCAAGGAGATTGTTTTTGAGTCTGAGATGGAGCGCCACATCTGCCATCAGCTCCTCACATTTCTGCACAGATCCCTGTGCTACTCATACGCTGAGTTGGTGAGGGCTGGTATTGAATCAGGAACCTTGCGATATCCTGACAAGTGCTCTACCAACTGAGCTAAGAGGAGTCGGGCTAAGCAAACATGAACAGCTGAAGTTTGAAATATTGTTTTCCATGTTTATAAATGCTACGCTACCCCCACACTTTAATTTATTACATATATAGACTGCAGAGGGGAGGGGCTTATGGTCTAATGGTTATCATAGAAAATGAATTTGGTGATCTGAGTTCAAATCCTGGATGCAGTCGTTTTATTTCACATTGCGCAATTACCTTCGAGAAAGGTATGAATCCAATTATTCTCTCCAGCTATGGATAAATAGTAGGGTAGACTGGGTTCTTCAACCCTGGTTAGACAACCATTATAGGTGAAGGAAAGCTCTGAATTCAAAATCTGTTAAACTCCACATGAGAAATTGACATTGTGTCACATCCTGCTTGCACAGAGGGGTTGGTAAATATATATATATATATATATATATATATATATATATATATATATATGAGGTTAAGTAAACAAACAAATGTGTTTATTTTTTATATGGCAATTTTTGGAAGATATGTGCTTAATTGAAGTCATACCTAATTTTGAAAATTAATTAGTTAATAATTAATGAATTTAGGCAGGCATATATGTTCAAATTCGTTTAGCCTTACATTTGAATATATATGCCCGCCTAAATTCATTAATTATTAACTAATTAATTTTCAAAATTAGGTATGACTTCAATTAAGCACATATCCTCCAAAAAATATATATATATATATATATATATATATGAATAAGATATAATGAAAAAACAAACAATGTTTACAACTGAAATAGGCTCATCAGAAGAGAAAGTGTGCAAACCGTTTCGGGGCCTAATTCTCTTGACGGTTTAAAAAGCAACACTCGGCCCATCCTCAACTAATATTTTCTCTTCTGATGAGCCTATTTCAGTTGTAAACATCGTTTGTTTTTTCATTATATCTTATTCATACTGTCGGATTAATTTCCATTTTATTTTCACATATATATATATATATATATATATATATATATATATATATATATACAGAATGCAGGGAGATGAGGATTCATGCCTTAATGATAAGTGTACATAAACAGCTTGCTGAAATTTGAACTCATTTTGCTAATGGTAAAGTGTTTTCCAGGCTTGTAGCTATTACCCTACCTTGCACCCCTCCCCCATACATAAAATAGGGACTGTCTGGATAAAAACTCGATTGATGTAGATATCAGTTTAAAATAAGACAGATAGGAGGAGAAAGAAAAAAAAAACTACTGATCTGTAGTCAGATAGATATAAATAGATTAATATTCATTGGTTGAGAGATGTGTCAAATAGATATATAAATTTATGACAAGATTTTGAAGGCTGATTTTCAAAACAATAAACACTTCCAAAATTGCCTCCCCCCCTTCACAAGAACACCCTATTTGGCCTTGTGCCAGACTAAGATAAACTTAGTTGATAGTTGGAGGTGTGTGGTGTAATGGTTAGAGTTGTAGGAAATGGACTTGTCGACTCAAGTTCAAATCCTGGACGAAGCTACTGTTCACATAGCGCTAATACCTTGGGAAAAGTACGAATCCAACTACTCTCCCTCCAGCTATGGGTAAATAGTAGGGCAGACTGGGCTCTTTAACCTTGGTTAGGCAACCAGTCTAGGAGAAGGAAAACTCTGAATTCAAACCTGTTAAATCCGCTTGGGGTGGTCACTACTTAAATAGGCTCAGTCCGAATTTAGTGATCTATTTCACTCATCGAATTAAATTTAATAACTTAATTTAATTTAGATATTTACCCGACCCATTCACCGTGGGTAAGATGTGACACAAGGTCAAAAGTATAGAGCATCCAGTAGTAATGGTTCTGCAAGACTAGCTTACTAATCATGGACTATATGACCTTTAGGCACCCCTTTTGCGATCTCGATTCATAAGGACATGTTTTTCATTTACACCATCAAAATTCGGTTGTTGTTAGTTAGGGTTAGGGGTTAGTTTTATAATTAAAAAAAAACTCTAAAAATCGTCTGTTAACAAACAACCGGATTTTGACGGTGTAAATGAAAAACATGTCCTTATGAATTGAGATTGAAAAAGGGGTGCCTAAAGGTCATATGGTCCCTAAATATTACACCACGATGGGACTCTTCAGATAAACTTAGCATAATTAATTGAGAGATAAAAACAGATATTAGTTAGAACTTATGTATCATTTATTAATATTATCAGTGTCCCTTAATAGTTTTTACATCTATCTAATATATAACGGAGAGATTTTGGTATGTACATGTCGACGGATAACTCCAAAACAGGAGGTCACTCAGATTTAAAATCTTACCTACACATTGATATCATTCTAGCTAAGAAACACTCCAAATTTGGTTATTGAATTTTACTGATTAAGGGATATAATTAATTGATTACACCAAAATCAAACGATTTTTCAAAATCTATAAAATAGCTGCTACTGCTGTTATTCCAGCTACAATCAGCACACAAAGCCCACCCTGCTGCCTGTCCATATGTACGCTCTATTTCTAATGCAGTGTTGAATGGGTAAAAAAGAAAAATGAAAGCCTTTTTATCAATATTTTTATGAATACTTTCATATTTCTTAGAATAAAATATATCCATTTTTAATCAGCGAATCAAATTTGAATTAATATGCGAATTAGCAATTACAAAAACTGATTTTAAAATACTCTTACATTCGAAAAAGTTTTTGAAAAAAATCCTTCAAGTGATTAAAAAAAGGGGATTCTTAGAATAATATGATTGAATATATCCAGTGAAACTCAAAACATTTTTGAAAGAAGAATAACGGTCAATCATTTTTCTTGCCTATTTACAGTTCAATCTTCTTTAAATATCCATATGGTTCGAAAGAGAATGAAATAATCTCTCTAAATATGTAATTTGATTGAGTTTTTATCAATGGAATTATTTTTTACAGCGAGTTAAAAAAATTATATTTTGCTTCAGTCAGCCTAGAATTCGTAGTATAGTTTTTTCATACTAAAATTTAACATAAAATCAAATCTTATTTATCGCATATTTCTGTTTCTATCTTAAAAATATTTATTTTGTTAGAAAAAAATCTTTCTAAATATGTAATTAGTATGTCTTTTCATACATTGAATTTTTTTACAGTGAATTAAATAACAAATCAAACGAAAACACTTAACGACAAGACAACTCAACTTTGCTTTATAAATTCCCGTCATTCGTCAATTGTAAACAAAACTTTTTTTTTATTTTTCATAATCGCGTTAATTTATTTACTTTAATATTAGAAATACAAATAAAATCATGATACTAACGTAGAATAGTGCGCAAGAGATAATACCATTAGATTACCACGGAAATACCTGAAAACTCAAATTATCAAATTTATGATATAGTATACTTTACTATAATTATTAGAGTATATATTCGATCGGCTATGTTTTGAATTAATAATGTTATTTTTTTAAAGATTATTTATCGTTTTACATAAATTTGATTACTTCATTTAATTCTTTTTTTTTTCTTTTTCAAATATTAATTTGAAGTTTAGCAAATCGTGTCATTTATATTTTATTTAAAAAATATAGTTAATTATTGAATTAAAATTTCTTACTATATCATTATGTGATGGGCTAAACTTGCAAATTGGTCGGAAAATTACGGTGACCCAAAAAAACAGAACCCATAAATTTTGTAATAAAACTGTTAATTTTAACTATGGGGATCTAGGGTTTAGGGTTAGGGTTAGGGTTGGGTTTGGGGTTTAGGGTTAGTTTAATGGGAAAATGAATAAATAATTTGGGTTCTGTTTTTTCTTGGTCACCCTGAATACAGTAGACCCAGAAAGAAATATGTACATTGTCATTAATTGTTTTATTTTTTTAGTTTCTTCCGGACATACATACACACAAACTGTCCTTTGTATATTGTATAGATGGAAGGAATTTGAAGTTTTCATTTTTATCATAAATATTTTCTTCTTTTTGTTTTCCTCGTCTTTTTTCCTCCTTCTTTTTCCTTCTTTTGTTTCTATATTTCTCTTTTCTTTTTCCTTCTTTCTTTCCAAGTTTTCTTCTTTTTCCTTCTTTTCTCTTCCAAGTTTTCTTCTTCTTTTTCCCTCTTTTTTTCTCTTCTCTTTCCTTCCATATTTCCCTTTTCTTTTTCCTTCTTTTCTTTGCATATTTTCCTCTTTTTCTCTTTCATTATCCTATTTTCCTCTTTTTCCTTCTGCCCATTTCTTTTCCTCTCCACATTTTCCCCTTCTTTTCTTTTTTGATTCCTTAGATCCAAACGATCTCCCCATTTACAACTCCAAGGAGAGAATTGATGATAAATTTTTAGGATCAGATGTAGCAAAGTGTATGGTTGCACCCTGTTGGGTTGGAAGAATGCCGGAAACTTGGAGAAGCGCCAGGTGAATATTTCAGTTCTAATTTGGTTACTGCATCGCTTCTTCTTCTTCTTCTTCTTCTTCTTCTTCTTCTTCTATAACATTCTTCTTCTTCTTCTTCTTCTTCTTCTTCTTCAAGCCACTTACCAACACTTTTAGAAAAGAAAAAACTACTCAACTAAAAAAAGAAAAAAGTCAATTTGATTTACAACTGAATGCAAACATCATACTTCATGTTTATGAAGATTTGTTTAACCAACTGGAAAGTTAAAATATGCTATTTCAATGTATTATTTACATCTTCATAATGAAAGAGATATACACAGTATTGCTTAGAAATAACTATACCTGTAATGACAAATGATAATACCGATAGAATTTGGTAAGCTTTATTCTACTTAGAATAATTGGTACACTTGTTGAGAGTTTATATAGTTTAGTATTCGCTAGAGAGTTCTCCAAAGGGGAGGTAATAATAAAATAGGGGAGGTAACTCTCAACTACTTATTACAATACCCATAACAAATTTTTTGAAAAGTTAATTTTATTTGAAATTCAAGATACCACGAGTTTATTATTTCTAGTGGAACATTATACAATCAAAACGGATATTATTAACTCTTTGCCTACTTTAAGCTACTCACAATGGCTCTCCCACCCCAGCGATCCTACCGTAAGCTCTTTGCAGTGGCTCTCTTACGTGTCACTTGTGTACACTGAAAAATCAATACGTGAACACACCTGCCGGAACTTTATTTAAATAAATAGTGAAATTTAAAATATATATATCATAGAGGTAAAAAATACCAAGAAAGTTTGGTATAGCCGTGGGGAAAATTTGGTAGGCAAAGAGTTAAGTATTACAGTATCACCCATGAATAAGTTCAGCAATAACAGTTTTTTTATAAAATGTTAAGTCAATTTTCTTCTAAACCAAAGATACCAGGAATTTATTATTACACTATTGAAACACTGTAACCAAAAATAGAATTACACACACACCACACACACACAAACGTAAATATATATATTCCAAAAGTCCAGAGAAGAAATCTTCCTTACGACACAAGAGTTTTTTTTAAAAACCTGTCGCAGTTTGAGAGCTCAATGTGTGTTCTTAATGTCAGAGTCACAGAGCAAATTTATAAGTAAAGAAATAACAAAAGACTTTGCATTATAGTCTATTACTAAGCTCCCTGAAATAGACTATAATGCAAAATCTCTAAGTCTTTTGTTATTTCTTTACTTATATATATATATATATATATATATATACAGGGTGTGTCAAAAAAGTATCAATATCTTTTGTAATTTTTGACACACCTTGTATTCTAAAAAAAATAATGTTCCATTCATTCTTCATTTCTATCTTGGTAAATACAGCTTTAAACTTGGTACTTTTTTGACACACATGGTATTCTGAAAAAATTCATGAATGAAATGTTGTTTTTTTGATAATACAAGGTCTGTCAAAAAATACAAAAAAATCTCGATACTTTTTTGAAACACCTTGGATATGAGGAAATAAAATTTCAATATATATATATAGAGAGAGAGAGAGATGAGAGGTATCCAAAACTTGGTAGTAAAGGATGATTCTATATTTGATTTCTAAGATATACTGTATTATTATTGTATGATCCAGTATGTATAAATACAGTGAATCTTTAAATCACTAAAGAGAGCTCAATGTATAATAAACTTTTTAGATTATATACAGAGCAATATTTATCATAGAAAGGAAGGAAAAAAGGAAAAACTGTGTTGAGTTTTTCCTTCCTTTCTATGATATATTTATATATATATATATATATATATATATATATATATATATATTACTCTCTCTCAGCATTTTTCACCATACATACACACATAGATACATATATACATATATATATATATATATATATATATATATATATATATATATATATATGTGTGGGTGTGTGTGTGTGTGTGTGTATCTATGTGTGTGTGTATGGTGAAAAATGCTGAGTGAGAGTAAAAAATTGGAAAAGTAAATTTTATTTTATATTTGATAAAATATACTGACACTAAGTGTTTTGATTGGTGATTGATGTCAATTTCTGTTCAATAAGTCAAAATATACATACAAAAGACAATACAAAAGATAATTATGTATGTATATTTCCTTCTGATATCACTGAACAGATATTTGTTTTATCCTGATGAAGATTGGAAACACATGCCTAAAATGTATCTATTTTAGATATGTGTTTGATTCTGTAAATGATTCTACCTGATCCATCAATCCTAATATAGGAGGAGGGGAGAGGAGAAGCTGTAAAGACAGACCCTTTGGTTTGAATTCAGAGTTTTCAATCACCTAGACTGGTTGTCATACCAAGGTAAAAGAGCCCAGTCTGTCCTACATAGCTGGAAGGAGAATAGTTGGATTCATACCTTTCCCAAGGGTATTAGTGCTATGCAAACCGCTGCATCCAGGATTTGAAATTGTCTTATGTCAATTTCCTGCAACGGTAACAATTACACCACACATCTCCACACACACACACACACACACACACACACACATATATATATATATATCTGTTTATCAAAATGTATACGGATTTACGTTATTATTATTATTAAAATAATCAGATGGAGTGGAAATGATGATAATAATAATAATAGGAAAAATGTATAAAATATTCCGTACACAGAGAGATTTTTTACGACCTTCATCACAGTGAATTTTTTTCTTTTTTAATAAATATTTTAAAAAAAATAAAAAAATTCAGTCTGATGAAGGTCGTAAAAAAATCTCTCTGTGTACGGAATATTTTATACATTTTTCCTATTTTTATTATTATCATCATTTCCATCTGATTATTTTAATAATAATAATAACGTAAATCCGTATACATTTTGATAAACAGACCGAAACACATGTGTAAGTGATATCGATTAAAAGTGATATCGATAAAATTCATTTTTATCCATCTACATTTCTTTTCTTTACTTATTTTTTCCTCATATTGTCGGATTCAATTCCCTTTCCATTCTTACATATATATATATATATATATATAATGTACTTTATTTCACTTGCTGAATGGAAATTGACATCAACAGACGATATTTGTTTTATCCTGATGAAGACTGGAAACACATACTTAATATTTATTTTAAACATGTGTTTGATACTATAAATCACCAATCAAAACACTAAGTGTCGATATATTTTTTTCAAATATCAATAAAATCATCCTCACACATTCCTATTTTTTACTCTCACTTATCATTCTTCAACATACTGGATAAATAGGATTTGAACTTGTATCACTCTGTCCATTTCTTATGATGATAACCACTACACCACGTTTCTCCATTGATCAACTCTAGCTTGGAGCTGACCAGGCAAGAGATGAATTCTGAAAATTTAAAATTAGCTGCAAGATGCTAACTGAAAAGATGGTCAAGATATCAAGAAGTGACCGCTATTGGCCACTGACCGCAAACATAATTCACCTGTCATGTTATTTGATGTCCGAAACGGTCAAGCAGAAACTGGACTAGATCTGCATCCGATGCAAGAATGATGAATGGCCGGTCGTAATCAGTGCAATATGATTATGAAGATGAGAATCAATAAAAACATCTTCATAATCTATTTGAGTTATTCATCAACAGATGAAAGGGGGGAAAAAAGGGAAAGAAAGGAAAGATGTTTGGTTTGAGAGGTTTTCTAAATGGACGGCTCAAACTCTCAAGGCTAAAAAGAATTATGCTATAGAGAAAGCAATTATCAATAACATATGCTCCCAATTGTGAGTGCATACATACTATACACACAAACAAACACACACAAGCACAAACACACACACGCACAAACACACACACACATACAAATACAAATACACACATACACACACACGCACACACACAAATACACACATACACACACACACACGCACACACAAATACACACACAAACACACACACGCACAAACACACACACACATACAAATACAAATACACACATACAAATACAAATACACATACAACACACATATACACACACACGCACACACATACACACATACACATACAAACACACATACAAACACACATACACATACACACATATATGTAAAAGTAAAATAAAGCAAAGTTGGTGGGGCGGCCTATTATCTATCAGCCAGACAGCAAAGGAGTCTATTCCCTTTTCACTAGCGCTAGACCAAGGAGATTGTTTTCAGCATCTGAGGTGGCACGCCCCACCTAGCATCAGCTCCTTACTTTACCGCACAGATCCCTGTGGTACTCATACACTGAGTTGGTAAAGGCCGGTATCGAACCAGGAACCTTGTGATTCCTAGGTGGACACTCTACCGCCTGAGCTAAACTGGTCCTATATATATATATATATGTGTGTGTGTGTGTGTGTGTGTGTGTGTGTGGAGGCGCGTGGTATAATGGTTACATTCATAGGAATTGAACTCGTCAACATGAGTTCAAATCCTGGATGAAGCTGTTTGCATTTCACAGTGCTAATACTCTTGGGAAAGTTATGCATTTAACTACTCCCCCTCCAGCTATGGGTAAATAATTGAGTAGACTGGGTTCTTTAACCTTGGCTGGATAGCCAGTATAGGAGAAGGAAAACTCTGAATTCAAACCTATTAGACTCTGCTTAAGAAATTGACCTTGTGTCACATCCTACTCGTGTGGAGGGGTTGTTAAATATATCTATCTACCTACCTATCTATCTATCTATCTATATATATATATATATATACACACACACACACACACACACACGCGCATATATATATATATGCCCCCAGAACCTGGTAGAGGTCTCTAGGAGTGCCTTTGACTTTCACCGCTAGCGTAATAAAGCAAGGCTCTCTATTGTTTGCAGATTTGAGCTCTTTGGTGATCGTACAATATATACACAGATGTATATATTTATCAGTTAAAACACTGCTCCTTACTGGAGAGGTTAAGGCTCAAGTGAAGAAAAGTCAGTCAGGTTTTTCTCCCAGCTAGGAGTAGTTGCTGGGTCTAGTCACACTGAAGAGATGTGAAGCCTATTCACACCTTGTATTCTGAAAAAGATTAATGAATGGAATGTTATTTTTTTTCAGAATACAAGGTGTGTCAAAAAAGTACCAAGTTTAAAACTGTATTCACTAAGATAGAAATGAAGAATGAATGGAGCGTTATTTTTTTTTTCAGAATACAAGATGTGTCAAAAAGTACACAAAATCTTGATACTTTTTCACACACCTTGTATATGACAATAAAGATGAGGACAACAGTCTGAAAAATCTAAATAATACAAATCATCAAACTGTTCTAAAAAATTCAGACTATTACTACTGAATAACGAGTTTGATTCTCACTGGGTGCCCATAATTGTATTACATCCTACCCGTTGTGAATGGGTTGGGTAAATACCTACAGGAAAATAGTAAGTGTAGACTATGTGGAGATAAATATCCAATTATCAACCAAATAGTATATGAATGTAGTAAATTAAACAAGAATAGACATGACTGGGTGGGAAGAGTATGGAGTGTGTGTGGATTTAAAAAAAAAACGAAAATAAAATTAAAATAAAATAAAAAAACAACAAACTTCCATGGGGCCTTGACCAGAAGAACCCCTTTGCGCATGCCTGACAAAAAGGACTGACTCTCTACCCACAAAAAGGATACCTCGGTCATTTGAATCTAGGCTGTAACTAAGTGTAGTCGCTTCTGCTAGTCAGGGGGCATATCCCCTTGCTACAGGCAATGATGACCTGCTCAATAAAGCCTAAGTCATAAAACTACCTCTTGCCTTTGTCTCTTTTCTTTCTCATTCCTTTTCGTTCCTTAAATTTCATTTCAACTTACCAACCCACAAGAAGAAAGAACCAGCTTTATTGGGGATATGTGCAAAGACGAACGAACCAAACTTGTCCTCATAGGTTTAAGAGGTTTTGGGGGTTTTAAGGTTTAAAGGTAGCTGGATATTCTTGGTGCGTGTTCTTCGGGTTTTCACTTTTAACCCCATCTCATTTGGTGGTTGCACTGAAAAGAAAGAGATTCAAGGAACGAAAAAGAAAGAGACAAAGGCAGAAGGTGGTTTTATGACTTAGGCTATATTCCCCGGTCATAGATGCCTGTGGCAAGGGGACATCTCCCTGGCCATGGTAGCGACTACACACAGTTAAGGCCTAAATTTAAGTGACCAAGAGATTATCTTTGGGGCTCGGAAGTTGGTCCTTTTTCTCGCACATGCGTGGAGGATCCTCATGGGAGTTTATTTTTTTATTTCAGTTTTATTTTAATCCCCCACAAGAGTTAACCATTGAGAACATTACTGCTTGGCTATTTTAGAAAAATGCGGACAATATGGTATTTCTAGGAGTTCTCCCACCCAAAGAAGAAGAGGGAGAGTGGGTGAGTGGGTGTGGTGGTGGATGAATGGAGGCCAAGTATAAATTGGTGGTAAGCACAACCAGTCAGTGAAATTGAAGTAAAATTTACTAAAATAAATAAACAACTTATATTTAAAAATAAAGAAAATAAACAAAAAAAAAATGAATAGATAAATCAAAAATTACTATTACCCATCATGCATCTCTTCTGTATTAGTTCCACTTTCCACTAAGTTACATTAACTTTTTTTTCTTTTTCTCCACAAACCAGGGAAATTACACCCTTCAATTAATTGGTTAACTTAATCTAATAAGTTACCTCTACTTGCAGTAATAATAATTTGTTTACTTTCTTTATTTGTTGATTTAATGTTAATTTATTCATTTACTTAAAGAGGTCCAGGTAGGGGAGATGGAGAGATCATTTTGTTGGGAGAATTATTTATATTTATTTATTATCATATATCATTATTATTTATCATCTATTATCATTAATATTTATCATATTATTTATTATTATTATTTATTATCATATATCATTATTATTTATTATCTATTATCATTAATATTCATCATATTATTTATTATTATTACTAGCAAATATATGCACCCTGCGGGTGCAAGTACTCAAGTTTTAATGTAATAAAATATCATATTAAATTAGAAAGACTAACGAAATAAGAATGAAAAAAAAAAAAGATTTGCAACAGAGGGGGGCTATAATCAAAAAATAGAACAACTGAAACTTACTCCTCCACCCTTCCCGTCTTTCATTACTAAATTTTTCTAATTTAACTATTTAGTTAAAATAGGAAGTAAATAATAAAATTACAGTTATTTCTTCTTGTAAATAATTTTCTTTTAAGATTTATCTCCAAGATTTTTGCTCATATTCATTAAGATAAAACCAAAAAATTAGAAATCAATAATACCAAGCACATATTTATTAAAATCAAATTTTAAATATCAATATGCAAATAAGCCTTCCCGTTCATACTGTATGCCGCTATTTTGTTGTATATATAAATACAATCACATGTTATTAGTATGTAGATATGGTCAACAGTATTAATAATATAAAACAATTTTATTAATAATTGAAGGTTTAAAAGAATGAAACCATGGATAATTTGATGTCAATAATTAAGGGAATTGTGACTTGAGTAGTGATATAGTTTCAGTTACAGACAGAAAAACACACAATCTCCATTATAATAAGACTAGTACAAAATAGAAAACACCCTCCGGGCGATGTAAAAATAGATTTTTGAAACATATTGCCTGGGGGGTGGGAGTAAAAAATTCAATGTCAGTGAGTTTGTACCCTAAGTAAGTAAAATCATCAAATTCATTAAAAAATAAAACAATTTGAAATGTAAACTTTAAATATGTATTAAAATAAAACAAACTATATATAGATATATAATACCGGTCATGTATTTATTAAAACTTGTATTAAAAAACAATGAGAACTGTCTAATGCTGCATGTTCAAATTCTGAGTGTATTTATTGAATAAATAAACTCAAAATAACATAGAATAAATTGTATTCTATGTTATGACGATTTTGGGTAATGTGACGTATGCAGTGACGTAATTTTTGTTACAGACAAAAACCGGAAGCGAATCTCCATTACTATTAGATTTATTATAATTATTTATTATTGTTGTTGTTGGCATCCTTCCGTCTACTAAAGACGATGGCGTAGTGTCCATTTTTTAATTTTTTTAATCTGCAACTATATGAGTGGCTGAACAGATCAATTTTTGAATGGCAGTCTCTGGTGCAGTGACTGCAAACAAACAGTGATGCTTGCTGGAGTTGCTGTTGCCTCTCCTTCCTTCTGGCCCTCTTTTTCACTCCTTTTTGTCCCTTGTCTGATGAGGAGTCACCAGGTCGCATGGTCTTCTGCACAAGCCTCCCATATGTTAGTGTTAATGTGGCATGTCTTCATGTCCCTCTTGCAGATATCTCTAAAGTGCAGGCGGGGTCTCCCTACTGATCGGGTGCCCTCTGCTAATTCACCATACAGTAGGTCTTTGCGGATGCAGCCTTTATCCATCCTCCTGACATGGCCAAGCCAACACAGGTGCCTCTCGCAGATGATGGCGGGCATGCTATTCTTGTTTGCTCGTTCTAGCACTTCCGTGTTTCGCACTTTGTCCTGCCAACGTATGCATAGAATGCATTTATTTATTATCATTATTTACGATTATTCATAATTTATTATTATATATACTAGCAAAAGTAGGCGCCGCCTGGGTGTAAGTATTTAAGTTTTAATGTAATAAAATATTGTATTAAAATAGAACGACTAACGAAACTAAATAAGACCGAATATAAAAATATTACACTTATTCTAATGTTATAGATTTCTATATAAAATTATATATAGGATTGCTTTTAATATGTTTGAGGATAACATGATAGTATCAGAAATCAATAATAGCAAATAATCATTTATTAAACCCAGTTTTGTTAAAAACATTATGCAAATTATTCCCATCATAAATTATGTAAGTCTTTCTTTCTTAGTGATATATAACACATATTTCAGGATTTTAAATGCATTAATAATATGGGAAGTTTTGTGGCAAATCTAACTTAGCTAGACTTTAATAGACATTGTTAATCAATAAGATGCTAATTAAGATTAAATAATGACTATTTCATATTTTTTTATATATATATTTTATATATTTGAGAATATAACTTAAATAACTAAGGAAATCATGACAGTAGTGACATAGTTTTGGTTACAGACAGAAAGTTACATAATATCTATTATAATGAGATTTATTTAAATGCTTATTTATATTTATTCATTTATTTAGAGAGATTCTAGTAGGAGATAGGGAGAGTTTATTTTCTAGGGATTGTTATATCCCACTTTAAATGATTTGCATACAAAACATAGATTGGCCATTTATAGATGTTCAAGTGAAGTGACATTTATTAGGAAAAACAGAAGCTCAAGTGAAGTAATATTCATCAGGAGAAACAAAGGCTCAAGTGAAGTGATATTTATCAGGAGAAACAAAAGTTCAAGTGAAGTGAAATTCATCAGGAAAAGCAAAGGCTCAAGTGAAGTGATATTCATCAGGAGAAACAAAGGCTCAAGTGAAGTGATATTTATCAGGAGAAACAGAGGCTCAAGTGAAGTGAAATTCATTAGGAAAAGCAAAGGCTCAAGTGAAGTGATATTCATCAGGAGAAACAAAGGCTCAAGTGAAGTGATATTTATCAGGAGAAACAGAAGCTCAAGTGAAATGACAATCATCAGGGAAAGCAAAGGCTCAAGTGAAGTGACATTCATCAGGAGAAACAAAGGCTCAAGTGAAGTGACATTCATTAGGAGAAGTAGAGTGGCTCAAGTGAAGTAATATTTATCAGCAGAAACAGAGGCTCAAGTGAAGTGACATTCATCAGGAGAAACCGATGCTCAAATGAAGTGAAATCTATCAGAAGAAATAGTCTCAAGTGAAGTGAAATTCATCAGAATAAATAGAAGCTCAAGTGAAGTGACATTCATCAGGAGAAATAGAAAGTGAGTGATATTTATCAGGAGAAATAGAGGCTCAAGTGAAGTGATATTTATCAGGAGAAATAGAGGCTCAGGTGAAGTGATATTCAGGAGAAATAGAGGCTCAAGTGAAGTGAATTTATCAGGAGAAATAGAGGCTCAGGTGAAGTGATATTTATCAGGAGAAATAGAGGCTCAAGTGAAGTGATATTTATCAGGAGAAATAGAGGCTCAGGTGAAGTGATATTTATCAGGAGAAATAGAGGCTCAAGTGAAGTGATATTTATCAGGAGAAATAGAGGCTCAGTGAAGTGATATTTATCAGGAGAAATAGAGGCTCAAGTGAAGTGATTCAGAAGAAACAGAAGCTCAAGTGAAGTGAAATTCATCAGAATAAATAGAGGCTCAAGTGAAGTGACATTCCTCAGAAGAAATAGAGGCTCAAGTGAAGTGAAATTCATCAGGAGAAATAGAGGCTCAAGTGAAGTGATATTAATCATCATAATTCATCAATATCAAATATTAATTATGAATTAATAATTATTGATTATTATTAGTTAGTGAGCACTCCCCTTTATTCATTTATTTGTAGTTGATTATAATATAAATTTTATAAATAGGATGTGATTAGATATTGAACTTATCTGTTGTCAAAGATTTTTAATTGAGTAATAATAATAGAGGATACTGTGAAAGGTCTTTGAGATGTTGTGTCATTTAACCTTTCATCCATTTGGGCATCTGGTGTAAACGTACAAATATTTGACATATGATAGAAATGATGACATAAATGACAATGGCCAAAGAATTAAAATAACTAATATTTAAAAAAACAAAACAAATAAAAAAACAAAAAACGAAAAAAAAAAAAATGTAATAATAGTTTATAAATAAAACATTTTATGTTCAGAAGAAGAAGAAAAAAAAAGAATGTTGTAGAATCCTGAAAACATTTTGTAATTAGTCAGAAAGAATTTTATTATTTCAATTGTTTATTTCAAATTATTTATAACATTTACGTACTTGACTTTTCATAAACAAAGGCCAATATTCTGTCTATTATTTTATTATATTTTTATTTTAATCGTAATTTGTCATTTTTTTTTAAGATGAAAAAGAAAAATTCTATTGTACAGTATTCTCCATCATTACAAGGTGAACTTTTGAAGCCATTCTTATGAGAGAATGTGATTTTATGGCACATTGTTAGCCATATACCAGTCAAATACATAAATATTTAACAACCCCTCCACACAAGGTCAATTTTTTAAGCAGAGTTTAACATGTTTGAATTCAGAGTTTTCTTTCTCCTAGACTAGTTGCCTGACCAAGGTTAAAAAGCCTAGTCTGCCCTACTATTTACCCATAGCTGAAGGGAGAGTATGTGGATGCATACCTTTCCCAAAGGTATTAGCGCTATGTGAAATGCAAACAGCCTCAACCAGGATTTGAACCTGTGTTGACAAGTCCATTTCTTATGACTCTTACCATTGCACCATGTGCCAATATCACTCAAATAGGGCTAGTTTGGTTTGGTTTGGTTTGGTTTGGTTTTTATGGCATATCAACCTCAGTGGGTCATTTAATGCCGATAAAGTTTTGAAATAAATCAATTCTTAATGGATAATACAATTTTGTTTATCAACTCATAGTTTTCTATTTAACCCATAAATGGGACCCTAACAGGTACTACCACTCCGGGTCAGAGTGGACTAGGGAGCAATGGTCAAATAGGGCTAAAATTTTGAGCAAATGCTAGATGTTGGTTGGTTGGTTGGTTGGTTGGTTGGTTTTATGGTATACCAATCCTTGTGTAATTTCATGTATCTTACAGTATCTTTTGTTTGGAAGTGGTCACCCATCTAAGTACTGTATTAGCTCATCCATGCTTACCTTCAGGTGTGCATATAATAGTTATTGACTAAATTTTGTTTGGCATAAACGTGTCAGGTTGCTTACAGAATCTACGGATGATGAGTGTACTACTGTCTTTAATTTGACTAACGAAGGTTAGTCAAAAAGTAATACCATTTTGTTTAGGACAGGTATAATTCCCAACACAAGGATCATGTATCATACATCAAAATGAAGCTGGTCCTCTGTGGATCACATCCCTACTTCTCCATATAGGTGAGTCAAAAAGTAATACTATTTTGTTTAGGACAGGTATAATTCCCAACACAGGATCATGTATCATACATCAAAATGAAGCTGGTCCTCTGTGGATCACATCCCTACTTCTCCATATAGGTGAGTCAAAAAGTAATACTATTTTGTTTAGGACAGGTATAATTCCCAACACAGGATCATGTATCATACATCAAAATGAAGCTGGTCCTCTGTGGATCACATCCCTACTTCTCCATATAGGTGAGTCAAAAAGTAATACTATTTTGTTTAGGACAGGTATAATTCCCAACACAGGATCATGTATCATACATCAAAATGAAGCTGGTCCTCTGTGGATCACATCCCTACTTCTCCATATAGGTGAGTCAAAAAGTAATACTATTTTGTTTAGGACAGGTATAATTCCCAACACAGGATCATGTATCATACATCAAAATGAAGCTGGTCCTCTGTGGATCACATCCCTACTTCTCCATATAGGTGAGTCAAAAAGTAATACTATTTTGTTTAGGACAGGTATAATTCCCAACACAGGATCATGTATCATACATCAAAATGAAGCTGGTCCTCTGTGGATCACATCCCTACTTCTCCATATAGGTGAGTCAAAAAGTAATACTATTTTGTTTAGGACAGGTATAATTCCCAACACAGGATCATGTATCATACATCAAAATGAAGCTGGTCCTCTGTGGATCACTTCCCTCCTTTTTCACATAGTCACAGTTTCTCTCAATAGCAATGTTCCACCTTTGAATGAGAGCATGTATCCCTGCTCTGTAAAATTCTGTTGACTGTACTTTGAGCCACTTCTTCCCTACAGATTTCACTTCCACATCACTGGAATGCCGTTTGCCTCTCAAACCCTCTTTCATGGGACAAAAGAGATGAAAGTCTGAAGGCGCTAAATCTGGTGAGTATGAAAAGTGAAATCTGTAGTGTAGAAGTGGCTCAAAAACAGTCAAGAGAATTTTACGGTGCAGGGATACATGCTCTCATTTGAAGGTGGGACCAGCTTCATTTTGATGTATGATACATGTTCCCGTGCTGGTAATTATACCTGTCCTAAACAAAATGACATTACTTTTTGACTCACCCTCATATGTATGTATGTATGAGAGTAAGTAAATAAACAATGTGTTTATTTGATATGACTTTTAGCCAACAATTTTTGGAGGATATGTGCTTAATTGAAGTCATACATAATTTTGAAAATTAATTAGTTAATAATTAATGAATTTTAGGCGGGCATATATGTTCAAATGTAAGGCTAAACAAATCGAGAAAATGTCAAAATATTGTTGGGTGATTATATGCCAAAGTCAGTTTAACAATTATGATCTTCAATTATATAGGGTACAAAAATCGGTTATTTCCTAGTTAAGTAACATGAGTGATCCAGAAAAAACAGAACCCAAATTATTTATTTATTTTCCCATTAAACTAACCCTAAACCCCAACCCTAACCCTAACCCTAAACCATAACCCTAATCCTTGTTGGACTTAAACTTAAGAAAAAAAAAATTAGAATTATCAGTTTTATTACAAAATTTGTGGGTTCTGTTTTTTCTATGTCACCCTGTTATATTATGTTACTCAACTAGGGGAGGTAGGGTTAGGGTATAGGGTTAGTGTTAAGGGATAGGGTTAGGGTTTGGGTTTTAGGGTTAGTTTAATGGGAAAATAAATCATTTGGGTTCTGTTTTTTCTGGGTCACTCTGTAATATCATGTTACTCAACTAGTAAATAACCCAAAAATCTATCTTCATAATCATTTTAAACGCATTAACATTTCATGTTTATATTATTTGGATTATTCGGACTCTTGTCCTCATCTTTATTCTTAGCTACACAACATTTCGGCCAATGTGCCCTCTGGCCTTCTTGAGGTATTTCTTGTCAGACTTTGAAACCTGAAGAAGGCTTGGGGGCACATCGTCTGAAACGTTGTACAGATAACAATAAAGATAAGGACAATAGTCCAAATAATACAAATTATCAAGCCTCATCTGAAAAATTCAGAGAAATATTTCCTGTTTAGTTGCAACTTCAATATTTTAAGCAGTAATGTATTAATGTAGTTCAAAATTATTTTAAATATAGATATGATTGTGTGGAAAGAAAGGGAAGAAAAAGAAAAGAGAGAGAAGGGGGGGAACGAGAGAGAGATAATCCATCAGTCACATATCGTCTGTTTCAATGGAATGGAAGGAAAGAAAGTAAAAGAAAAGAGAGAGAGGGGGGAAACGAGAGAGAGATAATCCATCAGTCACATATCGTCTGTTTCAATGGAATGGAAGGAAAGAAAGTAAAAGAAAAGAGAGAGAGGGGGGAAACGAGAGAGAGATAATCCATCAGTCACATATCGTCTGTTTCAATGGAATGGAAGGAAAGAAAGTAAAAGAAAAGAGAGAGGGGGGAAACGAGAGAGAGATAATCCATCAGTCACATATCGTCTGTTTCAATGGAATGGAAGGAAAGAAAGTAAAAGAAAAGAGAGAGAGGGGGGGAAACGAGAGAGAGATAATCCATCAGTCACATATCGTCTGTTTCAATGGAATGGAAAGAAAGAAAGGAAGGAAAAAAGTGGGTCAGTTGGTTTTACTGTTAGAATACATCCTTACTTAGGCTAAACAGGTGGTCGAAGAGGCCTCATCCAATCAATCGGCTGGTCAAACCCTAGCTCCTATATGATTGTCCCAACCTAATTACCCTTATGATAAGCCCCAACCTCGTTTATCATATGGGTGCTAGAAGGTGGTGGCTGAGGGTCTACATGTCCTGGGAATGAAATTAAACTCTATCTGATGGTGAGGTTCCAGTTCTGAAGGTTTGGGAAATGTGGAGCACCCCTTTATCACCATTGCTCCCTGGTTCACTCTGACCCAGAGTGGTAATTAGGGTCCCTAGGTTAAATAGAAAAAAATGTGTTTATAAAAAAATTGAGTATCCATTAAGAATGAATCTATTTCAAAACTTTGTCGGCATTAAATGACCCAGCGAGGTTGATATGCTGTAAAACAAACCAAACCAAACCAGATTATTTACATTTGACACTTAAATAATATCTCTGTCTATTTTTGTCTTTCTTATTGTTTCTGATTTCTAATGTTAAAAGTGGACTAGGCCAGGCATATCAAACACAAGGCCTGTGGGCCACATGCGGCCCTCAGCAAGCATTGGTGCAGCTTGCATGCAGACTGCACTCACATATTGTGCTTTTACAGTACCACAGGTTTGTAACAAAAAAAATTATTGGGTGAAAACAGTCATTTATTTTCTTTAGGGCATTAAGATTAATAAGAAATTAATCATAGCAATCATCACTTTGTTCTGTTAATGTAGAAGAAGGATTTAAAGACTTAGTCATCATGTGTGACCCTCATGACAGACATGTGTAATCCATGTGGCTCTCATGACATACATATGTAATCTATATGGCCCCAGGAAGCGCGTGGTGTAATGGTCAAAGTCATAGGAAATGGACACGTCGCGCCGAGTTCAAATCCTGGACGTGGTAATTGCATTTCACTTAGCGCTAATACCCTTGGGAAAGGTATGAATCCTACTCTCCCTCCAGCTATGGGTAAATAGTAGGGCAGACTGGGCTCTTTAACCTTGGTTAGGCAACCGTTCTAGGAGAAGGAAAACTCTGTTAAACTCCGCTTAAGAAATTGACCTTGTGTCACATCCTGCTGGTGCGGAGGGGTTGGTAAATATATATATATGGCCCCAGGGGGCTACTCAGTTTGACATGCCTGGACTACAAAATAGAATTAGCCATAAAATATTACAGATAATCTCAAGAACTGTTTTAATCTGGTAAAGTAGACAGAGTGGCCTAATGCCGATATCAGCTGGACAGTGAAGGAGTGTATCCCCTTTTGGTTAGACAAGGGAAATTCTTTTCGCATCTGATGTGGAGCACCACACTTATCATCAGCTCTCTACTTTACCGAACAGGTCCAAGTTGTGCTACTTATGCAATGAGTTGGTGAGGGCCAGGATTGAACCCAGGACTGTCGTTCCTAGCCGGATGCTTTACTGAATGCAATAAAATATTACTATAAGTGTCATCATTCTCTTCATGTCATGCAAGTAGCACGGATATTTGTGACAATCTTTTGCCAACTGTCCCTATCATTCATTGTCCTTGGGAGGTCCTCTGCACAGCATCCAGTATCCAGTATAAGAGCCAAGGTACATCTTTGCTGGATGGCCCACATTGGCATGTCCATGTAATGGTTTCCACAGGAGGACGTCACTTATGAGTTTGTCCTTGCTTCTCCAGCAGTGCCCAGCATGTCTTGTTCATCTCACTTGAAAGGTCTGTGTGATAGGGGGAAAGTGGCTGTACAGCTGAATTCTTGTGGGGTGTTGATCCCACAATTTGTTCAGGATTACATGCAGCATGTCTTGTGCAGCTCCCATCTAGCTTATTCTCTAGGAGCTTCATTAATTTTCAAGTGGTGCAGCCATACAGTAGCACTGATACAACCATGCTGTTGAAGAATTGTCACTTTAACTTTCTGTGGATGAGTGTAGATCTCATAAAAAAGAAGCGATCATTTATATATGTATGAGCACATCTACTGAGGATCAGAGTGTAGTATATGTGAATCAAAATGCTGCTCCAGGTACTTCTCTCCAAAGATCAGTGTGAACTCACCTGGATCAAAATGCTGCTCTAGGTACTTCTCTCCAAGGATCAGTGTAGTATATGTTAACTCACCTGGGATCAAAATGCTGCTCCAGGTACTTCTCTCCAAAGATCAGTATGTGAACTCACCTGGGATCAAAATGCTGCTCCAGGTACTTCTCTCCAAAGATCAGTGTGTGAACTCACCTGGGATCAAAATGCTGCTCCAGGTACTTCTTTCCAAAAATCAGAGTGTGAACTCACCTGGGATCAAAATGCTGCTCCAGGTACTTCTCTCCAAAGATCAGAGTGTGAACTCACCTGAGATCAAAATGCTGCTCCAGGTACTTCTCTCCAAAGATCAGAGTGTGAACTCACCTGAGATCAAAATGCTGCTCCAGGTACTTCTCTCCAAAGATCAGAGTGTGAACTCACCTGAGATCAAAATGCTGCTCCAGGTACTTCTCTCCAAAGATCAGTGTAGTATATGTTAACTCACCTGGGATCAAAATGCTGCTCCAGGTACTTCTCTCCAAAGATCAGAGTGTGAACTCACCTGGGATCAAAATGCTGCTCCAGGTACTTCTCTCCAAAGATCAGAGTGTGAACTCACCTGGGATCAAAATGCAGCTCCAAGTACTTCTCCCCAAAGATCAGAGTATGAACTCACCTGGGATCAAAATGCTGCTCCAGGTACTTCTCTCCAAAGATCAGAGTGTGAACTCACCTGGGATCAAAATGCAGCTCCAAGGATCAGAGTATGAACTCACCTGGGATCAAAATGCTGCTCCAGGTACTTCTCTCCAAAGATCAGAGTGTGAACTCACCTGGGATCAAAATGCAGCTCCAGGCACTTCACTCCAAGGATCAGAATATAGCATATATAAACCTCAGTCCATGATCAAAACATTGCTTCCCAGCACTTATGCATCAGATCAGAATGTACTGTTTGAACCTATGGAAATTTCGCAGTTAATTTTTACTAAGCCTTTATTGGTATACTGATCCCAGATTGCTTACAGTGTCTACTGTTTCTAAGTGGTCACCCATCTAAATAGTGAATTAGCTCATCGATGCTTATCTTCAGGTGTGTCTATAATAGTTATTTAGTAAATGTTGCTTGGCATATAGGCCTCAGGTTGCTTACAGTATCTTACACACACACACACACACACACACACACACACATATATATATGTGGTAAAATTAAAAAAACATTGATAAAGATATTGATATTTAGAAATTTGTATATATATATATATATATATATATATATATATATATATATATATATATATATATATATATGTGCGTGTGTGTGTGTGTGTATGTAGTTCATTTTTTTCTTTGAATTCAGACTCTCATGTTACCGTCGTAATAGCTTTGCTTGAACTAATTTTTTATGGAATTGTTTACATTTTGCATAATGATGATGATGATAATACGGGAATATTAATAGTAATATATATATATATATATATATATATATATATATATATATATATATATATATCGATAATCGATAATCAATATAAACGCCAGATGAAATCAAAAGTCTCGTTTAAAAAATCAAACAAAAAAATTGAGAAAAAACAAACCAAAAAAAAACCCAAAGCATTATTTATGTTAATCACCACGTGTTTGGCATCGATGACGTAATGCTGATGTCATGTATGTTGTCAAATTGTCACGTTATCAGATACGAAACCCTTTTAAATAAATGAATAAATAAAAAAAAAGGAGTTTCTTTGAAATCAACTAATTAATTATAATCACGTTTATTTATTTATCTTTTTTTAATTCAGAAATATAATTCAATTAAAGAAAATTTTATTCGCATTTATCTTAAGATAAAAAATGTATAAATATAAAAATAAATACACACACCATAATATCTCATTTTCATATATACGCAAAAGAAAAACAATAATTGGTGGCTGAGAAAGAGAAATTTAAGAGTATTATTATCTCTGAGCGCGTGAATGAATGTGCGTGGTTTCTGCGACGTTTCTGCTCCTCAGACCCGCACTCTTTTCTCTTCATCAGGATCATCTTCTTTCTTTCTTTCTTTTTTCTTCCTTCCTTCAGCAGACCTCAATAAGACATTCAGTGTGTCTGTGACAGGACAGATTGGCGTTATCACTCTTTTACTCCTACTTAATTCATTCAAAGTTAAAGCTATCCCATCGTCCGTTAGAAAAAAAAGGAAGAAGGAAATAGAGAGAGAGAGAGAGAGAGAGAGAGATAGAGAGAGAGAGAGAGAGAGAGAGAGAGAGAGAGAGAGAGAGAGAGAGAGATCAGATCTCGTTAAATACAAGAAAGATATGACGACAAACACACACACGGGCAACATAGAAATAACCTTGCTGGGTAACAAGTGATGTCACACACCAGGAGAAGATAGAATTGAAGAAGGGAGGAATGAATGAATATTTGAAATTGCGGTTGTTCTAGAGTTCACTACCAGGACACACTAATCCAACAATACCAACAAACACACAACAAAAAGAAGTATCACACCCAAACCTTTTTGTTAAAGAATCGCGATATATAACATGCCCACATCCACCTTATTGGTCGGATGTTGTATCAAAACGAACATAAGTCCATTTCACAATTACTACTACTACTACTACCAGTACTAAAATAGAAGCTGTGTACCAGGACCCACGGTAAGTAATGTACATCACATACATACTACTTATCTCTTACTAAACCTCTTCTTTTTATCAATGGGTTTATAATTTTACCACATTTATTTAGGTTTTAACAATGAAGCAGTTTCTTTTCTTTAATATCTAAAACTGAATCTTTATTATTTACAGTTAAAATCATTTATTCTTGTAGTGTTATTTAGAAATGTGTATTGTTTTGCGTTGGTAGTGACCACCTGTATGGACTAATTAGGAACAGAAGAAAAATATACACATGAATGAAAAGTTTAAAATGGTTCTTCTTCTTCCTGTGTAAGAAAATAAGGTATTGTTTATTTAACAAGATACAAGATACAAGCTTTAAGAAAAAAAGAATAGTTCGTTTCTTTCTTTCTTTATTTGTCTGTTGTATTGTTTAGATTTTTAAAAAGGTGAATCTACCAAATCTATGACACGAAAAAATGTTATTTGAAATTTAAATAATTTAAAACTTTTAAATAAAAGAATAAACAATTTGTTTTAATTTTCATGAAGATCGAATTAAATTCTTTTATTTTAAATGAAGGAAACTTATTTCTTTTTTGTTGTTGTTAAGCAATTATATTAGATGAGATTGATTTTTGTGGTGAAACAACATTTTTGGGGAAAATTCTCCCTTTTTGTCTGATCAATTGTTACGTATATAATTTAATGCAATGAAGATTTATTAAAACCGAGACATTTTACTTTTATACACGTTATAAAAACACTACAGTCTGTTTTGAATAATGTTATTCCGTGTGATACATTTAAGAAAATATTAAAGACCTGTTGTTCACATTTTGAAAACCAAATTAAGTGTCGTGTAGGTATTTTACATGTTGTGTTCTATTTTGCTGGAAGAGAGACAGTTGATTTTTTAAAAAAGGTAGGGTATCAGGTTAATAATATGATATATATAGATAATTTACTCCGAAGATAAGGAAATCAAATATCTCCTGGTTTGGTTAAAACAACAAGAAAAAAAAAGGTATCTTGATTAAGGTGTTTAATAAACCTGTTGTGGTTTTTGTTGTACAGCCACTTTGTGTAGTAATTCCAATCTGATAGATTTTTATTATTATTAACTTAACTAACAAGTCAAGATTCTCGTCATTTGAATTCTAATTCATAAATTAGTTGCTCTTCTTCTTCTTGTCATGCGCAAATCAATTTCTCTCTCTTTTTAAGAATGAAAACCAAAAATTCACCATAAAATGTTAATTTTGATTTGTAAATAGCTTAAAAAACTAAGGAATAAACAAAACACGCATCACGCATCAAGTTTGTATACATTTATTTAGGTGCCAAGAATGGAGTATAAAAATAATTTTAGGATCATAGCGTTGAAATTCCACCCTGAAAAGTCGCACTCTTTCTTTTCAGTTTCATAATCAAAGATGAAAAGTCAAAAACAAAATCACTTTAAGAAGAGAATGAACTCTTATTGTTTTCATGAGAGAAAAAATGTATACTTGTAATTTCTTTTTATTTTCTATTTTAAAAATCAAACATCCTATTTCTAAATTAAAATTACATCATTTAGTTTTCCTTTTTTTAAAAATTTAGTACTTGTTTGAGTGATCTTTTTTATTTATTTATTTTTCTTAATTCCTTGCGTAGTTTGGCTTTTGTCAACGTTTTAATGAATCGACAGGCTCTAACTATGGCACATAAAACCATATTTATTTTTTTCATGTTTTTTTTTTTATTCTTTAAACAATAATAATAATCTCTGATATTCAACACAACCTCCAACACACATTTAAGAACCGTTTCGTTGCTAACTAATAAAACTGCGTACGTGGGTTCATTTGTTTTTATCTTCTTTTTTTGTTCATTTCAAGAAGAAGAAGAAGAAGAAGAAGAGAGAGTGATGAAAATTTGTGCGCGTTACAGTAAACATACACACATACACACACGCACCTTGTGTTATTGTCTACCTTGCTTACCTGGCCGCTATGTATTGCTACCTTGACTTCTTCCACCTGTTTAGATTTTTTTTATTTTTTAGTTAGCTTAGCCTGGAGGAGACAAATAAGCACGTAGGAAGAAAGAAGAAGGATTGTACCTTAGTCGAGAGCGGAAATATTTTCTTCTATAGTCGATCAAAAAAAGAAGAAAGAAAAACCCCAACAATCTCTGGGTATAAGAAGTTATTTTCGGGGTGAAGGAAGTAGCACTGACCATAACTAAAACAGGTGTAAAAAAAAACAAGAAAAAAAAAACAAAACAACAAAAAAAAAACAAAAAAAACTGGAAATTATTTTAACAAAAATTTAAGCTAAGACAAGAAAAAAAAATTTATATATATAAATTTATTTATTTAAAATAAATATTTTTTCCTACCGCCTCTTTACGATTAACAATTCAATTATTTTTTTATCTTTTTGTTGTTGTTGTTAGGACTTACAATGGCGTCGAGTTCTGTGAGCCAAGAAAGTCTGGACCGCGAGGAGATAGATACATTGAGTACCCGTCGGTGCAAAATGCGTACCAGCCGGACCCGATGTGCTGCTTACACCAAAGAAAGGGAAGGGATCACTGAGCACCTGGCTGATGGTGCAAAGGACCAGAACGGGGAGCACCATCATACGACAAGTGGCACCCCAGGGGACGATTTGGAAGGGGTCGGCCGTATGACCGGTACGACCACGACTGGGGGAGGCAGTGCCGGGGTTGATCATGAATCACCAACCCGGGCCACATCAAGGACCAAAGACAAAAGAACCCGGCCGAATCATTTACATAAGGGTAAACCACCAAAAGATAAAAGGAAACTGCGTGAGAAAAGGAGGAGTACAGGTGTTGTTCATTTACCTTCGACAGAGGTAAGAAATATTCTTTTTTTAAGGGGTGGGGTAGAAAAAACGAAAAGATACTGAAGGAATTTAAAGAATTTGAATATTGTTTTAGTTTCAGTATTTACAGGTGGACATATGGAATTAGCAATATTTGTTCATTCCATTTAAGGTACACGAAAGAAAGAAAAAAAAAATAAATAAATGAATAAATAAAACAAAAAGAAACAAATTTTGATCGGATTTAATGTTAACAAAATATTTAAATAATGTAAAAATTCGATCTATGTAAAAATAATTCTTTAGACTTTTGTTAACAATGTTTACATGAGAATAATAATGGCATGACAATTGTCAAGTAAAACAATTAACTTAAAAAAATTAAACTATTTTGAAATAAGATAGTTTTTTTTTTTAAATTAAAAAGCTATCTTTAATAGTTTAAAATTTCATTGCAAATTTTGATCGACTATTAACCTTTTCAAAATAAATGTCACAAAAGGTCTTTTTGTGACATTTATTTTGGAAGACTGTCATAATGTTTAGTTTTGATTTAATTACATGAATTTGTTTTCCCTTTTTTTTTTTAACCCTTCTTCAGCATTTTATTTTTGTGGAAGAAAATAAGGTTTTTGTTGAAAAAGAAAAAAAAATTTTTGGAAGAGACTTTTTTTTTTAACTGAAATTGAAAACTTTTTTTAGTTCTGACCTATAGATCGTCCAGTTAAAAATAAAATATTTTAATTTATTTTTTTAATTAACAAGATTTAAATCTTTTATTTTTACATGGAGAAATCTTTAGGTTCAAACACTTTAATCTTTATTAAGTTACTAATAAATAAATAATTGAAAGACTAGTCATTTATTTATTTATTTATTTTACTAAAGTTTGCTGGGGGAAAACATTTAAGAATATTAGTTGGGTACAAAAATTTCTTAAAATATTTCGTGTATGCAATAAGAGTTTCTAGTCAAAAACAGTTCTGCAAAAGTGTACACGGAAAAACTAGTTTTAGTTATGGCCAAAATTTCGGGGTATTTGATGTGTACCGGCTGCATCTCTGTTATGGTCAAAATTTCGATACGACACCACCTCCCCCTTTTTAAAAATCTTTATAAAAATTTGAATTTGCAAATCGTCACATATTTAAATTTTTTGCTTCTCTAAGAATAGAGCCTAAACTTATATATAAACATTTTTTCTATGAATTTCTTAATATAACAATGAAATAAATCACATTAAAAAGAACACATCTTCAAGAGAGAAAAAACCCCGGCAAAAATGCGCCATTTTGACTTTTAGGTTTTAATTTATAAAATTCTCCCATTTTAAGACTGTAAAACATTATTTTTACATCTGATTTAAAAAAAATAATCTTTCATCTTTATAACAAAGCTAAAATTATGTTAAGTTTCATTCATTTTTTCCCTGAGTTTTGTTGATTTTTTTCCTGGGGTAACCCCCCCAAAAAAAAACCAAAAAAAACGTGAACCTTCCATAAAGTCAAAGTGTTCCTCCAACTCCAAAAACTTCAAATATTAATCTTTTATTTTTTTTTAACACATAAAATGTTCCGTTGCCAATAAACTAAAATATGTTTAACTTTTATACTTTGTGTTAACATTCGTTATGACTGACGTTTAAAACATAAAATTTAATACTTTAGTTTTAATTTTAACAATTAAAAAAAAACAAAAAAACATTTTTCTCTTTTCTCAAGTCAGATAGGAAGAAATGACCAACAACAAAAAGTTAACCAACTTGTTAATCTGGGTGTTGAGTTATTCAAATTTTTTCAGGTGAACAACATAGTTCTGCTTTCGCATTAAACAAAAAAAAAATAAACAAAAAAAAAATACTTTTTACTTTTTAAGCATTTTACTGGTCTAGCCTTGCTTTTTTGGGTTAAAATATTAACCTTTTGACAATACAATTATGAAAATTTAAAGTGAAATAAAAACGGCAACAATTATTCAGTCACAGCTCTTCAGTTTGTCAAATTGTCATATCATCTTTTTTTCCCCCTTGATCAACGAAAATTTGTGTTTACTGTTTGTGACCTCTTTATCAGAATACGTACTGGATACAAAATTCCAATCTCTAGTTGATTATTATTGATATTGCCTATGATGTTATTTTTTGCGATTTATTAGTTTTTAAATTATTTTTGTATTTTATGTTGTTGATGAGTGAATAGTAAAGTAACAAATTATCGTTTTTTTTTCCTCTTATAAACATGTTTTGTCTCTTTTCTTTCTTTTTTGCTTACTACATCAGTCTTAATTCTAAAAACAAGTAACAACTAGTTTGGACTTGTTTTTATTTTAATTTTATTACATTCATTAAAGCAAAGGTTACAATGATCTTTTTGCACAAGTAGCGTGCATTTTTCTAATTTATATTTTTAACCCTTTACCGACAACATTTTTTTAACTTAATTTTTTAAGATTTAAATTTTTATTTCTAATATTATGTCAATTAATTTTTCACCTTACTTCAGATACCAAAATAATTACGTTTTTCTGTGCTCATTACTTTATTTGTACATAAAAAAAATCTTTTTTAAAAATTTTGTTTAGTAGAGTACCACGTCATTTTAATTTTTTTGGATACGCTAAAAATATTTTTTCTTTCTTTCTTTCTTTATTGAAAATGAGAAAACTATTTAATCATTTTGAATGTGAAATTTAATATATATTTGTTTTTATTGGAGAGGGGAAGATTTGTTGGAATTTTAGTTTTGTTTGACTCTGTCTACATGAGTCGACTTTTTTTCAGTGGTTGAACTTTTTTTTATTTCTTTTTTATTTCTTCTTGTCAACTCAAGATAAATCGATTAAAACTATCAACCAATTAAGATTACTCTACCTTTTTCCCCTTTAAATTATTTTGTCTGGTAATTTGAGGGACAAAAAGAGAATATTTAAAGCATATAATTTACAATTTGTGTAGCATTTTATTTTTATTTTTTTTTTTTTGGGGGGGGGTATTTAAGTTCAGGGGTAAGATTACCTTTTCGTAGGTGGGTGTTATTTATTTATTTATTAATTCATTATCCCCGTTCTGAGTCACATTTTATTTTTCTCTTTTAAATTGTAATGAAAGGTTTTTTAAAAAGTTAACAAAATAATCGATAATGAAATTTAATAGCGTTGTTTGTTTTAGAGTTTTGAAAAAAAAAAGACTTGAATTTTAGTATTGTCTTTTTAAACAATATAAAACTTTAAAACTATAATTTTTAAGAAGAGTATAAAATACGGACCTCCACCCCTACTAATATATATACATTACATATACATTGTAAATACAATGTATATATAGGGAAAACAAACAAGGTGTTCACTCAGAGGATTATTTTATTATATTATGGTTAGAAGTTATAAAATCATCGTTTGAATAAACATCGTTTTTTCATATATTTACATATCGTCGGATTTATTTCCATTCCCCCTGATACACAGATACATACACAACACGAAACCGTGAACACGAGTCCAGGTGTATAGTAAGTAGTCATGAGTCATAATACGACCACCTTGTAAAAAGTACTGAAGACAAAAAGAAATAGAATTTCTAATGGGAATCTTTTAATTTAAAAATTGAAGATTTTAGAATATGTTTTTAAGCTTAAGTTGTTAAATGAAGAAAAAAATGTTAGACGTTGAAATTTTAATAATGAAATTAAAGGTTGAAATAAAAAAAACAACAACAGGTGTATCTTGTTGGTCAAGGGAAATAAAGACTACTAAGGTTTCGATGAAAAATTTATATCGATTTTATTTAAAACTTTCTAAAACTCAAAGACTTTGTTTTTATTAAAGAAAGCTATTTAAGTTAAAACACTAAAAAAAAAAAAAAAAAAAAAAACATGCCACGAGATATCAGGAAGAAAAAAAAAAAAAAAAGAGAGGGGAAAAAAAAGTCGTTATGTGTTGTAAGGTAGCGTGACTATTTGTGTTGAGTGAAAAACGAGAAAATGTAACGTAGCTGTAAAAAAAACCCAGAAAAAAACAAAACAAAAAACACCCTCCCTGCCCGACCAACAAAACTGACCCATGACAGTCTCATATTCACGTCTTTTAGCTTGACGGTGGCTGTGGGCAGGTGCCTCATTCAGGAATTTTTGCAGCACAAAAGGGGGCACCCTCCTTCGCATGCATACACACTCACACCACACACTCCTAAATTTCTTTGTGTTTTTTCGTTTCCGCAAGTGGTTATAATTATTTACTACTCCTGTTTTATTTCCCACACTCAGTTGGATTTTTCACCGTTTGTAATTCTTTTTTAAAATTGAACCCCCAACACATACACACACACACGTGTATATATATATATATATATAGAGAGAGAGAGAGAGACCTATGTCTAAAGGAAATAAAACATAAATAATAATGAATAATAATAAAACTTAATTTTTGTATTATATCCTTTTTTTGTTTCAGTGGATGCTTTATGACAAAAAACAAAGAGTAATACCATTCAGTCGTATTTCTTGTTTTCTGCACATACTAATGAACAAGAAATTACCTACTAAGCCTAGTTGTGGCACAAAAATGGGGAGCGCCATCTTTTAAAAACAGTTTCCTTTATTAAATCATATTACTCTATTATTTTTATTTAATCGATCAAGAAATTAGGACTGAGTCTATTCTAGTAGTGACCACTCCAAGTGGATTTAACAGGTTTGAATTCAGAGTTTTCCTTCTTCTAGACTGGTTGCCTAACCAAGGTTAAAGAGCCCAGACTGTCCTAGAATTTACCCATAGCTGGAGGGAGAATAGTTGGATTCATACCTTTCCCTATGGTCTTGGAAAAGGTATGAATCCAATTACTCTCCCTCTTGCTATGGGTAAATATTAGGGTGCCCAGTGAGAATTTAACTCATTTGTAATAATCTGCCAGCCTAATTCAATATCCCATACTCAGTACCATATAAAAAATAAGGGTTGCCTAGATCTGGCACAGGGCAAAAAGTACAAGACACCTGGTGAGGATCAAGCTCATTACCTCTGAGTTGTTATTGGGTTTTGTGTCTAGCTTGCTAACCAATACACCATAATCACCACACACACACAGACACACACACACACATATATGTATATATATATATATATATAAGTTAAGAGAAAGGAAATGAATCCGAGGGTATGAGTATAGAAAAAGGATATGAAAACAACACAATATGCTGTTAAATTGAAAAGATTTTATATCATATTCATAGCTAATATTGAACAATATTTTGATTTATAAAAATCATCTTCAGAGCTTGTTTTTTACTCCGGACTTATCGAGAGCGGAGACAAAATTATTTTCGTCTCCGCTCTCGATAAATTGGAGAATTGAAAATAAAGTGCTTGATGAAGAGTGGCTAACATGCTGCCTGGAAACCAATGGTAACAATGGCACCTTAAATGTATTGTACACTATAATAAATATATATATATATATATATATAAATTAGCGTGGATATGGAGTCAACAGCACCTGATTACTGACAATGTCTCGTCTATATGATCTTCAGTCTGTGTGTGTGTGAATGGTATCAAGTGTTTCTGTGATAGGATTCAATCAAATTTGAGAAATCAAACATACATGTAAAGTTTTTACATATATACATATAAATATCACTGTATGTGCATATTTTTACATATACTTGAAGAGGCAAAGGTAGCCTAAATAAATTTATTTCTGATAAATTAAGGTTTATATATATATATATATATATATATATATATATATATATATATATATATATAATTTAGTTGTGTATCAATTTTCTTCTTGTTAACGTTTCTGTGATATCAGGAAGCATAGGCAATATATAATCGTTGTTTTGTCCTTGGTTCGCTTTATTTTTCTAATATTTTGGGTAACCTTCACCCTTATTTATATATATATACATTTACATGCACACACACACACACACAAAAGGGGATAGTGAAAAGTTCTTGACCTAAAAAAGATAGGTATCTTTTCCTTGTTCTTTACTATGCTATGTGTTTAGTCTTACTCACCGTACCTCCTGCTGTTTTACAAAGTGAATAACTTGACTATCTGATCATGAAGTTCCAATTCTGGAGCTCTGGGGAATGTGGAGTACCCATTCATCACCATTGCTCCAAGGTCCACTCTGACCTGGAGTGGTAGTACCTGTTAGGGTCCCATCTATGGGTTAAATAGAAAAAAATAAGTTTGAAAAAAAATTGAGTTTAAAAAAAGATTGAACACTTATCAAAAATTAATAAAACAAGACGTCTTTGGCATAAAATAACCCAACAAGGGTTCACACACTGTAAAATCCAACCAACAAGACAATTTTGCAATACGAATGTCCATTTAAGCAAAATAGTAGTTTCTTGTTCAAAGCTCAAAGAATGGACTTATTGTTGTAGTCCCTGTCTTTGGCATAAAATAACCCAACAAGTGTTGTCATGCCGTAAAATCCAACCAACAAGACAATTTTGCAATACGAATGTCCATTTAAGCAAAATAGTAGTTTCTTTGTTCAAAGCTCAAAGAATGGACTTGTTGTTGTAGTCCATCTATGAGGTTGTTGTTTTTCTGCATCTAAGGTGTAGTCACATAGTTCCAAGGTGTCTGTGGAAAACCATTGTTTTTGAAAAGGGAAGGTTGGAATTCGGAGTGTAAACTTGCTGTAGTCCTTGTTTTACTGTTGTTTGTGGTTGGCTGCTAAGTTTTTCACAGTCTGCATGGAATATCGTTGTAACTGCAAACTTCAACGTTTGTGTAGCCACGTCAAAATCTTTACATCCATCAACATATTCAAGCACACTGGAACTTTTATAGCTCAAGAGATTCCGGTATTTATTAGAAATTCTTTCCTGGTAGTCGTAGAAAAAGTTGAACTGGATGGTTCACCAATGGCGATAGTCTCTGGCAGCTTTTGGGGAAGAAGGGTTTATATTTAAGCACTTTGAATTCTACACAATTTCCATGCTTGTTTTTGTTTGTGTTTAGCTCAAAGAATTGTAATAAATTTGTTAGGGAGAGTTATCTCCCCTAACGATTTGACCGGATATACTCACTGACAAGCAGTGAGACAAAAACAGACAAGGACTTGGCCTCATGTGATGAACACACACATGATACGCAGTTGAATTCTATCCAAACTTAAGCCCTCTGTATTCCCGGTCAGTGAGAATAAATGAAACAAATATTGTTATATGTTAAACATATTTCACTGTTTTTGTTATCATTTGTTATTCCTATATCTTGTGATATAACAAAAGTAAAATAAAACTCAGAATAGAAGTAAAAGTACTAAGCTTTAGTTATCTAAATGAAACTTAACTACAAAATAAGGGATGCAAATTAGGATTTATATAACCTGCGTGGGCAAGTTTATTGCTCATATAATGTGAGCATAGGATATCACATATGTGGGGCTCCAAGTCTGGAGTACCCCTTCATTACCATTACTTCCAGTTCCACTCTAACCTGTAGTGGTTTATACTTGTTAGGGTTCCATCTATAGATCAAAAAGATCTGTTAGATAGGAATACTTGATATTACATTATTGTGCACAAAAAAACCCTCTTAATAAACATGGGAGTCCTCATGGTGTAGTGGCTAACTTGTACGCAAGATCAAACTCTAGTTGAACTATTATGTTTACTTTCAGACTAATACCCTTGGGAAAGGTATGAACTCCTCATCCCCTAGCTATGGGTTAAATAGTACCACTACTGGGGAGGAGTATTTTTAGTGTAGTGGCTAACTTGTACGCAAGATCAAACTCCAGTTGAACTATTACGTTTACTTTCAGACTAATACCCTTGGGAAAGGTATGAACTCCTCATCCCTAGCTATGGGTTAAATAGTACCACTACTGGGAGGAGTATTTTTAGTGTAGTGGCTAACTTGTACGCAAGATCAAACTCTAGTTGAACTATTATGTTTACTTTCAGACTAATACCCTTGGAAAGGTATGAACTCCTCATCCCCTAGCTATGGGTTAAATAGTACCACTACTGGGGAGGAGTATTTTTAGTGTAGTGGCTAACTTGTACGCAAGATCAAACTCCAGTTGAACTATTACGTTTACTTTCAGACTAACCCTTGGGAAAGGTATGAACTCCTCATCCCCTAGCTATGGGTTAAATAGTACCACTACTGGGGGAGTATTTTTAGTGTAGTGGCTAACTTGTACGCAAGATCAAACTCCAGTTGAACTATTACGTTTACTTTCAGACTAATACCCTTGGGAAAGGTATGAACTCCTCATCCCCCAGCTATGGGTTAAATAGTACCACTACTGGGAGGAGTATTTTTAGTGTAGTGGCTAACTTGTACGCAAGATCAAACTCCAGTTGAACTATTATGTTTACTTTCAGACTAATACCTTGGTATGAACTCCTCATCCCCTAGCTATGGGTTAAATAGTACCACTACTGGGGAGGGGTATTTTTAGTGTAGTGGCTAACTTGTAAGTGAGATCAAACTCCAGTTGAGCTATTATGTTTACTTTCAGACTAATACCTTTGGTATGAACTCCTCATCCCTAGCTATGGGTTAAATAGTACCACTACTGGGGAGGGTATTTTTAGTGTAGTGGCTGACTTGTAAGCAAGATCAACTCGAGTTGCGCTATTACGTTTACTTTCAGACTAATACCCTTGGGAAAGGTATGAACTCCCTCATCCCCCAGCTATAGGTTAAATAGTACCTCTATGGGGGGTTGTTTGTGGTTAGGCTGATGGTTTGCTATGTGTCCTTGGCTGGCTAGGCAGAATGAAAAGAGAAAGAGAATTAGCCTATTTGTATGCTTTTAGAAGCTTTGGTTGTAGTACCTTCTGATTGGGTATAAGAGATCACATGACCTGTTTGTAGAGATTTGTGTAGACTGATCAGTATTCAACTGTGTTGCTAGTTGAATCTGCTTCTGAGAATCCAGAATTGGTAGGTGGTTTAAATAGCAGGTTGGGATTTCTACTATATGGCATGGTCAAGTATATCTCCAGGATTCGGATTGGCGGTTGTTTTTTTTTGCATGGATATTTTTATCTGTATATGCTGAACACTTGACTGTGTTCTGTCAGTTGCTACAGAGTGTATTCAGTTACGCTCTGTCTTTTTTTTGTCTGGTGACTGGACGCTAGTCACAGCCTTCCTTTGAAGGTGACTATGATGTTCATTCTACACTGTTCACCATTCCTGACTACCCAGAAGGCAGTTGGTGGTTCCATTTTTGCCGTAATGGTCATGAATCATGACATTTGATAGAAAGGGTAACATGATCATGTGGTGCTCTTTGTGTAATGGTTATTGTTGAAGGAAATGGACACGGCAAGAAGAGTTCAATTCCTGGATGAGGCTGTTTGTATTGCACATAGTTCTGATAACCTTAGGAAAAGTATGAATCCAACTATTCTCCCTCCAGCTATGGGTAAATAGTAGGGAATACTGGGCTCTTTAACCTTGGTATGCCAACCAATCTAGGAGAAAGAAAACTCTGAATACAAACCTGTTAAACTTTTCTTAAATAATTGACCATGTGTCACATTCTACTTGTGTGTAGGGGTTGGTATATATATATATATATATATATATATATATATATATATATGAAATTTAACATTTTGAAAAAACATATGATGTTTGTTTTTTTCAAAATGTTAAATTTCATACTGTCGGATTAATTTCCATCTATTTTTCATATATATATATATATATATATATATATATATGATCATCTTGGTCTTTTCTCAGTCCATTGCAGAACTCATACTGTTCCTAAGTTTGGTTAAACTTTGGAAATAATGGTCCTTATCTTGCTATTCTGTTTGATGATCAGGCTGGTGGTTTGAATTCAAAATTGTCTTTCTCCTAGACTGGTTGCTTCACCAAAGTTAAGAGAGCCTAGTTCACACTATTATGGAGGGAGAAGTGGATACATGCCTTTACCAAGGGCATTGGTATGAAGTTATCTTAGCTGGAATTTGAATTTGGTCTGCTGAGATATATATTTGCTCCCCACCCCCAATGGATTGAGCTCTCTGTAAGGGATTTTCAGAATTTTGCTAGGCTCTCCTTAACTCTCTCCTTAGTGGTTTTGTACATATGTATGTATTTATCATTAAAAATTACCTTCCTGCTTGTGTGTGTGTGCTGATAGCCCAGTGGTTAGAAGCTGTGACCAATGATAAATCAGTCATTTTGATCCCGGTTTGAAGTATCTCACAAAGTCTAGCCGCACTGGTAAACATAATACGTCAAACTGGACTGTATGTGGATAACTTAAGCAAATCATATATATATATATATATATCATATATATATCTTGTTGCCAACATCTCAAAAATTCGCTACATTTGGATGACAAAAGATATACATATGAGACATGACCGACATATATATGGCGCGAATGCCCACGTTGGTGAATATTGTAACGTCTTTCGTTTTTTGCAGTATTAAGGTTTTTTGTTTTGTAAACTCATTTGACTTTCCTCTCCGACCCAAACAACTACGGGAGTGAATGAGCTCTGATGATGATTTTTGTAAAATCGAAATATTGATCAGTATCAGCTATGATTATATTATAAATTGTTTTCTTCTTTAACAGCATTGTGTGATGTTTTCATTCCACCTTTTCATACTCACATATATATATATAAAGTATAGATAAAAGGATATGAAAACAACACAATATGCTGTTAAAATGAAAATATTTTATATCATATTTATAGCTAATATTGAACAATATTTCGATTTATAAAAATCATCTTCAGAGCTTGTTTTTAATCTGGACTCACCAAGAGAGAAGCAGAAAATAATTTGAATTCCAAACGAAAACATTGATGTTCCAAAAAGCGTGCAAGTCATGTGATCGTTTCATCATTAGCACATCCGCTATGCGTTTCTATGCCAACGAGTCAATGTCCACATTACCTTAACTTAAATATAGATGCTTTATCAATGATATTGAGCATTGCTATATAAAAATTATATATACTAGCAAATATATGCACCCTCCGGGTGCAAGTATTTAAGTTTTGATATAATAAAATATCATATTAAATTAGAAAGGCTAATGAAACTGACTAAGAATGCAGATAAAAAGATCTGCAACAGAGGGGGTATAATCGAAAAATAGAACAACTTTGAAACTAACTATTCCATCATTTTCCATTACTCCCCTCTTTCATTGGTAAATTTTCCTAATTTAACTATTTAGTTAAAATAGGAAGTAAAGGATAATATTACAGTTATTTCTTCTTGTAAATAAATTTCTTTTAAGATTTATCCACGAGATTTTTGTTTATATTTCTTAAGATAAAACCAAACAATTAGAAATCAATAATACCAAGCACATATTTATTAAAATAAAATTTTAAATATCAATATGCAAATTAGCTTTCTCGTTCAAACTGTAAACCGCTATTTTGTTGTATATATAAATACAATTGCGTGTTATTAGTATGTAGATATGGTCAACAGTATTAATAATGTAAAACAATTTTTATTAATAACTGAAGGTTATGAAATCATGGAGAATTTGAGGTAAATAATTAAGGGAATTGTGACTTGAGTAGTAATATAGTTTCGGTTACAGACAGAAAAACACACAATCTCCATTATAATAAGATATATATATATATATATATATATATATATATAATATATGAATTAGTATTTTAATGTGGCGTAAATTACTGTAGAAATTTAATTGTCAGTAATAACAATTTTTCTGAAGTAGAATTACTCTATGGACCACTAAAATATCACTGTGGACCTCCAGTTCTGTTTTTCTTTTTGTGGACTCCTAATAATGTTAGATGCACCCCCTGGATCCATGTAGACCTTGCTTGAAAACCACTAGAGTCTTGTGTTGAATATATCAAAGTTAGCTTCTCAAGCAATTGTGATAGATTTCTTTTTAAAATAAGGTGTAGTTATTTATTAAACTTTCCTTAGTTTGGCACAAGGTTACAACTAGTGGTTACTTGATGATAAATCATTACTCAGTTGTTATTGTTATTCACCAAGATTTGCTTAGTCTGGTACACAAACATTAGGTTGCTTATAGTACCTGCTATTGTGCTTATAGTACCTGCTGCTGTTACTTAGTGTTCATCTAGGGCATCCCATCATGGTGAAGTGGTAGCAAGTTAGTCGTGCAGATCCATTACTACTGAAAAGTGTTGAGATTTTTAAGATATAAGGTGTGTGCTAGATCCTCGTCCATACTTATAGACTAGGCGAGATCATGTTATCTATTCCCTGGCCAATCACTGGCAGTACTCTGAGGCTGATACAATACTTAACCCACCCAACTGGTCATAATTACTGCAGCATTCTTGGACGATGGGCATAGGATTAAATCACTAGACCTTTACCAATATTCAGGATAGGACTTATACGCTTACCAAAGGATCATCATAACATAGAACTTTCTTTAAGCCCTATTTCAACTGGCCAGGGATGGCACTTAAAAACTTTATTCGTTCCTTGCTGGATACTCCATACTTGCAATCTTGTGCCACATCCTACCTGTAGTGAATGGGTTTGGTAAATACTTACTAATTGGTCACCCATTTGAACAGGCTCATTGTTGCTTAACTATGGTAATCTGATGGGAACTAGTCTTTACTTGATGATAAATCACTATTCAGTATTAATTGTTATTTACCAAGATTTGCTTTGTCTGATACACAAGCCTTAGGTTGCTTATAGTACCTGCTGTTATTAATCTGTCACTCACCTGAGTACTGAACAGGCTTATTGCTGCTTAACTTTGGTGATGTGATAGGAACTAGTGTTAACTTGATGGTAAGTCACTACGCAGTAGTAATTGATGTGCAAGACTAGCCATTCTCCCAGCACAATGAGATGCCCTTCAAAAAGAGATGTCACCCACCTGAGTACTGAAGAGGCTTATTGCTGCTTAACTTTAGTGATGTTATAGGAACTAGTGTTAACTTGATGGTAAGTCACTACGCAGTAGTAATTGATGTGCAAGACTAGCTTACTAGCCATTCTCCCAGCACAATGAGATGCCCTTTCAAAAAGAGATGTCACCCACCTGAGTACTGAAGAGGCTTATTGCTGCTTAACTTTGGTGATGTGATAGGAACTAGTGTCAACTTGATGGTAAGTCACTACGCAGTAGTAATTGATGTGCAAGACTAGCTTACTAGCCATTCTCCAGCACAATGAGATGCCCTTTCAAAAGAGATGTCACCCACCTGAGTACTGAAGAGGCTTATTGCTGCTTAACTTTAGTGATATGATAGGAACTAGTGTTAACTTGATGGTAAGTCACTACGCAGTAGTAATTGATGTGCAAGACTAGCTTACTAGCCATTCTCCCAGCACAATGAGATGCCCTTTCAAAAAGAGATGTCACCCACCTGAGTACTGAACAGGCTTATTGCTGCTTAACTTTGGTGATGTGATAGAACTAGTGTTAACTTGATGGTAAGTCACTACGCAGTAGTAATTGATGTGCAAGACTAGCTTACTAGCCATTCTCCCAGCACAATGAGATGCCCTTTCAAAAAGAGATGGCACCCACCTGAGTACTGAAGAGGCTTATTGCTGCTTAACTTTAGTGATATGATAGGAACTAGTGTTAACTTGATGGTAAGTCACTACGCAGTAGTAATTGATGTGCAAGACTAGCTTACTAGCCATTCTCCCAGCACAATGAGATGCCCTTTCAAAAAGAGATGTCGTTAAAAATAGGCTTTTTGTTTTATTCCTAATCACGACTCTTTGTGGTTAAGCGAAGAAAGAAAGAAAAATTAACACTGGTGACACATACCATCTGTTGTGTTGGAAGAGATGGAGAGAGAGAGAGAGAGAGAGAGAGAGAGAGAGAGATTTATATCTTGATTTCAGTCTCATCAAGGACTGGATTAGTAGGTGGCAGGTCACAGATGTTTATGGACAAGACACATTCCATTGAAGATACTTTAGTGTGGGTGAACATTATAGACAAAAGAATATTGTTTGCTAAGATGCCACACTTGTTGAAAGAACCATTTAAAAGAAAGAAAAAAAAAAATTAAGGTAGATGCTATGATATTCTTCCTAAAAATAGTGTGTCTATATAAAAAAAATTGAGGAAGCGCGTGGTGTGATGGTTAAAGTCATGGGAAATGGACTCGTCACCCCGGGTTCAAATCCTGGACGTGGTAATTGCATTTCACTTAGCGCTAATACCCTTGGGAAAGGTATGAATCATACTGCCCCTCCAGCTATGGGCAAATAGTAGGGCTGATGGGCTCTTTAACCTTGGTTAGGCAACCGGTCTAGGAGAAGGAAAACTCTGAATTCAAACCCGTTAAACTCCACTGAAGAAATTGACCTTGTGCGGAGGGGTTGGTAAATAAATATATAAAAAAATTGAGAAAGCTATGTATCCAACTTTTTTCCCTCCAGCTATATATAGGTAAATAATAGGGCAGACTGGGCTCTTTAACTTTAGTTAGTCAACCAGTCTAGGAGAAGAAAAACTCTGAATTCAAAACTTGTTAAACTCTGCTGAAGAAATTGATCTTAAATTTGGACTGTCTCACTTTTAACCAGAGGATGCTGCAAGATGATAATGGTCATATTTTAAATATTGGTCTTACAGCATATCAACCCTTTTTGGGTCATTTAATGCTGAATCAAGTTATTTTGATAAACAAAGAACTCTTGTTGCTTACAGTACCTGCTTTTGTTTAACTGGTCACCCAATTAAGTATTGAAAAGGCTCATTGCTGCTTAACTTTGGTGATCTAGTGGGAACCAGTGTTTTCAGCATGATTTATTTTAATTATTGAATTATATCATTTAATGAGTAAAAAACAAAAACTAAATTTTGAACTTTTCCTTATTATAAACATATCAAAATATATTATTTGGATTTTTCGGACTATTGTCCTCATCTTTATTGTTATCTGTACAATGTTTCAGCCAATATGCCCTCCAGCCTTCTTCAAGTATTTATTGTCAGACTTGGGAGCCTTCTTTTGGACTCTGGAGCCTTCTCAAACTTGGGAGACTGACAAGAAATACCCGAAGAAGGACAGAGGGCACATTGGCTGAAACATTGTACAGATAACAATAGAGATGAGGACAATAGTCCGAATAATCCAAATAATACTAACATAATAATGCACAATTTTAATGCTCAATAACATCTCTTTTTTAAAAGTTGACAAATACATACTAAAACAGATGCGACTCCTTTATATGTAGAGACTAGCAGCGGCTACCCGGCATCACCTGGGTAGAGGGGGATTTTTTAAAGTTAGTCCCGCAGATCCATTATTACTGAATCGTGAGTTGAATCCTCATGGGATTCTCCATTTAAATCCCTATGTAAAAAAATAGACCTTGCATTGATCCAGCTACTCTGAAAAGAAATGTTAATGTCTACTATCTAAAATATCAAATGAAAAAAAAAAAAATCCATGTTATTTTAAATTTTATTTTTTAATTATCTTCACGAATATAAATCAAATCTCTATTATTTTTGCTCTAAAACCAAGCCCTGGTGATATTTAATGTGTATATATATTTACTTAGTCGTTAATTGTTTTATTTTCAAAGTTTTCTCCGGGCATACACATACACACAACTGCCTTTTATATATGTATAGATAGATTATTCAACTGTCAGTAAACAAGCGCTGTTGACTCCATGTCCATGCTACCTTAACTTAGATATAGAGGCTCTATCAATGATATTGAGCACTGTTTACTTATTAATATAGCACCTTGTTTAGCTCAGTTGGTAGAGTGCCTGACTATGAACCACAAGGTTCTGGGTTCGATACCGGCCCTCGCCAACTCAACGTACGAGTAGTACAGGGATCTGTGTGGTGAAGTGAGGAGCTGATGGTAGGTGTGGCACTCAATCTCAGACGCAAAAACAATCTCCTTGGTCTAGTCCTAGGGAAAAGGAGATACATTCTTGCTCTCTGGCTGATACAGACTTTAGGCTACCCCAACAACTTATATATAGTATTTAGGTGTGTATATAGAAATAATCTACTCAAGTCTCACCGTAAAGGATCTTCAGGGTTAATTGTAATGAATTAATCAACATATTAACATATTGAGCACTTTATATTTGTTATAACATTGACTTATTTGGTTAATACTTGTATCGACCGTCAATATTGCGATTAACTCTATATTTTATTCCCCGGTAAGTTGTCTTCTTTATCATATATATATGTAAGATAAAAGGGTATGAAAACACACAATGTTGTTAAAATGAATATATTTTTATATCATCATTGCTGATATTGACAATATTTTGATTTATAAAAAAATCATCATCAATATTAGCCATGAAAATGATATAAAAATATATTCATTTTAACAACATTGTGTGTTTTCATACCTTATTTATCTATACATATACAGTTGGATTTATTTCCTTACTCTTAACTCATATATATATATTTACCAACCACTCTGCACGAGCAGGATGTGACACAAGGTCAATTTCTTAAGCGGAGTTCAACAGGTTTGAATTCAGAGTTTTCATTTATATATATATGAGAGAGATAGATATCTTGTATATCAGACAAATATTTTTTTAAGCCTTTAGTTATATTTAACTTTTAAATACTGACTTTTCTTATCAGTCAGATGGGTTTGTTGAAAATAGACCCGGATATGGATATATCAAATACCGTAAAAAAAAACAAAAAACAACATTGCCTGTAAATGACTAACCAATCAGCTAGTGTTTATTGATTAGAACCCAGTCAAGGTTGACTATTTTATTTTTTTAAACTTTTGCTTTAGGTCAAGTCAGTAGAGTATTGGCCTAGCAATCGCAAGGTGCCTGGTTTAACTCTTAACATCCTGTTGAGAATTTTCTAAGATCAGAGCCCCCATTCATATGAGAATTTATCAATAAATGGTTAAAAATGGCCTTTTCATTTAAAGTTACCTGTTATTTCCAGTAAATCAAAGACTTCTAAATATGTTTAATATTACATTTAAAATAAGTCCAGGGCCCCATTCCTATAAGGATTTATCAATAAATGGCTAAAAATGGCCTTTTCATTTAAAGTTACCTGTTATTTCCCTTAAATCAAAGACTTCAAATTATGTTTAATATTACATTTATTAAATGTAATATTAAACATAATTTGAAGTCTTTGATAGCCTTTGTTTAAATGATTTAAACAAAGGCTATCATTTGGGGTGGATTAGGAAAACAAATGTGACTTTGGCCAGGTGGAATCAGGCGGTATAGGACGTTAAGAGTTAATACCAGTGCCCGCCAACTCAGCACATGAGTAGCACAGATTACCCAATCTGATCTGTGCGGTAAAGTGAGGGGCTGACAGTAGGTATGGTGCTCTACCTTAGCAAAAACTATCTCCCTGGTCTAGCGCTACTGAAAAAGGGATAGACTCCCTCACTCTCCGGCTGATACCGACAGTAGGCCACTCTGCCAACTTTTAACTTTATTGTGTTTTATTCTTTATTGTTTTATTTTTTAATATATCATTGATTTATACTCTTCGAAGGCCCACTTGTTTGTATCAGCCGAGAGTGAGGGGAGTCTATCCTTTTTCAGTAGCGCTAGACCAGGGAGATAGTTTTTGCTAAGGTAAGCACCATACCTACTGTCAGCCCCTCACTTTACCGCACAGAATCAGATTGGGTAATCTGTGCTACTCATGTGCGAGTTGGCGGGCACTGGTATTAACTCTTAACAGTCCTAAATACCGCCTGAATTCACCTGGCCAAAGTCACTTTGTTTTCCTAATCCACCCCAAATGATAGCCTTTGTTAAATCATTTAAACAAAGGCTATCAAAGACCTTCAAATTATGTTTAATAATTACATTTAATAAATGTAATATTAAACATAATTTGAAGTCTTTGATTAAGGGAAATAACAGTTAACTTTAAATGAAAAGGCCATTTTTTAGCCATATATTGATTCCTTATAGATGGCCGCTGGAATTATTTTAAATGTAATATTAAAATATCTAAGAAGTCTTGAATTTACTGGAATAAACAGGTAACTTTAAATGAAAGGCCATTTTTAACCATTTTATTGATAAAGTTCTCAGTATGAATGGGGGCTTGATCTTAGAAAATTCTCCAACAGGATGTTAAGAGTTAAACCAGCCACCTTGCGATTGCTAGGCCATACTCTACTGATTTTGGAAACCCCTAAAGCCAAAAGTTTAAAAAAATAAATAGTCAACCTTGACTGGGTTCTAAATCAATAAACATAGCTGAATTGGTTAGTCCATTTACAGGCAATGTTGTTTTTTGTTTTTTTTAGCGGTATTTGATATATCCATATCCCGGGTCCTATTTTCAACAAACCATCTGACTGATAAGAAAAGTCAGTATTTAAAAGTAAATATAACTAAAAGGCCTTAAAATATTCTGTCTTGATATACAAGATATCTATCTCTCTCATATATATATAATGAAAACTCTGAATTCAAACTGTTGAACTCGCTTAAGAATTTGACCTGGTTGTCCACATCCTGCTCGTGCAGAGTGGTTTGGTAAATATATATTATGAGTTAAGAGTAAGGAAATAAATCATAACTGTTTATGTATGATAAATAAGGTATGAAAACACACAATGTTGTTAAAATGAATATATTTTTATATCATTTTCAATGGCTAATATTGATGATGATTTTTTTATAATCAAAATAATTGTCAATATCAGCAAATGATGATAAAAAAATATATTCATTTTAACAACATTGGTGTGTTTTTCATACCCTTTTATCTTACATATATATATGTAAAGAAGACAACTTCCGTGGAATAACAATATAGAGTGTAATCGCAATATTGACGGTCGATACAATATTACACCAAATAAGTCATGTTATAACAAATATAAAGTGCTCAATATGTTAATAGTTGATTAATCATTACATTAACCCTGAAGATCCTTTACGGTGAGACTTGAGTAGAATTATTTTCTATATCACACCTAAATACTATATATAGTTGTTGGGGGTAGCCTAAAGTCTGTATCAGCAGAGAGCAAGATGTATCTTCCTTTTCCCTAGGACTAGACGAAGGAGATTGTTTTTGCGTCTGAGATTTGAGTGCCACACCTACGCATCAGCTCCTCACTTCACCCACAGATCCCTGTACCTCGTAACGTTGAGTTGCGAGGCCGGTATTTCGATACCCAGAACCTTGTGGTTCATAAGTCAGGCACTCTACGCAACTGAGGGCTAAACAGTGCTATAATTAATAAGTAAACAGTGCTCAATATCATTGGATAGAGCTCTATATCTAAGTTAAGGTGCTGGACATGGAGTCAACAGCCTTGTTTACTGACAGTTGAATAATCTATCTATACATATATAAAAGGCAGTTGTGTGTATGTGTATGCCCGGAGAAAACTTTGAAAATAACCAATTAACGACTAAGTAAATATATATACAAACATTAAATATACCAGGGCTTGGTTTTTAGGAGCAAAAAAATAATAGAGATTTGATTTATATTCGTGAAAGATAATTAAAAATAAAATTTAAATAACATGGAATTTTTTTTTTTTTCAATTGATATTTGATAGTAGACATTAACATTTCTTTTCAGAGTAGCTGGATCAATGCAGGTCTAATTTTTTTACAATAGGATTTAAATGGAGAATCCCATGAGGATTCAACTCACGATTTCAGTAATAATGATCTGCGGGACTACTTTAAAAAATCTACCTCTACCCAGGTGATGCCGGGTAGCCGCTCTAGTCTCTAACATAAAAGGAGTTCGCATCGTTTAAGTATGTATTTATGTCAACTTTTAAAAAAAAGAGATGTTATTGAGCATTAAAATTGTGCATTATTATGTTAGTATTATTGGATTATTCGGAACTATTGTCCCTCATCTCTTTGTTAATCTGTACAATTGTTTCAGCCAATTGTGCCCTCTGTCTTCTCGGGTTTTCTTGTCAGCTCCCAAGTTTTGAGAAGGCTCCAGAGTCCCAAAAAAGAAGGCTCCCAAGTCTGACAATAAATAGCTTGGAAGGGCCTGGAGGGCATATTTGGCTGGAAACATTGTACAGATAACAAATAAAAGATGGGACAATAGTCGAAAATCCAAAGTAATATAATTTTGATAATGTTTATAATTAAGGAAAAGTTCAAAATTTAGTTTTTGTTTTTTACTCATTAAATGATATAATTCAATAATTAAAATAAATCATGCTGAAAACACTGTTCCCACTAGATCACCAAAGTTAAGCAGCATGAAGCCTTTTCAATACTTAATTTGGGTGACCAGTTAAACAAAAGCAGGTATGTAAAGCAACAAAGAGTCTTTGTTTAGTCAAAATACTTGATTCAGCATTAAAATGAACCCAAAGGGTGGATAATGCCTGTAAGACCAATATTTAAAAATATGACCCAATTATCATCTTTGCAGCATCCTCTGGTTAAAGTGAGACAGTCCAAATTTAAGATCAATTTCTTCAGCAGAAGTTTTTAACAAGTTTTTGATTCAGAGTTTTTCTTCTCCTAGACTGGTTGAACTAAACTAAAGTTAAAGAGCCAGTCTGCCCTATTATTTACCTATATATAGCTGGGAGGGAAAAAGTGAATACATAGCTTTTTCTCAATTTTTTTATATATTTAATTATACCACCCCTCCGCACAAGGTCAATTTCTTCAGTGGAAGTTTGAACGGTTTGAATTCAGAGTTTTCTCTTCTCCTAGACGCGGTTGCCTAACCAAGGTTTAAAGGAGCCATCACCCTACTATTTGCCCATAGCTGGAGGGCAGTATAGATTCATACCTTTCCAAGGGATTAGCGCTAAGTGAAATGCAATTACCAACGTCCGGATTTTGAACCCGGGTGACGAGTCCATTTCCCATGACTTTAACCATCACACCAACGCGCTTCCTCATTTGTTTTTTATAACACACTATTTTTAGGAAGAATATCATAGCATCTACCTTAATTTTTTTTTTTTTTCTTTTAAATGTTCTTTCAACAGTGTGGCATCTTAGCAACCAATATTCTTTTGTCCTATAATTGTTCACCACACTAAGTATCTCAATGGAATGTGTCCTTGTCCATAACATCTGTACCCTGCACCTACTAATCCAGTCCTATGAGACTGAAAATTCAAGAATATAAATCTCTCTCTCTCTCTCTTCCTCTCTCTCTCGTCTTCCATCTCTCAACACAACAGATGGTATGTGTCACCATGTTTAATTTTTTCTTCTTTCTTCGCTTAACCACAAAGAAGTCCGTATTAGGAATAAACAAAAAGCGCTATTTTTTAACGACATCTATTTTGTTGAAAGGGCATCTCATTGTGCTGGGAGAATGGCTAGTAAGCTAGTCTTGCACAACATCAATTACTACTGCGTAGTGACTACCATCAATAGTTAAAACACTAGTTCCTATCATATCACTAAAGTTAAGCAGCAATAAGCCTCTTCAGTTACTCAGGTGGGTGCCATCTCTTTTTGAAAGGGCATCTCATTGTGCTGGGAGAATGGCTAGTAAGCTAGTCTTGCACATCAATTACTACTGCGTAGTGACTTACCATCAAGTTAACACTAGTTCTATCACATCACAAAGTTAAGCAGCAATAAGCCTGTTCAGTACTCAGGTGGGTGACATCTCTTTTTGAAAGGGCATCTCATTGTGCTGGAGAAATGGCTAGTAAGCTAGTCTTGCACATCAATTATACTGCGTAGTGACTTACCATCAAGTTAACACTAGTTCCTATCAATATCACTAAAGTTAAGCAGCAATAAGCCTCTTCAGTACTCAGGTGGGTGAACATCTCTTTTGAAAGGGCATCTCATTGTGCTGGAGAAATGGCTAGTAAGCTAGTCTTGCACATCAATTACTACTGCGTAGTGACTTACCATCAAGTTGACACTAGTTCCTATCACATCACCAAAAGTTAAGCAGCAATAAGCCCTCTCAGTACTCAGTGGGTGACATCTCTTTTTTGAAAGGGCATCTCAATTGTGCTGGAGAAATGGCTAGTAAGCTAGTCTTGCACATCATTACTACTGCGTAGTGACTTACCATCAATTACAACTAGTTCCTATACATCACTAAAGTTAAGCAGCAATAAGCCTCTTCAGTACTCAGGTGGGTGACATCTCTTTTTGAAGGGGGCATCTCATTGTGCTGGGAGAATGGCTAGTCTTGCACATCAATTACTACTGCGTAGTGACTTACCATCAAGTTAACACTAGTTCCTATCACATCACCAAAGTTAAGCAGCAATAAGCCTGTTCAGTACTCACGGTGAGTGGACAGATAATAACAGCAGGTACTATAAGCAACCTAAGGCTTGTGTATCAGACAAAGCAATCTGGTAAATAACAATTAATACTGAATAGTGATTTATCATAAGTAAAGACTAGTTCCCATCAGATTACCATAGTTAAGCAACAATGAGCCTGTTCAAATGGGTGACCAATTAGTAAGTATTTACCAAACCCATTCACTACAGGTAGGATGTGGCACAAAGATTGCAAGTATGGAGTATCCAGCAAGGAACGAATAAAGTTTTTAAGTGCCATCCCTGGCCAGTGAAATAGGGCTTAAAGAAAGTTCTATGTTATGATGATCCTTTGGTAAGCGTATAAGTCCTATCCTGAATATTGGTAAAGGTCTAGTGATTTAATCCTATGCCCATCGTCCAAGAATGCTGCAGTAATTATGACCAGTTGGGTGGGTTAAGTATTGTATCAGCCTCAGAGTACTGCCAGTGATTGGCCAGGGAATAGATAACATGATCTCGCCTAGTCTATAAGTATGGACGAGGATCTAGCACACACCTTATATCTTAAAATCTCAACACTTTCAGTAGTAATGGATTGCACGACTAACTTGCTACCACTTCACCATGATGGGATGCCTAGATGAACACTAAGTAACAGCAGGTACTATAAGCACAATAGCAGGTACTATAAGCCAATAGCAGGTATAATAAGCAACCTAATGTTTGTGTACCAGACTAAGCAAATCTTGGTGAATAACAATAACACTGGTAATGATTTATCATCAAGTAAACCACTAGTTGTAACCTTGTGCCAACTAGAAAGTTTAATAAATAACTAACACCTTATTTTAAAAGAAATCTATCACAATTGCTTGAGAAGCTAACTTTGATATATTCAACACAAGACTCTAGTGGTTTTCAAGCAAGGTCTTACATGGATCCAGGGGTGCATCTAACATTATTAGGAGTCCACAAAAAGAAAAAAGAACTGGAGGTCCACAGTGATATTTTAGTGGTCCATAGAGTAATCTACTTCAGAAAAATTGTTATTACTGACAATTAAATTTTCAACAGTAATTTACGCCACATTAAAATACTAATTCAAATATATATATATATATATATATATACTATATATATATCTTATTATAATGGAGATTGTGTGTTTTTCTGTCTGTAACCGAAACTATATTACTACTCAAGTCACAATTCCTTATTATTTACCTCAATTCTCCATGATTTATAACCTTACAGTTATTAATAAAAATTGTTTTACATTATTAATCTGTTGCCATATCTACATACTAATAACACGCAATTGTATTTATATATACACAAATAGCGGTTTACAGTTTGAACGAGAAAGCTAATTTGCATATTGATATTTAAAATTTATTTTAATAAATATGTGCTTGTATTATTGATTTCTAATTGTTGGTTTTATCTTAAGAATATAACAAAAATCTCGTGGATAAATCTTAAAAGAAATTTATTTACAAGAAGAAATAACTGTAATATTATCCTTTACTTCCTATTTTAACTAAATAGTTAAATTAGGAAAATTTACCATGAAGAGGGGAGTAAGGAAATGATGGAATAGTTAGTTTCAAAGTTGTTCTATTTTTCGATTATACCCCCTCTGTTCAATCTTTTATCTGCATTTTCTTAGTCAGTTTCATTAGCCTTTCTAATTTAATATGATATTTTATTATATCAAAACTTAAATACTTGCACCCGGAGGGTGCATATTTTTGCTAGTATATATATAATTTTATATAGCAATGCTCAATATCATTGATAAAGATTATATTTAAGTTAAGGTAATGTGGACATTGACTCGTTGGCATAGAACGCATAGCGGATGTGCTAATGATGAACGATCACATGACTTGCACGCTTTTGGAACATCAATGTTTTCGTTTGGAATTCAAATTATTTTCTGCTTCTCTCTTGGTGAGTCCAGATTAAAAACAAGCTATGAAGATGATTTTTATAAATCGAAATATTGTTCATATTAGCTATAAATATGATATAAATATTTTCATTTTAACAGCATATTGTGTTGTTTTCATATTCCTTTTATCTATACTTATATATATATATATAATGTGAGTATGAAAAGGTGGAATGAAAACATCACACAATGCTGTTAAAAGAAGAAAACAATTTATAATATAATCATAGCTGATACTGATCAATATTTCGATTTTACAAAAATCATCATCAGAGCTCATTCACTCCCGTAGTTGTTTGGGTCGGAGAGGAAGTCAAATGAGTTTACAAAACAAAAACTTAATACTGCAAAAAACGAAAGACCGTTAAATATTCCCAACGTGGGCATTCGCGCCATATATATGTCGGTCATGTCTCATATGTATATCTTTTTGTCATCCAAATGTAGCGAATTTTTGAGATGTTGGCAACAAGATATATATATGATATAATATTATATATATGATTGCTTAAGTTATCCACATACAGTCCAGTTTGACGTATTATGTTTACCAGTGCGGCTAACTTTGTGAGATACTTCAAACCGGGATCAAAATGACTGATTTATCATTGGTCACAGCTTCTAACCACTGGGCTATCAGCACACACACAGCAAGGAAGGTAATTTTAATGATAAATACATACATATGTACAAAACCCACTACNACGTAAAACCTCTTATTTATTGTGACAATATAAAAATAAAAACCTGCTATATTGTATCACCAACTAATAAATACCCCCCCCCCCATATTTTTAACTCCTGGAGTAGTCAAAGGTTTTGTAATATTTTGGTAACGTGATGAATGCGAGGAGTGAAGTGTATGATGTAATCTTTACTGTTATAGATATGGAATGTCGAGAAGTGTCTATATCTTGGACAATGCTGGATGCATTTCACATAGCGCTAATACCCTTGGGAAAAGTATGAATTCAACTACTCTCCCTCTAGCTATGGGTAAATAGTAGGGAAGACTTGGCTCTTTAACCTTGGTTAGGCAATGAGTCTAGGAGAAGGATAACTGAATTTAAACCTCTGAAAACTCTGCTTAAGAAAGAGTGTACATGTACAATTTTTTTCTTCTGCCTTTTCCTTTTCTTCTTTCTTTTTATTCCTTCTTCTCTTTTTCTTTTCCTTTTCTCTTTTTCTTTTCTTTTCTCTTTTCTTTTTTTTCTTTTTTTTCTCCTTTTCTTTTCTTTTTTCTTTTTTTTCTTTTTTTTTTCTTTTTTTCTTTTTTTTTCTTTTTCCTTTTTTTTTTCTTTTCTTTTTTCTTTTTCTTTTCTTTTTTCCTTTTCTTTTTCTTTTTCTTTTTTTTTCTTTTCTTTTTCTTTTCTCTTTTCCTTTTTCTTTTTTTCCTTTTCTTTTCCTTTTTTTCTTTTTTTCTTTTTCTTTTCTTTTCCTTTATTTTCTTTTTTCTTTCTTTTTTTTTTCTTTTTTTCTTCTTTCTTTCTTCTTTTCTTCCTTTTCTTCTTTCCTTCTCTTCTTTTTCCCCTTCACATCTACTCAGAAGGAAGTACTAAGCAGAACAAAATTGATTTATTGACCTATTAGACTTTTGTTTGCTTAACACTAGACACATTCCTAAATGTATGTTATAAAATATATTACCTTTTAAGATATTTCTTGATTTAATTCAATCTCTATTTGCTATTAGTCCAGCTTAAAAGCACAGTAAAGCTGAACTTTTTGACACCTTATTTTTCTGATGCAGGTATCATTGGGGAATGAGAAAAGTTTTGTAATGTGTTTCTAAGCACCGTTGACTTTATGTCTATGCTATCCTAACTTAGATATAACTCTGTTACAAAATTTTTCTTGTTATATATATATATATATATATATATATATATATATATATATATATATATATTGTTGGCATCCATCCGTCTATTAGAGATAATGGCATAGTCTCAAAGAAATGTGGAACCATGTAGCCTGGGTGGGTTAATATGGAGGATGAGCTGTTGCTCAAGCAGTAGGTTCTCCCTCTCTACACTGCCATTGTGGTCTAAAGGAAAGGCAAAAAAAACCCCAAACAATGCAGTTTGGCAATGATAGTGTTGCAGGAGTTTCTGGATAGTGTTGAAGTTCAGCATCACATCACTTTAGGGACTCCAGCACCAGATTTGATTTTGGGGTTAACTCCCTTAGCCTTCCTTATAATGAGGTATAGCCGCTAGGCAGTGGAGGTTTTATAAAAGACTTTTCCTTATCTAGATGGATTACTGTCCAAGGCTAAGGACAATCCCATCTACCTCATAAAAAATATATATATATTATATATATATATTATATATATATATATAGTAAAGTCGTCAGGGCGGCCTAATGTCGGATTCAGCCAGACAGCGAGGGAGTTTATCCCCTTTTCAATAGCGCTAGACCAAGGAGATTGTTTTTAGCATCTGAGGTGGAGCGCACACCTACCATCAGCTCTTACTTTATCACACAGATCCCTGTGCTACTTATATGCTGAGTTGGCGAGGACGGTATCGAACTAGGGACCTTGTGGTTTCTAACTGAACGCTCTACCAATATATATATATATATTATATATATGATTCATTTACCAAAATATTTCCCTCCAGATTTCCTAGCATCCCAAAGTGAGACACCTCTCTCTCCAAATTTAGAAATTTAGACCCCTGTATTCTCAGGAATTCCTTCAGTAGTAACCATGTTTTTGCACATGTCTGATGATACTGCATTGATGCAGTTGAAATAAATTATGATGAAGCAAATTTAACGTTTTCTTCATATATATATATATATATATATATATATATATATACTCCCCATCCCCTAGGGTTGACACTCTGTGGGGGATCTCGCTGACGGCCGCCAACTCAAGCATAAACGCAACGCTCTTCTCTATGAGGAATGGAGCACTCTGTGACAGCCTTTACACACAAAGCGATGTGTGTATTAAAACAGTTAAAATCCCCTTCCCATTCTGTAAGTGAAGACAGCCTAATGGTTAAGGTGTCAGACTATGACACCCAACCGACCTGAGTTCAATTCCGGCTGTAGGTAGCATACAAAATGTCTAGCCACACTGAAAGAGACTTGATAAGTTAAAATACGTGTCTGTGGATGACCTTATATATATATATATATATATATATATATATATGACCCATTTACCAAATTTTTAATGTTCCCCAATGATACCTGCATTGGAAAAGTAAAGTCTAAATAAGTTTCGCTCCAGGTTACTCTTACCATGCTCTTAACCTAGACTCTAAAAGTGCTTAAGCTTTTTATCTCTTGTTTATTTTTATTTTTATTTTTTTTTTTTTTTTTTTTTTATCAATTACTTTTTCTTTTTTTTTTTTCTTTTTTAATTGATTTTTTTTTTCAAAAGTATTACTTACCCTAATCTGATTTTAAGTGTGTTGGGAGGGGCATATTTAAAAAAAATCTATATACTGTATATCTATACTAATTAGCTCATCAATTGCCCAGCAGTTTGTATGTTTTAAGGGAAGACAAACAATTTAAAGAGCTGGGAGGCTAACAAATTAGTTTCTAACTTCACTTAAAGATGAACCATGGTATAGGAGGTGGTATTGATCCCCAAGGCCGTTTGAGGTTAATTCGAGGATCAAGACTGCAATTTCCAGACAAATAAAAAAGAGATAATGAGTTTACTATAGAATGTTTTGTTCAAGAGTAGAACTCTCCAGAAAAAAAAAAAAAAAAAACTGTTCATTCCTTTTTTTCCACAAAAGGAAAAGACTATTCATGTTATTTATCCAGAAGCTTTTTCAAAAGGAAAAAAAAAAACTCCTTTTTGTGTTTGTCAGAATACAGTTTGATATCTAATCCCATGTGTGTGTTTGTGTTTTTTTTCTTTTTCTGTTCAATGTATTCAATTAACAACCTCCTAGCTAATAATAAACATAATATATATAGAATATATTGAAGATCAGTGGATCACAACCTTTATTTGACCTATGGATCCCTTTAATTCCTACTTAAGTCGCTCGGTAGAAGGGGATTTTTTAAGTTAGTCCCGCAGATCCATTATTACAGAATCGTGAGTTGAATCCTAGTGGGATGGCCCATTTAAATCCCCATGTAAAAAAAAAAAAAAAAAAAAAAAAAAAGTAAAAATAGACCTTGCATTGATCCAGCTATTCTGAAAAGAAATGTTAATGTCTACTATATAAAATATTAAATGAAATAAAAAATCCATGCTGTCATCATTTAAACTTTATTTTTTAATCATCTTCACCAATATATATCAAATCTCTATTATCTTTGCTCAAAAACCAAGCCCTGGTGATATTTAATGTGTATATATATTTACTTTGTCATTAATTGTTTTATTTTTTGAGGTTTCATCCGGACATACATATACACACAACTGCCCTTTATATATGTAGAGATTTTACTCTGATACCCCCCCGCCATTTAAGGGCACCTCATGTGGGGTGAATGGTTAGCAAGCTAGATTAGCAGACCATTGTTAGTGAGTTGGATTCTCACTGGGTGCCCTATACTTATGGCCTTGTGCCACATCTAAGCTACGCTTAGTAAATAACTATAGCTATTTGATGTTTAAAAATCATCTTGTATTTTTATGATTAAATATTTTTTGCTTGCCTGGATCTAAAAAAATGTTATATATATATATATATTTACCAACCCTTCTGCATGAGCAGAATGTGACACAAGGTCAATTCCTTAACTGGAGTTTAACAGGTTTGAATTCAGTTTTCCTTCTCCTAGACTGGTTACCTAGCATAGAACTCAGTCTGTCCTGCTATTTACCCATAGCTGAAGGGTGTATTCTGTGTATGATACTAAACTAAAATATAAACTAAGACTCCATAGATCTGAAAGTGTGGAGTACCCCTTCATTACCATTACTCCTAGGATAGTGAACCTAGGAATGTTGACATCCATCCATCTATGGCATAGCATAAAAAAACATGGAACCATGTAGCCTGGGCAGGTTAATATGGAGAATGAGCTATTGCTCAAGCAGTAGGTTCTCCCTCTCTACACTGCTGTTGTGGTCTAAAGGAAAGGCCAAAAAAACAAAAAAAACAATGCAGTTTGGCAATGATAGTGTTGCAGGAGTTTCTGGATAGTGTTGAAGTTCAGCATCACATCACCTTAGGGACTCCAGCACCAGATTTGATTTTGGGGTTAACTCCCCTATCCTTCCTTGGAATGAGGTATAGCCGCTAGCCAGTGGAGGTTTTATAAAAGACTTTTCCTTGTCTAGATGGATTACTGTCCAAGGCTAAGGACAATCCTATTTATGGGGCAAATAGATCTGTTTCAAGATGATTTGTATTCACAGTCCAGGACACCATTGAGGTTGACTTTATGTTTTACTCAGTAAGTTTTTACTGCTAGTTTAAACTCCTTCTATTGTTGAATCGTACATATCAGAATTGCAAAACTACCAAACTAGTTTATTCTACTCATCAAAACTATATTTACCTCCTAATTAACACCTGAAGAATTGATTGAACACCTTTAACAATGTCAGAGATCTTTAAATTATTTTATTTATTTATTTTTTTTTTTTTTACTGTTTTTCTCATCTTTATTGGTACTAGCAAATATATGCACCCTCCGGGTGCAAGTATTTAAGTTTAATATAATAAAATATCATATTAAATTAGAAAGGCTAATGAAACTGAATAAAAATGCCGATAAAAAGATTTGGAATAGAGGGGGTATGATTGAAAAATAGAACAACTTTGAAACTAACTCTTCCATCATTTTCCCTTACTCCCGTCTTTCATTGGTAAATTTTCCTAATTTAACTATTTAGTTAAAATAGGATGTAAAGAATAATATTACAGTTATTTCTTCTTGTTAATGGATTTCTTTTAAGATTTATCCCCGAGATTTTTGCTCATATTCATTAATATAAAACCAAACAATTAGAAATCAATAATACTAAGCATATATTTATTAAAATCAAATTTTTAAGATCAATATGCAAATTAGCCTTCCAATTCACACTGTAAACCGCTATTTCCTTGTATATATAAATACAATTGCATGTTATTAGTATGTAAATATGATCAACAGTCTTAATGATGTAAAACAATTTTTATTAATAATTGAGGTTTAAATAAAAATAAAATCATGGAGAATGTGCTGTAAATAACAAAGGAATTGTGACTTGAATGGTAATATAGTTTCGGTTACAGACATACAAACCCACAATCTCCATTATAATAAGATATACACAACGTTTCAGCCAATGTGCCCTCCTGCTTTCTTAAGGTCTTTCTTGTGAACTTGAGAGCCTTCATTTTGTAATTGGGAATATTCACAGAACCTCGAAACTAATGTGAAGTCAATCAATCTCGGGGAACATATGTTTATCTGTAAATACAGTTATTAGCCGTCTGCCTTGCAACTGAGGCAGACTACTTTTATATTTGCATATGATACTACAGAAACAAACCCTTTATTTAATCTATTGGGGTAGATTATTCTTATTCTAACCATGACTGGGTACAAGGGTTAACCTATGTTAAATAATCTATTTTCTATTTTACTCAGTATATTTTTACTGCTAGTTTAAACCCTTTATATCATCGAATGGAGCTAACTGAAATCTTTCTTTTGCATATAAAATATGATTTTTTCTCCTTCCACTCATCAAAGTATTGTGTTAAAAATAACCCAGCTTCAATGGTTTCGTGAATTGTAAATAGGAATAATCTAAAAATTTTAAAAGTTTGCTATTAAAAACAAATAAACAAAGGTAAAAGAAACTTCCTAATAATATTGCTGTATATTAGAATTTAATCAGAAGATTAAAAAGTGAAGTATAAGTTATTTGATTGGATTATTAACAAACCACAACACCATTGAAGCCTATTTTGTGTTTTTACTCAAAGTTTTTACTGCTAGTTTAAACCTGTTATATTTTTTGAAATCTTTCTTTTGCATATAAAATATATTTTTCTCTCCCTCCACCATCAAAGTTATATCTATCTTCCAATAACATCAAAGTATCGTGTTAAAAACAGCCCGGCTTCAATGGTGTCGTGAATTGTAATTAGGAATCGTTAATGACACGTAACTGTAAATTATTTGTTTTAAGAATAGTTACTTGAAGTTATAATTGTTTACTAAAGATTACTTGAAACCGTATAACTGTGTGCAAATAAATGGCTATAGGAATGATTACTTGAAACCATATAAGTATTAGATAGGAATACCTGAAACCATACAACTGTGTGCAAATGATTTTTATTAGATAGGAATAATCATCAGGTCACGTTGACATCAAAGATACCTGTTAAGTTTTTTCATACAAATAAAATACAGAGGAGCACTGAATGAAAAATGCAAGGCCAGGTTGTTGGAAATTAACAAGGTTTTATTTAACACAGGATAGAGAATGCTTCTACCCTAAAAGTGACTTAATTAGCTCATACGTGTTGTGCATGCATCAACCCAAAAGTGTCATAGCAGAAACCCTATTTCTGGGTTACCATCAGTTCCCTACTGATCAAGCGGAGTAACTCTAGATTTTGTTAGGTCTGGACCTAACAATACCCATGGCTCTCTTTTACCAACTGTCTCTATCAGTCATCACCCTTGGTAGGTCTTCCACACAGTATCCAGAATTTGCACAGGGCTGATTGATATAGGTGTGTCCATGTGTAGGTGTCCACAGGGAATGTCATGAGTTCATCCTTGGTTCTCCTTGCCCTGTTGGCTGGGACGTTAGAATACACTGACTGCACCTCTGCAGAAGGGTAAGACTTGTTGGCTGTGGGTGATGACCCATGATGCTTAAGGATGGAATCCTGGTGGCTGAGCAGTCCATGACATGCAACACACCCACTTAGACCCTTACTTAGGCTAGATCAATCTGCTGGTCATGTCAAGCCCTAGCACCTTTATGATTGCCTCAACCCTATTGCCCTTATGGCAAGCCCCAACCATTTTTATCATATAAACACTTCATGCTAGAAGGCAGTGGGTGAGAGTCTTCATGTCCTGAGAATGACGTTAAGCCCTATCTGATGGTGAGGTTCCAGGTCTGGGAAATGTGGAGCACCCTTCATCATGGTAGTACCTGTCAGGGTCTCATTTATGGGTTAAATAGAAAAATGTGTTTATAACAAAAAAACACCAGTGTGTGAAGAAAGGTAAACCACTGCTAGTGGTATAAGACTACTCAGTCAGCATAATACTCCAGTATTTATGAGGATTGACACATACTCATTAATGTTCATAGGTAGGGTATATAACACCATCCTTTTTAGATTTACTCTGCACAGATTCAATATCTCATCCTTGTTAAAGAAGGTAAACCACTACTAGTGGTATAAGACTACTCAGTCAGCATAAAACTCCTGTATTTAAGAGAGATGCTGATAGGTATGCATCCTGCATCCCTGATGCACAAAAATCTAAAAGGATGCAGTAAAATCATATCCATGTGTCCCAGTGTTTTTCTTTTTTCTTTCGTCACCATTTCAAGCTAACTGTAAATACATTTCAATAATTTCTTAGAAATGAATTTCACAGGATAGGTTACAAGGTAGGAGTTAGATGGCTTTAGTTGGGACCAATAAATTTTCCCGGGGACTCATTCAAAGCAAACATGTGGGTCCCAGGATGCACTAAATTAAAAAGCTATCATCATCAGTGATATATGAGGATTGGGACATACTCATTAATGTTCACAGGTATCTATATATATTAATAATGGAGATTCGCTCTTTATTTGTCTGTAACAAAAACTACGTCATTGCTTACGTCACATGATCCAAAATCGTCATAACATAGAATAAATACACTCAAAATTTGAGCATGCAACATTAGACGATCCTCATTGTTTTTTTTTGTTTTTTAAACAAGTTTTAATAAATACATGTCTGTTATTATATATTTATGTATAGTTTGTTTTATTTTAATATATATTTAAGTTATCAGAACAAAATTTCCATTTCAAATTGTTTTATTTTTTACTTTAATGAATTTGATAATTTTACTTACTTAGGGTACAAACTCTCTGACATTGAATTTTTAAATCCCACACCCTCAGGCAATATCTTTCAAAAATTCATTTTTACATCGCCCAGAGGGCGTTTTTTTTATTTTGCTAGTAACATAAATGAAGTGAAACTGTTCTTTATTTAGCTAGATATTGCTGAGTATATATTCTTACAGCCGAGTGGCCTTCCTGATGTTTAAATCCTTACACTTTTTTATAACCCAGTATTGTAAGAGGATCTTGACATATCAAGGGGGGTGGGGGTGGAGGAGGAACAGGAGGAGGAGGAGGAGGAGGTCAGTTGGTGCTGTGACTTGTTCATAGGGTATTGAGAAGTATAAGAGGCTATTCAGTTCTGAGATATTTCACATACCTGCATAGTCAATTCAAGGTGAAACTTGTCTCACGTTAAGAAAAAATAAAAAACAGAAATAAAAATAAAAAATAAATGAAATAAATGAATAAAAAATTTTTTTTTTTTTAAATAAATAAATAAAAAAACGCAAAAAAAAAGAAGAAAGATAATAATAATGTTTATCTTTTCACACTAATGTCAAAGAAAAACATTAAATATAAAAAAAGAAAGAAAATAAAATCACTCTCACTCACACACACACACACACACACACACACACACACACACACACACACACACACACACCTCACATCACATAATCGATCATTCTAATGATAAATGATTAAGTAATTAAGGTAAGAAAATGCCAGTAATAAAAGTCGACATTTCCTAAGCAATTTTCTCTTTTATGTAAATGTATCATTTCTAATAATAATTCTGATTTGAAAATGTTCACAAACGTCCATGAATACAAAGGGGAAATATGGTAATATTTGCTTGACATAGATTGTTTTTTTTTATTTTATTTTATGTTTTTAATAGTACTTTTGGGTGTTGTTTTTAGTTGTCTTTTTTTTTAAGCTGTGTCTTTTTTTATTTGTGTCTTTTTTGTCTTTTTTTTATTTTTTTAGTTGTCTTAGTCTTTAGTTGCCCTTTTTTATTTTTTATTTCTTGAGTTTTTTTTGTTTTTTTTCCAAGGTGTTTTTAGTTGTTTTTTTTTTTGTTTGTTTGTCTGTTGTTTTTTTTAGTTTTTGCATTTCCTTGTTTTTGTGGTTTGTGGTTTTTGTCTATGGGATTTTTGTTGTTTTTTGCATTTTTAAAACAATTTTTACCAAATATCTTATTTTACTTATCAATTTTTTTTTATTCTATAAGACCTTTTTTTTTTTTTTCATCCTAATTTTTCTATTTTTAAAAAAAGTAAACTAAAACAGTTTACTTTAAAAAAAATTAGAAAATTAGGATGTCTTATAGAGAAAAAAAATGATAAAAAATAAGATATTTATAAGTGTTAGGTTCAGACCTAACAACATTTAGAGTTGCACCCCTTGATCAGTAGAGGGCTGTAAGTAAGCAGATTATCTTCCCAAATTCAACACTGCAACTGCCCTATCAACTGGGGCATTAGAATACGCCGACTGCACCTCTGCAAAGGGGTAAGACAGTTGGCCATGTGTGGCGACCAGTGATGCTTAAAGATGAAACTCTGGTGGCTGAACAGCCCATGACAGGCAGTACTCCACTTCTGTTCTTACTTAGGTCAGATCAATCGGCTGGCCATGTCAAGCCCTAGCACCTATATGATTGCCCCAACACTATTGCCCTTATGGCAAGCCCCAACCCTTTTTATCATGTATGTGCTAGAAGGCGGTGGCTGAGGGACTTCATGTCTTGGGAATGACGTTAAACTCTATTTGATGGTGAGGTTTCAATTCTGGAGGTTTGGGATATGTAGAGCACCCCTTCATCACCGTTGCTCCCTGGCTCACTCTGACCCAGAGTGGTAGTACCTGTTTAGGGTCCCATGGGTTGAATAGAAAACTGGGTTTATAAAAAAAAAAAAAATTGAGTATTCATTAAGAATGAATTAATTTAAAAACTTTGTTGGCATTAAATGACCCACTGAGGTTGATATGCCGTAAAACAAACCAAACCAACATTGCAAACAACAAACATTTGAATTTATAATATAGATTAGTGTCAAAGGTTCAAATTACTGCAGATTCTTTCCTACACACACATGCACACACATGTATTCATACAAAGACATGTGTTGTGTAGGGGCCAAGATCGAGTTGTTAGTAGTAGTAGCCGTTGTTAGTTTAGAGTAACAATATACGAAAGTCATATAGTCAAAAAGGGTTGTTTATTTCTTTCTAGGCTCATGGGTTCTTTTTCAGAGAGAGAGAGAGAGAGAGAGAGAGGTTCTGTTCTATCGTAAATCATGTTCGGTACTACTATACGAAACACATCACGGGGGAACCTGGGAAGGCCTTTCTGCCCTTTACGAAGGCCCAGCTGAAAAAAAAAATTTTCCTCTTCTTCTATCATCATCCCAGGGGTCGGAGGGTCACATCTGCTTCCACTCCTCTGCAGCAAACCTGGAACTTCCGTTTTTATTTTTAAATCTGGATCAGGGGTTATTGGTTGGTCAATGGTTGGCACCAGTTGAGTGTTTACCAATCCAAACTTTAACCTCTTTTTGATCTTATTTCTTTTTCTTCTCTTTCTCCAGAAATCCCATTACTGTTTTCTTTTCAATCCCCAAATTCTCCTTATACCATAATGATTGATACACACGTGTACACACACACACACACACATGCACATGATGATTTAGTATTTTTTTATACCTTTCTTTCAAATGAAAAAAAAAAAAGAATCGACCTCTAAATGTGACTGGTCTTATTTTTTTTTTTCTTCTCTTTCTCCAGAAATCCCATTACCATTTTCTTTTCAATCCCCAAATTCTCCTTATACCATAATGATTGATACACATGTGTACACACACACACACACACACACACATGCACATGGTGATTTAGTATTTTTTTATAACCTTTTTTTCAAATGTCACTGTTTATTTTAAACAAACATTTTATTTTCTATGAAAAGGTGTGAAGATTATCTTTTTTACAATCTCGTTATGCATGACTGAATTGAATATTTTCCATAATTTTTAATAGAACATGAATAAGCATTAAAAACAAAACAAAAAACTCTTCTATCTGTTCACACTGGAGGCGCGTAGTGTAATGGTTAGTCATAGGAAATGGACTTGTCGACCAGAGTTCAAATCCTGGACGAGGCTGGTTGCATTTCACATAGCACTAATATCATTCGGAAAGGTATGCATCCAACTACTCTCCCTCCAGCTATAGGTAAATAGTAGGGCAAACTCCCCTCCTCTGTAACGAGATAATGAAGGTCCTGACTTTTGTCAGGGGGTCACGTGGTGACGTGGAACAACAAGAAAGGTCCCGGTCTCTTTTTGCTTTCCGCCGTCGTAGGGTACGAATCGGGCCTCTAGTGCCTAGTATGGGGTCAGTAATTTAACAGTGTCCTCTCTCTCTTTCTCTCTGCCTTTCCTCCTCTCCGATACAACCCACGAGACGAGCCTACCCTGGAAATAAAGGCTAGCAGTTGTGACTACATATTTCTTGTGTTGTAATTTTTATCAACAAGATGACCGCCACGTACCGAAGACATTTTTAGTACCGGAATATATCGCCACGTACCGAAGACATTTTTAGTACCGTGAATATATCGCCACGTACCGAAGACATTTTTAGTACCGTGAATATATCGCCACGTACCGAAGACATTAGTACCGTGAATATATCGCCACCTGCGTTACTTATATCATTTTGGTACTATGAAAATACCACAACGTTACACCTCTCTCTCTGTTTTTTTTTTTTTTTCTAAGCTTTTTGGGACTGTTCCAAGTGCACTAACTACAATTGTTATCAATTTCTCCCTCATATTCCACAATTTTTTCAATTCTCTATCTTTTCATTTTCTTTCATCTTCACCCTGTGATCTGCTGGAACTGCAAAATCTGCTGACTGACAAGTTCTCTTTTTCTTGCTAATCGATACTAGGTCTGGTCTTCTGGCTGGGATAAGGTGATCCGTCTTTATGTCAAAATCCAAATTATTATTATTATCATCATTATTATAGATATTATACATGTGCAGCTGAAAGGCTACACTTGTTGGCTTAGAAGACCTCATGTTCCCTGCTCTAGATAAATATCTTGCCTGTCAGTTATAAAGCACTGACTACTTCTGGCCGATTGCCCTAAAAGTTCACAGAGGTTGATTCCATTTTGGCAAACCAACAACTAAAAGATGTTATTCTTCACTTTTAGTATTGAACTATTCTCTTATTTCTATTTTATTTTATTTTATTTTTTTAGCTTACAAAGTAAAAGACATGTTCTTTACTTTGCTTTTTAAACTCAACTTTCTTTTCACTCCAGACAAAATTTGGTGAGTTTGAACTCGTCACATTTCAGCTACGAGAAGACCAATAGTAGAATGTAATAAAATACCTTTTTAACACATGTCGATATGATGCTGTTTTGGATAGAAAATTTTTGCTTATTAATGTAGGCAGTAAGATGAAAGGGAACAGTATCATTTCTGATAGGAACAGTTTGTGTAATGATTACAGATTCGCCAATCTTTAAAAAAAAGTTTCAACAGCAAATGCACGATGTGCACCGGTCCAAGATATAATCTCTATTGCTTTTAAAGTGGAACCACTCTGATTGACTGATAAATTATTTATTTATTGATCTACTAGGAAAAAAGAAGACTGGGTTAGGGTTAGGGGTTAGGGTTAGTTTAATGGGAAAATAATGGGAAGATTAATTAACAGATAAAATTCATTCAGAGTGGTTCCCCTTTATTAGGTTGGAATTATAGGAAATAACCGCTTTGTATATATGTCTTATATATATATATATGGTGAGTTCAGCGTATGAGTAGCACAGGGACCTGTGTGGTAAAGGAACTGATGGTAGGTGTGGCACTCCACTTCAGACGCCAAAACAATCTCCTTGATCTAGTGCTAGTGAAAAGGGGATAGACTTTAGGCCACCCTGATGACTTTTTACTTTATATATATATATATATATATATATATCTTATATATTCTTTCCTTTCTTTCCTATAAACTCGTCACATTTCAGCTAAGCTGAATATTTCTTTTTCCTATCTTATTTTTATTTTTACCTTTATTAATTATTCTACTTTATTTATTTTAGCAAAATAAAAGAACGCCCTCTGGGTGACGTAAAATAAATATTGCCTGAGGGGATGGGAGTTGAAAATTTAATATCAGAGAGTTTGTATCATAAGTAAAGTAAAAATCGAGTGCCCTCTACTAATTCACCATACAGTAGGTCTTTGGGAATGGGGCCTTTGTCCATCCTCCTGATGTGGCCAAACCATCGCAGGTGTCTCTCGCAGAGTAAGCTTAGAATTGAACTATTCAAAACCACTGATATCTGATGCTTCTTCTATAATAGTTTTTGCAATTGCCTCTTAATAATGTCTATACAAGATTTAGTTTCACTATCATAAAATATTTAACCAGGAAAATTTTCTCATCATCTCCAGGTGATTATTGAAGTCAGTTAGTTAGCTGCTGTTATTCAAAGAGACTAAGTACAACTGAATCAGTGTCCAAGACAGTTGGTATATATAGAAATCAAGAATGATCCATTCATAAATTTGGGTGATTCCATTCCTTGAGTTCTGATTGGCTGCTTGATTTGAATGATACTGTGCAGTTTTATAAATACCCTGTCATTCTGCAGTAGACTTTGCGACTATTCGGGTTTGTATTGGGTTACAACTGTTTGTTGCCATGTCTTCCCAATTCAATGGTAATTGGAACTTTGATTATTCTTCAGTGATATGCTAAGCAAGTCCTTCAGACTTTTATGACTGTCAACTAGAGATAGTTTGGTTTGTTGAATTTTATGGCATGTCAAGCCTTGTTGGGTTATTTTATGCCGAAAAGTTTTGTTCGATTCATGTTTGATGTGTATTCAAAATGTTTATTTAAAAATTTTTTTTAACACATTTTCTTCTATTTAACCCATAGATGGGTCCCTAACATGTACTACCACAACTAACCCTAACACTTATATTTCAGTATAAAACAATCCTATTCTTTTATTTATACCTCCTTACTACACATGCATTCAAACAACCCACCCACCAATATAAAAAGTTGTTGGGGTGGCCGAAAGTTGATAGCAGACAGACAGTGAGGGAGTCTATCCCCTTTTCACTAGTGCTAGACCAAGGAGATTGTTTTGGCATATGAGATGAGCGCCACACCTACTATCAGCTCCTTACTTTACTGCACAGGTCCATGTGCTACTCATACGCTAAGTTGGTGAGGGCCGGTATCGAACCAGGAACCGAGTCGTATGCTCTAAACCCCTATATATATATATATATATATATACATATATTTGTTATAGTGTACAATACCTTTAAAAGGTGAATGTTACCATTGGTTTCAAAGCAGCTTACAAGCCACTTCTTGTCAGGAAAACGTACCTGTGAAAAACAAGTGTGTTATCCTGATGAGAAGTGGTTAGTAAACTGCTTTGAAACCAATGGTAAGAATTCCCTTTTAAATGTATTGTACACTATAACAAATACAGCTCTTACACCTGTAATCAAGCATTTTTGTATTTCTCCAATACGTAACTGTGTGTATGCATATATATATATATATATATATATATATATATATATATATACACACATATGCTGATAGGTATGCGTCCTGTGTCCCTGACGCACAAAAAAGAATGCAGTAAAATCATATCCATGCATCCCAGTGTTTTTCTTTTTCTTCCCCCTACCATCTCAAGCAAACTGTAAATACATTTTAACAGTTTCTTAGAAACACAGGATATATTACAAGATAATAGTTAGATAAATAAAAACCCTACAATCTATTAAGAAACTTTAGTTGGGACCAATAAATTTTCCTGGAGACTCATTCAAACCAAATATGTCTGTCTCCGTATGCACTAAATTAAAAAGCTATCAGCATCACTGTGTGTATGTATTTATATATATATATATATATATATATATATATATATATAAAAATTTTCATAAATAATTTTTTTTACTTAGTACTTGGATTTTAACCAGAGGTCTTTCTAACCTTTAATCCTGAGCACTTCCCCTCAGGATTGGATGACATTGCTGTTGGGGTATACTTACCTTGTGCCCAGTCATCCATGGCTGGGAATATAAGCATGTCATTCAGCTTCAGGGGGTGACATCGCCTCATCATGGCACTTAAATAGGTTGAATCCCTGACACCTGAGGCATACCAGTAAGAGGAATGCTGAAGGAGTGGAGCTATTTTGCCCTCCCTCCCCCTTTCATGCATGCAAAAGGGCCATGTGTCATATTTGACCTTGTGCTGCACCCTGCCCTTGTGGAGAAGCAAGTTGGGGGTGAACTGTATGGCCCAGTGGAACCTTATCAGTTGTTTTTTGAACAGAACTTTGCTCACTGTTCTATCTGGCCTTACTGCATTGAATTGCCATAAAAATGTGGTCACCGAGTTCTGTCCCACACCTCTTTTTTTATTTTATTTTATTTTTATTATATATATATATATATATATATATATATATTTTGCATGTATTTTAAATTCTAATTTTGGTCTAATCAGCAGTATAAACACGCTATCCCCAATGAAAGAACATTGTTAAAGCAGACATAGATAAGAATTGATTAAAAAAAAAAAAAACTATTAGAGAATTTAGCTTATTTTTGGTTCTTAAACTTGGAGAGACAAGATGCATTTGTGTGGTGTATGTATGTGTGTGTGATTATCTAAATTAGCTATTTTAGACTCAGACTATTCAGTTTCATGTTAAAATCATTATTACTACGGTGTCTCACATTATCACAATTTATCAACAACACATTAAAAGAATTATTACTTGTAAGTTTTCTATATTTTTTATTGATTTTTTTTTTTTTTCAAGCATAGATATTAATGTATTGAAACAGAATTAATGTATTCATACGAGGTATGTCAGAAAAGTTCCAGGACTGGTGTCACAAAAATTTATTTCAAATCCAAACTACAAGTCCTCCCTTCAAAGTAATCCCCCGGGAGTCTAATACACTTTACCATCCTTCTCTGCCACGCTTGCATGCACTCCTGGAAGGATTCTTCCGGGATTCTCCATGCAATACTGGATTCTTCATTGTCATCACAGCCTTTTTGATGTTGTGCACATCCTCAAAATGGGTTCCTGTAATGACCCCCTTGAGCTTGGGAAAAAGGGAAAAAAATCACATGGAGCCAGGTCAGGTGAGTAGGGAGGTTGTTCCTGCACTTCTGTTCTTCTGGCCAGGAACTCTTGGATACTCAGGGCAGTGTGGGCAGTGGTTGTCATGGTGAAGCACCCAAGGGTTGTCCTACCATATCTCTTGCCTTTTTTTGTGCACTGAACGAACCAAATGCTGCAGTATCTCTTTGTAGACATGCTGGTTGATTGTCTGGCCCTTTCGCAAGAACTCGTAGTGGACTATGCCCATCACATCAAAGAATGCGATCAACCTGGAACTTTTCTGATATACCTTGTATAAGCCAGAATTGTAAATGTCATCAATGTAATACAATTTCTCTGAATGTTTGAGATGAGGCTTGAGGATTAGTATTATCTGCGTTATTCGGACTATTATCATCTTAGTGATATATAAGACACATTGCAGGATTTTAAATGCACTTATAAAATTGTCTGTTTTGAGGTAAATCTAACTTGGGTTTTCATAGACCTCTCATTAATAAGATTTATTCTATTCTATGTATTAACACCATATATTATGTAAACCTTAAAGTCATGGGAAATGGACTTGTCGTCCTGAGTTCAAATCCTGGATGGTAATTGCATTTCGCTTAGCGCTAATACCCTTGGGAAAGGTATGAATCCTACTCTCCCTCCAGCTATGGGTAAATAGTAGGGCAGATTGGGCTCTTTAACCTTGGTTAGGCAACTGGTCTAGGAGAAGGAAAGCTCTGAATTCAAACCTGTAAACTCTGCTTAAGAAATTGACCTTGTGTCGCATCTGCTCTTGCGGAGGGGTTGGTAAATATAAATATTATGTAAACCGTTTATTTCTTAGGATATATATGGCACATTGCAAGATTTTAAATGCACTAATAAAATTTAAAAAATCACTATCCTTAAAATGTTAAAAAACAGTTTTGAGCAATAAAGTCAGATATTGTTTTCTAACATTTCACAAATTTTGTGAGCAGCTTTAGCAGTTCTGAGGCCTGGTTTAAAATTTCCCAAAATTCCAATAATCGTAATTGCCATTATAGATATTTACCAACCTTTCTGCATGAGCAGGATGTGACACAAGGTCAATTTCTTAAGAGAAGTTTAACAGATTTTAATTGAATTTTCCTTCTTCTGGACTGGTCGCCTCACCAAGGTTAAAGATCCTGGTACGCCCTACTATTTACCCATAGCTGGAAGGGAAATAATTAGATTCATGCCTTTCCCAAGTGTCCTGGGTATGATGTTAAACTGCATCTACTGGTGAAGTTTCGATTCTGGAACTGGGGAATGTAGAGTACCCCTTTATTGTCATTACTCCCAAGTCCACCCTGACCCGGAGTGGTAGTACCTTTTAGGGTCCCATCTATGGGTTAAATAGATAAAAAAATGAGTATTAAAGTGTTTATAATATTGAGTTTGAAAAAAAAATTGAATACTTAACAAAAATGAATAAAATGAAATGTCTTCGGTATAAAATAACCTAACAAGGGTTGATATGCTTTAAAATCCAACCAACCAACCAACTCACCTTTCCCAAGAGTATTAGCGCTATATGAAATGTAAACAGCCTTGTCCAGGATTTGAAATTTGCCATTGTTTATACATATAAAGGACAGTTGGTGTGTATGTATGTATATATGTATGTCTGGATGAAACTATGAAAATAAAACAATTAATGACTAAGTAAATATGTATACACCTTAAATATCACTGGTTCTTGTTTTTTGTGCAAAAATTATGAAGATTTGACTTACATTTGAAGATATTCAAAAATTAAAATATATATATATAGAAATAGCATTGAAATTCTACTTAAAAATGTCCAGCATTTGTAAATCTCAAAAGTAAACAAATCAATACACCAAGGTCTCTACCCACGCAGGTGATGCTGGGTAGCCGCTTCTAGTATCATTTAAAACAAAGTGTACAGTTTATCAAGTCCATTTCCTACGATAATCACTATTCTATGTAATTATATTATTACTACATATTATTACTACATATTACTACATATTATTACTACACATATATCGGTTATGTTTATAGAAAATTATTCTATGTAATTTTCCTCAAAGTAAAAATCTGTAGGAAAAAAAAACAAAACTTTTGATACAATGCTATCTTGACTTTTTCCAATTCTAATTGTTGTTTGGAGATAATTATTTATTATAAATTATTTTAATTTTCTTTTATTGTACAAAACAGGAACAAATTGAAATTAGATTGATTTAATTGGGTAAAACTATCTAATTTGCATTGACTTTGACTTCATTTCCCTTCCCCTATCCATGGGAACCAATTAATGGCATAAATCAAGGTAACACTATTAATGATTTACAAACTTAATTCCTTTTATGCGCACACATGTGATTAACAACCACTTGTGCTTGCTGCATATGGGTATAGATGATTGCTGGTGTTGTGAGTTCAAGCCTCATTGTGAACTCCAATATTGCGTCTCTTTTTTGTCAAACTTGAGCTAAATTTAGAAATTTCAGAAGTATGGAAAATTTAGAAAATATCTACATGATCAGCAACAATTATGAGGGTCAACTGAAAAGTTCATAGGCTGACCAAGATACTCTCAGGGAATGTGACCAAATGAGGTTTATTTGAGGGTCAGCTCAAAAGTTCATAAGCTAAACAAGATAACTCATGGAATGTGACCAAATGAGGTTTATTTGAGGGTTAGCTGAAAAGTTCATAGGCTGACCAAGATACTTTTGTGGAATGTGACCAAATGAGGTTTATTTTTGCAACATAGTCACACTGTTTTTGTTTTATACACAATGTATATACAAGATTGGTTGTACTGCATATCAACCCTTTTTCGGGTGATTTATTGGTAAATCAGATCATTTTGATAAACAAAAGACTCAGGTTGCTTACAGTACCTGCTATTGCTTAAGTGGTTTTCCAATTAAGTATTGAACATGTTCATCGCTGCTTAACTTTAGTGATCTAGTGGGAACTAGTGCTTTCAGAGTGACTTGACGGTGATATATATATATATATATATATATGAGAAGTAAATACACACGCGGTGTGTTTATGATATGGCTTCTTTTTTTTTTTTTTTTTTTTTTTTTTTTTTTTTAGCCGACAATTTTGGGGAGAATATGTGCTTAATTGAAGTCATACATAATTTTGAAAGTTAATTAATTAATAATTAATTAATTAGGCAGGCATACCTATTTAAATGTATGGCTAAACAAATCGAGAAAAATCAATCTCTGTATGTACATTTCAGCCTATTAGGCCTCATCAGAAGAGCTATAGATAGGAAGACCGCCTTGTGCGGGATTCGAAACCCAATTGTCAAGCTGACATGCGAGTATCATAACCTCTACACCAACCGGACTTTCTTAGATTTTTCGTTTTGTTTAGAAGTAGGTTCCTATTCCTCTTATAGTGACTTGTGCTATTATGAAGTGGTTAGTGTATTGACCTATGGAATAAATGTGTTCATTCGTTCCTATGTACTTGATTACAAAAACTTTTACACTTTAGTTTTTTTTGTAGATTTTGGCATTCACTCACTAATAACTATTAAGGGATTCATCTGAGCACCAGGGATCTTTTTATCAGACAGTACCTCCCTATTGCTTATGAAAATTATTATATATATTTACCAACTCCTCCACACAAGCAGGATATGACACAAGGTCAATTTCTTAAGCGGAGTTCAACAGGTTTGAATTCAGGGTTTTCCTTCTCCTAGACTGGTTACCTAGCCATGGTTAAAGAACCCAGTCTGCCCTGCTATTTACCCATAGCTGGAGGGAGAGTAGGATTCATACCTTTCCCAAGGATATTAGCGCTAAGTGCAAAGTTATTATACGTTTGCTTTCTATGTTTTAATCCGGCCCTCCACAACAGCAGGATGCAACACAAAGTAAATTATTTTAGCAGAGTTTAACAGGTTTGAATTCAAAGTTTTCCCTCCAATGCAAAACCCGGATTAAAGAGCTCAGTCTGCCTTACAATTTATTCATAGCTGGAGGGAGAATAATTAGATTTAACCCTTTTCCGAGAATAAAGGGTTATGAAATTGCAAACAGCCTTGTCCAGGATTTAAATTCAGTTTGCCGTGTACATTTCCTATGACGATAACCATTACACAACAAACACCTCCTTTAGGTTTTCTTTAAGTGTGGGGGAGTTCCCCATGGTGTAATGGCCTGGTCAAACTCCAGTCATGCATTTATGTTCACTTTCAGACTAATACCCTTGGGAAAGGTATGAACCACCTCATCCTCCCCCCAGCTATGGTTAAATAGTACCACTACTGTTCGTCTACAAGGATGTCTTAGGCCATTAAATAACCCATGAAGGTTGATATGTCATTAGAGAAAGAAACCAAACCAAAGTTCTTTCTAAGTGACCATATTAAAAAGAATGCTAAATTTTTTCTTATCATCAGGCAATCTCCCGCCCTGTTGGCTGGGGCGTTAGAATGTACCGACTGCACCTCTGCAGAGGGGTAAGACTCCCCCAATGGGGCCACCTGTTGGCCGTGGGTGGCGACCCGTGATGCTTAAGGATAGAACCCAGGTGGATGAGCAGTCCATGACTTGCAATATTCCACTTTAGGCTTTTCTTGGGCTAGACGGGCGGTTGGAAAGGCCCCCTCCGATCAATTTGCTGGCCACGTCAAGCCCTAGCACCTATATGATTGCCCCAACCCTATTGCCCTTATGGCAAGCCCCAACCCCTTTTTATCATATGGGCACTAGAAGGCGGTGGCTGAGGGTCTACATATCCTGGGAATGACGTTAAACTCTATCTGATGGTGAGGTTCCAGTTCTGGAGTTTTGGGAATGTGGAGCACCCCTTCATCACCATTGCTCCCTGGTCCACTCTGACGTGGAGTGGTAGTACCTGTTAGGGTCCCATCTTTGGGTTAAATAGAAAAAAACATGAGTTTATAAACAAAATTGTATTATGCATTAAGAATTGATTTATTTCACAACTTTGTCGGCATTAAATGACCCACTGAGGTTGATATGCCGTAAAACAAAACAAAACAAACCAAACCAAACCAATCAGGCAATCTTGTTAGATAACTGTTGTTCCACCAGTTTTCTACAAACTCTACAAAGAAGACTAACAAAACCAGATCTCTCTAGCGAACCGTCTTCCTAGTGATCCATATCCCTAGCAAATGCTGAATCAAATCATTTTTATGAACAATGGACCCAGTTTGCTTACAGTACCTGCTATTGCTTAAGTAGTCACCCAATTAAGTATTGAACAGACTCATCGCTGCTTAACTTTGGTGATCTAGCAAGAACCATTGTTAGTGAGTTTGATTCTCACTGGGTGCCCCATACTTCTGGTTTTGTGCCCCATCTAAGCTTAGTTTAGTAAATAACTATTATAAATCCTTTGTTGTGATATGTGCGCACAATATTATAGGAAAACAAGTGGGAGTAAAATCTTGTTGTCTATCTGAGATTTTTAATATTCCATCTTTTATATCTTTCCATTTGTTTCCGATATTGTTTCATTCTTTATAAAAAAAAAATCTTTTTGTTTAATGCATTGTTTCTGATGTTCTTTATTCTGTATTGTGAAAAAAATTCTGTTGTGTTTTTGATTGGCTAATTTTGCATTTTCATTTGCATATGGAATTCTTTTTTTGTTTGTTTTTTAATATTCCTTTTGTTTTTCTTTTTTGCAAATAATTTTCTTTTTGTATTTTAAATCCAGAAATAACTTATATCCATTTATCATTCACTTACTTTCATTGAAATTAACATTCCAATCTTCATAACAAAAATGAATGGTGCTCATCGTGGAGTGTTTCAATTATTATCCTAAAATTCAACTGAATATTTCCTTTTGTTTTGCTAGAATAAATATTTCATGGTAATAATTCATATTTAGAACCGTTCTCAGTATGTACATTATTACTCATAAATAAGTACAACCATAACAATTTTTTTATAAAAGGTTTCCTTCTAAAAGTATAGATAAATAAGTTGGTGCAGTGGCTTATTGTCAGTATCCACCCAGTTGACAGCACAGATCAGATTACTGAAACTGTGCTACTCATGTGCTGAGTTGGTTGGGACCAGTATTGAGCAAGGAACCTGGAAATTCCTTAGTGAATATATATCTAAGATACTGTAAGACATGGAGTCATTGGCACTAGGTTACTGATAGTTTCTTGCCTATCTTCAGATTAACTGAGTTGGTTCTGAAAATCACACCTTGTATGTATATATATATATATATATATATGTGAAAATAAAATGGAAATTAATCCGACAGTATGAATAAGATATAATGAAAAAACAAACGATGTTTACAACTGAAATAGCTCATCAGAGAGAAAGTGTGCAAACCGTTTTGGGGCCAATTCTCTTGAGGGTTTTAAAACAACACTCGGCCCATCCTCAACTAATAATAAGGACCTATTGCATTATAATGTATCAACCGCACTGGGTCGGTCATCAACAAAAACGGTCTTTTTCCCGTCTTGTTTTTTGATGACCGACCCACGTGCGGTTGATACATTATAATGCAATAGGTCCTCATATTAGTGAGATGGCCGAGTGTTGCTTTTTAAAACCTCAAGAGAATTGGCCCCGAAACGGTTTGCACACTTTCTCTTCTGATGAGCCTATTTCAGTTGTAAACATCGTTTGTTTTTTCATTATATCTTATTCATATATTATATATATATATATATATATATATATATATATATATATATATATATATATAATGTCGAAAATAGAAAAATAATTATTCCCAAAAAGCGATGAATTTATTCACTTTAAAAAAAATTTTTTTTTATAATTTGTTTTTCTATTTTCTACATATTGTGGTATCTATTTCCATATTTTACTCCCATATATATATATACATTTTTAAGATACCATAAGACATGGAGTCATTGGTGCTAGGTTAGTGATAGTTTCTCACCTATCTTCAGATTAACTGAGTTCTGAAAATCACCTAGGCGGGAAACTGTCAGTAACCAGCCACCATTGACTCCATGTCCATGCTAACTTAACTTAAATGTAAATGCTCTATCAATTGAGCACTGTTTACTTATAAATATACCACCTATATTATCTATAAAATAGTGTGTGTGTATGTATATATATATATATATATATATATATATATATATATATATATATATATATATATATATATTAGAAAATTGAAAAAACACAGGTTTAAACAATAAATATATAAGTAATATAACAATATTATATATATATATATATATATATATATTATATATAATATATATATATATAAAATTTTAAACCTTTGAGAAAGATGGATGAACCTCGAAATATTGGTAAATAAATAAGGTTAAGAACACAATATTCATTTTGTTCCTGATCTTAATTTTTTCCCTATATATATATATATATATATATATATATATATATATATATATATACTACTCAGATATACTGACAAAGAAGCATACATTGAATCCATAATAACATATATATATATACTACTCAGATATACTGACAAAGAAGCATACATTGAATCCATAATAACATATATATATATATATATATATATATATATATATATATATATAATATATACACACACACACACACACACACACACACACACACACACACACACAAGGTGTGTCAAAAGACTATTGACATTTTTTGTACTTTTTGACACACCTTGTATTCTAAAAAAATTAACATTCCATTCGTTGTTCATTTCTATTTTGGTAAATACAGCTTCAGACTCGGCACTTTTATGACACACATTGTATTCTAAAAAAAAAATGAACGTTCCATTCATTGTTCATTTCTATCTTGATAAATACAGCTTTAATCTCGATACTTTTATGACACCTTATTGTGTGTGTGTGTGTGTGTATATTTATTTTAGATTTTGTCTATTTATTTTTCCTATGTAATAATATGTAAGAGATGTGAGAAGTTTATATTTAATGATTAAACAAACATATATATAAATAGTTTTTCTATTTAATAATATATGTAAGTGACATGAGAAGTTCTTTTTCTATTTATATTTCTTTTATTTAAAGAATATTTCTAAAAAAAAACTAAAAAATTGAAATACTATAAAAAGGTAAAAAGAATTCTATAAAATTCTACAAAATTCTTTATCATTCTATAAAAAATATATAAAAATTTCTATAAAAATATTTCTATATCATTTATTAAAAAAAATCTAAAATATTTCTATTTAATGACTAAACAAATATGTTTGTTTGTTTTAATCATTAAATAGAAACTTCTCACATTACTTACATATATTATTACATAGACAAAATCTATATCTGTATATATTAGGGAAAAAAATGGGGGGGGGTTTAAGAAACATTTTATAAAACCGAAGATCAGAAACAAAATGATGAATATTGTGTTCTTAATCTTATTTATTTTCCAATATTTTGAGGTTCATCCATCTTTCTCAAAGATTTTAGAGATTATATATATATATATATATATATATATATATATACGAGGGTGAATCAAAAAGTAATGCCATTTTGTTTAGACAGGTGTAATTACCAACACAGGAACATGTATCATACATGAAAATGAAGCTGATCCTCTGTGGATCACATCCCTACTTCTCCACATAGTCACCATTTCTCTCAATAGCAATGTTCCACCTTCAAATGAGAGCATGTATTCCTGCCCGGTAAAATTCTGTTGACTGTTCTTTGAGCCACGTTTTTCACTACAGATTTCACTTCCTCATCACTGGAATAATGTTTGCCTCTAAAATCTTCTTTCATGGGACCAAGCAGGATTTGAACTCGTCTTGCCAAGTCCATTTCCTACAATGATAACCATTACAACATGCGCCTCCACAAATTTTAATTTGTGGAAGGTCACATTTGATAGTTTAAACAGGGGTCACCAATCAGACCTGCCAACAGTACTTGAATTTGACTGATAAACATTTGAAAGCAATTCTCTTGATTGGATGTAGCAATTCCAAACCAAACATTGAACAATATCTTGAAAGGCAAAATTAGTTTCACAAATCTCACTAAACCTTTCTGCTAATGTTTGCATCTTTGATAATGTTTTCAAAAATAATATGTTGGTTAAATTTGTTTTTGTGCATCTTACACCACTCATCCATGAATATAACATGGAAAGATAAATTTTGTTTTACATCTTTTTCTCAGAGCTTTCGTTCTGGCTAGCAAGTATTGAACACAATAATAATATGGCTTGTGCTCATTATTTTTTTCAATTAACTGTGAAAAAAGTTTGGTGATCCCTAGTTTAGAAGGTTGAATACAACATAAGGCTGTAAGCCCCCCCCCCAGATTAAAGTTTCATCAGTCGTTACTTTGAAGAACCACTTGGTCAGTCTTATCTTAAAAATAAATCAGATATTAGTTCTATTGAATGAAATTTGATTTTTTGTTCCCAATAACCTTAACGCTAAAGGAAATGTGGATGGGCAATTATTTAATTCAGCATCAATGGATTCAAACCAAACGACTTGTATAATATTAAGCTTAGTGATTTATTCATCAATTTCCAGTAGGTAGGTGTGGCTAGATAATGGACCATTCCGTTTTTATTATAAAAAAGGGAAGAAAAGAACATGCTACACAGAAAAAATATAAGAAAGAAAGAGAGTAGGGGAAAGATAGAGAGAAGGGGTGAGCATGGTATATAATAGTTGATAATGACATTGTATATGAATATAATAATAGTGTTGATAATGGTATGTAATAAATATAATAGTATCGATAATGATATGTGATAATGATAGTATTGATAATACTATGGTATATAATGATAATAATAAAATAGTAGTGTTATAGTCTTTAGATGTGTACATGAAATAATCTTTGAGTATGAAGGTAAAATGAGAAAATTCTTTTGACACATCTGAATGATATTTATATTATTTATTAGCTTATAAAAAACTGGGAAAACTGTTATTTCTCAACCTTTAATCCATACTTTTCTAATTTCAATAACAAGATAATCCCAAGCTAAGGATTAAGGAAGTGTACGTGATGTAACAGTTATCATCAGAGGAACTGGCATTAATCATTCTCCCCAGCTATGGGTAAATAGTACGGCTCTTTAGCTTGGATACAGCATCCAGTCTAGGAGAAGGAAGACTTTGAATTCAATACCAAGTAAGCTACTAAAATTTAAAAACATGAATGAAAATACTAATCAAAATTAAGACTCTGAATTCAATACCAAGTAAGCTACTAAAATTTAAAACATGATGAAAATACTAATCAAAATTAAGACTCTGAATTCAATACCAAATAAGCTACTAAATTTAAAACATGAATGAAAATACTAATCAAAATTAAGACTCTGATTCAATACCAAGTAAGCTACTAAAATTTAAAACATGAATGAAAATACTAATCAAAATTAAGACTCTGATTCAATACCAAGTAAGCTACTAAATTTAAAACATGAATGAAAATACTAATCAAAATTAAGACTCTGAATTCAATACCAAGTAAGCTACTAAAATTTAAAACATGAATGAAAATACTAATCAAAATTAAGACTCTGAATTCAATACCAAATAAGCTACTAAAATTTAAACATGAATGAAAATACTAATCAAAATTAAGACTCTGAATTCAATACCAAATAAGCTACTAAAATTTAAAACATGAATGAAAATACTAATCAAAATTAAGACTCTGAATTCAATACCAAATAAGCTACTAAATTTAAAACATGAATGAAAATACTAATCAAAATAAGAAGACTCTGAATTCAATACCAAGTAAGCTACTAAAATTTAAAACGTGAATGAAAATACTAATCAAAATTAATGATTTAAATGTTTTACACTGTATTTATGTTAGTTTTTATTAAAAACTAGCTGTAGGTATTTTCCTGGACACCCATCAGGCTAGACTGACTTTTAATGCGGGGAGCCATGCAAAACGTGTGTAATCCCTTTGGCATTCAACTTTTGGGGCGTCTCAGTCAGCGGGTATTAAACCCGGCCCTGCCCCTAGCTGTTTATTTTGGCTAAATTTAAGCAGTGATGCTGATAGCTTTTTGATTTAGTGCATCCTGGGATGCACATATTTGCTTTGAATGAGTCCCTGGGAAAACTTATGGGTCCCAACTAAAGCTGTCTAACTCCTATCTTGTAACCTATCCTTGGTAATTCATTTTTAAGAAACTATAGAAATGTATTTACAGTTAGCTTGAAATGGTGAGGAAAAAATACTCTGGATGTATAGATATGATTTTACTGTGTCCTTTTTAGATTTTTATGCGTCAGGGATACATGACGCGTACCTATCAGTATCTCTGTTTAAGTATACATATTTTAAATCTCATATTGCTCATCATTGGATAGCAGTACCTATCACTCAATGTGCTTATTGTGAAAATGTTACAATTTGAATTTTGCCAATATCACAATAATACAAGTCATGGAAACCTGTGATGTCAGTGCCACATGATGTGATGATGATGATATTCTTGTGAGGAACTTTGATATTTAAAAATAAAGTTCTGGGTCTTCTTACACTGGTAGTAAATTGGATAATAATGCACAACCAATTTGTAGATGGTGATAAAGGCAACGAAAACAGTAATTCTCCAGATAAAAGATATAATTCACCAGTTATTTTATTTAGAAACTTTTACATTTTTTCACGTCAGTTAACTTTGAACCACATATCTTTGAGGTGTAACACAGATTCTTAAGATACGTGGTTCAATGTTAACTGACCTGAAAAAAAGTAATGATTTTAAATAGAATAACTGGTGCATTATATCTTTTATTCATTAATATATCAACACTGAAAATTTCATTAAATTTGGTTAATTCCATGATTTTGGTATTTTTTTTTTTTTCGGCAGGGGACATACGATGGTGGAATTTATGCCCGTTAAGTTCGATTTAACCCAAAAGGGTCTTGCTCACTGGTATGTCGTGTGTGTGTGTGTAATGGGCAAAACTATCCTCTTATAACTACCTTCACCAAAGTCAAGCACTGATAAGCCTACTCAGTACTTTAATGTTTGATCACTTAGGAACAGTAGATATTTGTAATCAACCCGAGGCTTTTGTGTCAGACTAAGTAAAGCTTAGTTTAAATAGGTCCACCTTGTACAATATAATGGTAGGCAAGCTAGGCTAGCATACCAGTGTTGGTTGGTTGGTTTTTTATGACATGCCAAACCTTGTTGGGTTATTTTATGCTGAAAACATTTGTTTTATTCATTTTATTGGGTATTCAATTACTTTTTTCAAAACTCAATTTTTTTTTAACACCATTTTAAAAAATACTCATTTTGACCTATTTAACCCATTGCTGTGACCCTAACAGGTTCTGCCACTCTGAGTCAGGATGGACCTGGGAATTAAAATTCTATTTAAATATATTTTTATCTAAAATTAAAAATCACTATTTGATTTTTTTTTTTTGGTTTGTTTGTTTTTGTTTTATGGCATATCAACCTCAGTGGGTCATTTAATGCCGATAAGTTTGAAATAAATCAATTCTTAATGGATAATACAATTTTTTATAAATACATTTTTCTATTTAACCCATAGATGGGACCCTAACAGGTACTACCACTCCGGGTCAGAGTGGATCAGGGAGCAATGGTGATGAAGGATGCTCCACATTCCCCAAACCTCCAAAACTGGAACCTCACCATCAGATAGAGTTTAACGTCATTCCCAGGAAATGTAGACCCGCAGCCACCGCCTTCTAGCACCCATATGATAAAAGGGGTTGGGGCTTGCCATAAGGGCAATAGGGTTGGGGCAATCATATAGGTGCTAGGGCTTGACGTGACCAGCCGATTGATCGGAGGGGGCCTCTCCGACCGCCCGTCTAGCCCAAGATAGGGCCAAAGTGGAGTATTGCATGTCATGAACTGCTCATCCACCTGGGCTCTATCCTTAAGCATCACGGTTCGCCACCCACGGCCAACAGGTGGCCCCATTGGGGGAGTCTTACCCCTCTGCAGAGGTGCAGTCGATGCATTCTAACGCTCCAGCCGACAGGCGGTCATTATTTGAAGCACTTAATGTTTACTGCATAAATTAGAAACTCCAATATCTTTGCATATAGTCAAGTCACATTGAAAGCACCAGTTCCTGTTAGATCACCAAAGTTAAGTAATGATAAGCTTGTTCAATACTTAGATGGGGGGCCCATTTAAGCAGTAGCAGGTACTGTAAGTAAACTGAATATCAAAATGACTTGATTCTGCATTCATTGTCGTTTTCAGGGTAGCCTAAAGTCTGTATCAGACAGCGAAGGAGTATATCCCCTTTTCCCTAGCACTAGACCAAGGTGAGATTGTTTTGGCATCTGAGGTGAAGCCCCACACCAACTATCAGTTCCTCTCTTTACTGTACAGATACCTGTGCTACTTATATGTAGTTGACGAGGGCCGGTATCAAACCTGGAATCTTAGAGTTCCTAGTTGGACGCTATACGACTGAGCTAAACCGGCCCTATGATTCTGCATTAAATGACCCACAAAGGGTTGATATGCCATAAAAAAAACCATACAAACAAATCTCTTTATCATAAATAGATAATAATTTGAAAATTTTTGCCATCTATGATGTAATTAAAAAATTCAAAACCTTTTGATAACACAGACAAAATTCTGCAGCTTTTGATGGTTGCAACATAATTTTCCTAATTCTCATGTCTACGCAATTAAATCCTGTAAATTGTCAGAGACTTAGAATTTTTTTTGGTTATTTCCTAGTTGAGTAACATATTACAGGGTGACCCAGAAAAAACAGAACCCAAATTATTTATTTTCCCATTACACTAACCCTAACCCTAAACCCCCTAGTTGAGTAACAAAAATTACAGGGTGACCCAGAAAAAACAGAACCCACAAATTTTGTAATAAAACTGTTAATTTTTATTTATTTATTTATTTTTTTAAAGTTTAAGTCCAACAAGGGTTAGGGTTGGGATTTAGGGTTAGTTTAATGGAGAGTAAATAAATAATTTGGGTTCTGTTTTTTCTGGGTCACTCATGTTATTCAACTAGGAAATAACCTATTTTTTTATTAGATAAAGCTATGTTAACTATAATTAATTTTGGACAGGAATTTCTTTGATTCTAATTTTGTTTCTCACTACAACCATTCAGACCATTCCTCTGTGGCCATCAGTCTTTTATCACAACCATTCCTCTGTGGCCATCAGTCTTTTATCACAACCATTCCTCTGTGCCATCAGTCTTTTATCACAACCATTCCTCTGTGGCCATCAGTCTTTTATCACCATTCCTCTGTGGCCATCAGTCTTTTATCAACCATTCCTCTGTGGCCATCAGTCTTTTATCACAACCATTCCTCTGTGGCCATCAGTCTTTTATCACAACCATTCCTCTTGGCCATCAGTCTTTTATCACAACCATTCCTCTGTGGCCATCAGTCTTTATCACAACCATTCCTCTGTGCCATCAGTCTTTTATCACAACCATTCCTCTGTGGCCATCAGTCTCTCACTGGTCTATAATCTGGTTTGGTCATGAGGGGGATACTCATGTAGCATATCTTGGGCTAGATGGGTGGTCAGAGTGACCCCTCGAATCAATTGGCTGATCAGGTTAAGCCCTAGCACCTATATGATTGTCCCATCTGTATTGCTCTCATGGCAAACCCCAACCGTTTTTATCATACATGTGCTAGAAGCCAGAATGTTTTTGATTCCCCAAAGAAATATATGAAAAATCCACAGCATTTCCATGTTAATAAAGTAGTAATCTGAAGAAACCCATATAATATGGGTGGAAATAGATCTATAACTGCTTATATGATAGATATTTAAGCCTTTTCTTTAGCAAATTATATATAAATAAATATATACCTTGTTTTTGATATAAATTTATTTTGACATATTGTTTCATCTGTCCGGTCTTTGTTGTTTTTTTGTTTTGAAGAACTCACACCCGGTCTCACTGGTGTGATTTTCCCGTTTTCCTTACTTTTGTCTTTTTCACTATTTTTCAAATTCTGCATTTGTTGAACACACCAGTTTATGAGCATGCGCACACTTGCGATTTCTATAAGCCTCATGGTTGCACATGCTAGGGGTGCCTGTGATGTTATAGTTTTTGAAATTTACAAAGTTTTATATGTACATTTGAGTTCTCAAATTTTTGTTTGAATCCTATCTAGGAAACACTTGATATCATACACCTAATATATATATATATATATATTTTACGAAAACATAAAAAAATAAAAAAAACATAAAAATTTTCTAATATCAAAGTTGGGTTCATTTTATAAACGGATAACTTTTTGATGAGTTCACCGTTTTTTAGCAAAACATAAACAAACATGATAGATACACTTATTTCACTTTTTCTTTTCTTTTCTTTTCTCGGTTCCGGGACTTATCAACAAGTTAGGGATTTGCTAACGGCTCTATATCATTCAGCATCCTGAAAGTGAATTTAAAAAATTCTCTTCGAACATTTTAAATGATTCTTGTTTTTTCTCCAACAAATTTTTTTTTCATTCAAAATAAAATTTCACTCTGATGAAGGTCAAATTTTCTCTGTGTACGGAATATTTTTACATTTTTCTATTATTATTATTTCATTTCATTTGTTTATTTAATAATAATAATAGTTTGAATCATGTACACATAGATAAACTGACCGAAACACATGTGTAAGTGATATTGATTAAATTCATCTTTTATTATCCATTCTGTACTTCTTTTCTTTATTCATTCTTCCTCATATATATATATATATATATATATATATATTAAAGTCATCCACAGACATGTGTTTCGACTTATCAAGTCTCTTCAGTGTGGGTAGACATTTTGTGAGCTACCTAGAGCAGGGATAGAACTGTGATCGATTCAGCATCAGTCGGACAGCTTAAATGCTCGGCTATCATCACCCACGGAATGCGAAGGGATTTTAACAGTTTTAATACACACATCTGTTTGTATGTAAAGGCTGCCATAAAGTGCTCTATCCCTTTTATAGGAGAGCATTGCATTTACGCTTTAGTTGGCAGTCATCAGCCAAATCCCCTCCAAAGTACTCAACCCCAGAGGGATGGGGAGCATATATAGTCATAGCTCAGTCGGTAGAGCATTCGGCTAGAAACCACAAGGGGTCCTAGTTCGATACCGGTCCTCGCCAACTCAGCATATGAGTAGCACAGGGATCTGTGCGGTAAAGTGAGGAGCTGATGGTAGGTGTGGCGCTCCACCTCTGATGCTAAAAAACAATCTCCTTGGTCTAGCGCTATTGAAAAGGGCATAGACTCCCTCGCTGACTGGCTGATACCGACTTTAAGCTGCCCCGTGGACTTTACTTTTTACTTATATATATATATATATATATATATAATCTTAGCTTGTCAAGACTTAGCCAACACTACTATTTTACACACATTTGTTGATATGTCAATTTTTTCTTTTTTTTTGTCTGTATCTTTCTTTACTTGTGCATCCCTTCTCTCTCTTTTCTACTTCTCCTTTTTTTTATTGGTCTTCTCCCCCACTCTCTGTCTTTTCTACCTCTCTATCCCTCTCTCTTATCTCTCACTGTCTGCTCTCTTATCTCTCTCTGTATTTTTCTACCTGTCTACCTCTCTCTTTATATCTTATCATATATCCACCTATCTCTTTCTCCTCCTCCTCTGTCTGTCTCTCTCCCTCTCTCCCTCTCTCACTCCCCATCCCCTCGGGTTTGACCTCCTGTACAATTTCAGAATGCATGTCTGCCACTGTGGTCATGCCATTTTTTATTTATTTATTTTTTCTATTTTGCCATTCCGAAAGGCTTGCTGACCAGCCTGCTACCTGACAAGAAAATGCTGACACATTTACACATTTTTTTCTTTTTCTTTTTTTCTCTTCATTCTTTCCCCTACCACAGAATGACCGACTTGGTTGTCATGTCAGTCAATATACTCACTCAGCTTTTATCTTGGCCAACACCTAACCAACAGGATATGAACAGTCTAATAGACCTTCTTCACATGCAGCAAACACACACACACACAACACACACACACACACACACACACTCTAGTAGTTCTTTTTTTTTTTTTCTTTTATCTCTTTTAAATTTATTTCCATTCTTTTCTATTACTTTTAGTTTTGTATTTAAACTGATTGTTTTTTGTCTATGGCTAATTTCTATCTCCTCCACTTCTATCTCTCAATCCTTACTCTCCTCTCTCAATCTCCTCTCTCAATCCTTACTCTCCTCTCTCATTCCTCTCTCATTCCTTACTCTCCTCTCTCATTCCTTACTCTCCTCTCTCATTCCTTACTCTCCTCTCTCACTCCTTACTCTCCTCTCTCACTCCTTACTCTCCTCTCTCACTCCTTACTCTCCTCTCACTCCTTACTCTCCTCTCTCAACTCAATGTCTCATCTCTTCCCTCTCTTCTCCCAATATCCCATCTCCTCCCTCAATATCCCATCTCTCTTCCCCGCCAATATCCATCTCCCTTCTCCCCCCCCCATATCCCATCTCCCTTCTCCCCCCCCCATCTCCCTTCTCCCCCCAATATCCCATCTCCCTTCTCCCACCCCAAATATCCCATCTTCCTTCTCCCCCCAAATATCCCATCTCTCTTCTCCCCCCCCAAAATATCCATCTCTCTTCTCCCCCCCAATATCCCATCTCTCTTCTCTCCCCCCAAATATCCATCTCTCTTCTCCCCCACCAATATCCCATCTCTTCTCCCCCCACCAATATCCCATCTCTCTTCTCCCCCACCAATATCCCATCTCTCTTCTCCCCCCACCAATATCCCATCTCTCTTCTCCCCCACAATTCTCATCTCTCTTCTCCCCCACAATATCTCATCTCTCTTCTCCCCCACCAATATCTCATCTCTCTTCTCCCCCCACCAATATCTCATCTCTCTTTCTCCCCCCCACCAATATCTCATCTCTCTTCTCCCCCACCAATATCTCATCTCTCTTCTCCCCACCAATATCTCATCTCTCTTCTCCCCCCCACAATATCTCATCTCTCTTCTCCCACCCAATGTCTCCCCCTCTCTTTAAGATCTCACTTTTGATATGTTTCTCTTAATGTTTCTACAAAGAAAGGTTAAAAATAGTATCTCTCAGCATTTAAAAAAATAAAGTCTTATTCATTTATCATATTTATTTAAAGATTTTATTTTAAATGTTTATTTAGCAATAAATAGATATTTACATTTCTCTAACATGTTTATCTAAATGTTTACTTTACATTAAATACATGTTTACCCAAACAAGGTAGACTATCAATACTTATACCTAGTTTAACTCCATAACACAGTAAGTGTAAATTGTATGAGTTTTATGTGTTATCAGATATCATGAATTATCTATATACCTAACTCCTCCACAAGAGCAGGATGTGGCACAAGGTCAGAAAGAGTCCAACTTAACAAGATGTACTACTTGCCAGTCAGCAAAAGCAGTATAATAAATGGTAACAAACAGTTTAAAAAATAAATTGGTATATTTTATATACACAACTATTACTTACCTAATCCCTCCACATGAACAGGATGTGACACAAGATTAATTTTTAAGCACATTTTTAATTATCACACTATAATTATATATTAATATATATCTATATTTGATATATATATTTGCCAATCATTCTGGAGTAAACCCCGAAAACAAAATCTGTATCTGAAGTCTCTAAGGTGGTGTGATGCTGAACTTCAGCGCTACTGTTGTTGCTAAACTGCATTGGTTCTTACCTTTCCTTTGGACCACTGTGGCTGTGTGGAGAGGGGGATATGCTGCTTGGGCAACTGCTCATCCTCCATATCAACATCCCCAGGCTACATAGTTCCACAAACCCTTTCCGCAGTCTAGGGGAAAACTCTTAATTAAAACCTGTTAAACTCTGCTTAAGATATTGACCCTGTGTCACATCCTGCTCATGCAGAGCGGTTGGTAAATGTATATATTTTTTTTCTTTATTTCTTTAGGGATGAGCAAGTAGAAAATTTACTTCCGAAATAAATTTTTCTTTTAAAGTAACTCGTCTTCTTCAACATAGGTGTTTGGCAAGTGACAAATTCTGTGATGTCATTGCTAGACACACGTTTATTTGTGACTCATTCCAGTTCCTCTCGAGGGGAGTGGACACATTTCTAGTCTAGCAAGTCTTTGTATGTTGATAGTTAACCCTGGGGACCTTTTTAGTAATATAGATATGTATGGCTTACTGTTTAATTGTATCACTCGTTTTTTTTTTTTTGGGGGGGTGGTTAGTTGTTTTTTTTTTTTTTTCTGGAGTGTTGACCAATGGAACTGCTGAGAGGTCATGGCATCAAAAAAGTAGCTACTGAATTTACTCCGACTAAATTTAAAAACCTTTTTTTGTTTTTCTGGTGTCGTCATCATCATCATCATGTCACGCAATTAACACAGATATCCATGACTATCTCTTGCCAACCTTCTCTATCATTCATTGTCCCCAGGAAGTCCTCCACGCAGCATCTAGTATCCACACTGAGCTGGTCAATGTGGGTCCTTGCTGGATGGCCCACATTGGTATATCCATGTGCTGGTTTCCACATGAGAACATTGCTTATGAGTTTGTCCTTCCTTCTCCAGCATGTCTTGTTTGTCTCACTCAGATGGTGGTGAGATGGGGGCAAGTGGTCATACAGCTGCTTCCTTGTGGAATGTTCTTTCCATGACTTGTTCAAGATTGCATGCAGCATTCTTGTGCAGTTCCCATCTAGCTTATTCTCCAGATGCCTCGTTAGGGTTTAAGTGGTCATATCAGCCATGGACATGTCTGCCCTCAATGTAAACCACCCCCTTAATTTTCCTTCATGCAGCATTCTGAGTTCATGATGAAGATGATGATTCTTATAAAGATATTTTAAGAATTTTAGATTGATAACTTCCTTTTTTGAATAAAAATACTTCCATACATTCAGTATTTCTGAAATTTGGTATGTAGGGCAAATAAGGACTGTAGAATCCAAATATCCAACTATTTTAACCCTATACCTGATAGATTCCTTGGCGTGGTAATTGCATTTCACTTAGCGCTAATACCCTTGGGAAAGGTATGAATCCTGCTCTCCCTCCAGCCATCGATAAATAGTAGGGCAGACTGGACTCTTTAACCTTGGTTAGGCAACCGGTCTAGGAGAAAGAAAACTCTGAATTTAAAACCTGTTGAACTCCGCTTAATAAATTGACCTTGTGTCACATCCTGTCCATGCGGAGGGGTTGGTAAATATATATATATACCTGATAGAAAATTTTATTTTGCTCACCCAAATGCATCACTCCACAATCAACAACTTTATAATCCCCCCCCTCTTAAATCGGAATGGTAAGGTTTAATACAAAATAATTTGGCACACTTTCCTAACTCATGAAGGGGAACATTTGTGCCAAATTTCAAGTAATTCGGTGTTGGTGGGTGTAACGCCCTGGTGAATTGACATGAAATGACCCATTCTCATTCTTATTACGTCCACTACTTTGTCTCTGCTTTGGCATAAAATAACCCAACAAGGGTTGACATGCCGTAAAACCCAACAACCAACCAACTCTAATGTCTGCTATCTTCTTGCTGGCCGTGTTAGTTTCTCTGGGATTTCTTCTTCTTCTTTGGATATTGTATCTCTCTTGTTCCGTCATTGTTCATCATCACCCTCAGGTTGCACTGGTAGCATGGATATCCATGACAATCCCTTGCCATCCATCCCTATCATTCATCGCCCTTGAGAGGTCCTCTGTGCAGCATCCAGAGTTTGTGTAGGGCTGATCTATGTAGGTCCTTGCTGGACAGCCCACTTGGCATCTCCATGTTCTGGTTTCCATAGAACGTCACTTATGAGTTTGTCCTTACTTCTCCAACAGTGTCCAGCATGTCTTGTTTGTCTTAGTCTGATGATTTATGTGATAGGAGGCAGGTGGCCATACGGCTACATTTTTGTAGGGTGTTGTTTCCAGGATTTGTTCAAGACTGCGCACAACGTTCTTGTGCAACTCCCATCTAGCTTAATCTCTAGGTGCTTTGTTAGGTTCCAAGTGGTGCAGCCGTACAGTAGCACTGACAGGACTACGGCTTGGAAGAATTGCTGCTTTAACTTATCAGTGGATGAGATTTTCATTGATAATTATTAATGACCCATCTTTGTTAATTATGAACATAGAGACATATTTGGTATACACATAATTTGTTTTTTCTAAAATATTAATTTCATATTGTCGATTCACTTCCATTCCCTTTTTTCATTCTGTCTTTTGAAAAAACAAAAATACCTGGATATCTACATCTCCGGTGACTATTGTGGTTTGCAATGCTGGGATTTTTTAACTTTTTGATACTTTCTTATACACTTTTATACATATTTACATCAAACTCTTTTGAGTTTTCTTTGTGGACTATAATGCTTCTGATTTAATAAAATAAAATAAAATTTATTTTATTTTTTTTCAAAACAGATATATCAAAATTAAAAAAAATAATTCCGGCTATGAAATTAAACGTTTCATCTGTACCACTTTCGTCTTATAACGGTCCACTCATACCGTCTCTCTATCACACACACCTCGCTCTTGATGAAGACCACTTCAATAAAGGGTCGAAACAGATTTCTGTCAGCAAATTTTAACATCATGTGTTTTTTTTTCTAAAATATTAATTTCACACATAACTTTATTTCCCTGATTCCATAATTTTTAATGACCCATCTTTGTTAATTAGGAACATAGAGACATATTTGGTATACACATAACTTTCCCTGATTCCATAATGTAACCCTATGCACACAGGAGAAAAATCTCAGAATGCAACATGCACACCTACCCACTATGGCTGCTTTCTTGATTCTCAATTAACTAATTCTAAATTCTAACTTTCCATCTGATCATGTTACCTTTTTGTAATTGTGACTTATTTTGACATTTTTAGGGTTTAATTAAAAAGGAAAAAACAAGGAAGGAAAGTTGTTAGTTTCAAGATTTAATTCCCAGATGTATACAAATAACCTAGAATTATAGAATTGATCTTGGTTTAATTACCTGTCATGAATTAAAAAAAGAATTAAAAAATGAAACCACAATATAACTGAATTTGTATAACCAATTTGTAGCCTAAAAACTCAACTCAGTCAAATCAGTGACTAATTTGTTTATATAGCAAACCTTTAGTTAACATAGTTTCAAATTATGCAATTCTTGAATACAAGCAGGTATATAGAGAAAAATAGAAGAATCTTGTTTAATAATGGATAAGTATTTTCAAAAGAAGTAAATTTGTAATCTTATTCATCTTCCTTTTTTTATTTTATTTTATTTTTTTTATACAAATTTAATAATGTACTTAGAAATTTCAATCAGAGAATCTGCTTTATGACCCTGAGTTCAAATCTTGTCTTTCAAACTTTATGAACTTTTCCATTTTGTTAAATTCAAATCCTACACTACACTACATTACAGAAATGATAGGCTATGCCTATTTATAATATTTTATTTCATTTTGTAAGTGACTCATATTAATTTTCCCTTTTGTTTCTAATTCCTTCAATAATAAAATAAAAAACCTCTATTACTTAACCTTTTGTAAAAAATTTGAATTTTTTTTTTTTTAAATTTGGACAAATTAAAAAAAAAAAAAATTATCCCAAAAATTCTGTAAAAATTTTTTCATTCTTTAATAGTTGGTTATAATTATATAGAAAAACCACAAGGTTCGATACCAGCCCTCACCAACTCAGCATATAAGTAACACTGGGATCTGTGTGGTAAAGTAAGGAGTTGATGGTAGGTGTGGTGCTCCACCTCAGATGCAAAAACAATCTCCTTGGTCTAGCGCTAGTGAAAAGGGTTAGACTCCATCTCTGTCTGGCTGATACCGACTTTAGACCATGCCGACAACTTTACTTACAATTCAGTAGAAGATTGAAGAATTTCTGGTGCGCAATGAAATGAAACCTACTAACAATGGCTTGCTAGTCTAGCCTTTATTAGAACACTTATAGATGTCATGTTGAATGTTCAGCTGAGTTTTAAATTTTATCTTGATATGTAAATGTAGGCGGTTCCGCTCCCTAGCAAGCAATTTGCCCTTTTAAGAGGGCGTTAGTTTAACTCTTAACATCCTGTTGAGATTTTTCTAAGTCCAAAACATTCCTATAAGGATATATAAAAAAATGGCTAAAAATGACCTTTGCATCTAAAGTTACCTATTATTTCCCTTAAATCAAAGATTTCTACATATGTTTAATATTAAATTTAAACAAAGGCTATTGTTTGGGGCTGATTAGTTAAAACAAATATGACTTCCAGCCGGGTGGAATGAGGTGGTATAGGACTTTAAGAGTTTTAATATAAAAAAATTTGCTAATTTTCTCACTTATTTTTGTACTAAATGCCATATGGTAGAAATATTTTCTAAAATATGTAAAAGTCAACCGTGAGAAAAAAAGTTGAAGATCTCTGCTCAACGACCATGATTATTATTAAAATGTTCACCAATTTGTGATGGTTTCAAAATTTTCATTTGAAAATATCACGGAACATAAATAAAACAAATAACAACATTGAAGTCTTTCTGTTCCATTGTTTTTCAGTTGGATTGTAAATGTAAATCCAAAACAACTATAATCCTACTTTCACTTTCACTTTTCTTCAATATCATGTGTGTATGAACAAAAAAAGCTGTGTCAGTGCTACTGTATGGCTGCACCACTTAAACTCTAACAAAATGCTTAGAGAAAAAAGCTAGATGGGAAATATAGAAGGATGCTGCAAGCAGTATTTAACAAATCTTGGAAGAAGTACCCCCAAAAGAAAGCAGCTGTATGGCCACTTGCCTCCTATCACACAAACTATCTAACTAAGTAAGATGAACATAAAATGCTAGACACTGCTGGAGAAGTAAGGACAAACCCATAAGTGACATTCTCCTGTGGACACCTACACCTGGACACACCAGTGTAGGCTGACCAAAAACCTACATCAAGCAGGTCCTCTGTACAGAGGACCTGCCAGGAGTGATGACAGATAGGGACAGTCGGTGAGAGAATCATGATTATCCATGCTGTCAGCATGATTTGATTATTGAAAAAATATGTTACATAATCTATGCGGTTGCATAAGATTGTCAATCCCCTTTCATATCATGGCCGGGTCCTTCCATGGAAAATTACAGAAGCCCGCCAAAATACGTGAAGTCACATGGGACCTGTTCGGTCGCTAGTTTACAGTTTGACGTCGGGCAATGAAGATGTACTGCCATAACTGTGACTCACTCTGCATACGCGCGCTATGTTAGTTAGCAGATGTCTGGGTTGGGGATTTACCAAATAAAATAAGATCAAGTAAATCGAAGTCTTGTGTTTATTATCTAAAAACTAACAATGACACAGGGCTTCTGATAAAGAGAAATCCCCAATAGAAGACCAGACCCGAAGTCCCCAAGAAAGTCCAGACCTTAGAAGATGCCAGACCAAGTCAAGATAGATGATAGAAATACCAAAGACGATCAGAAGCAAAGCTGGCCAGAAGAAAATACAACCAGATATAGAAGAAAGAAAAAGATATATAACATTATAATTATTTAGTGCCAGTGAAGAAGGCGCTATGCAACAAATATACCCTGGCAAAAATAAATATATCTCCTGCGTCTTAATCCATATGTAAAAATCCAGAAAGTTCCATGTCTTTTCAGGATTTAGTCCAGGTAATCTATGAAGAATATGCTGCTGACTTAGAACAAATTACAACAGAAATTAAACGTAATGTCTTGAAGGCCAACATGTACTGTAGGTATTACCAAGCCGTTTGCCACAAGGTCACAAGAATGGGGAATCTTCCATATTAAATATCTTATTATAATGGAGATTGTGTGTTTTTCTGTCTGTAACCGAAACTATATTACTACTCAAGTCACAATTCCCTTAATTATTTACGTCAAATTCTCCATGATTTCATTCTTTTAAACCTTCAGTTATTAATAAAAATTGTTTTACATTATTAATACTGTTGACCATATCTACGTACTAATAACATGCAATTGTATTTATATATACAACAAAATAGCGGTTTACAGTTTGAACGAGAAGGCTAATTTGCATATTGATATTTAAAATTTTATTTTAATAAATATGTGCTTGGTATTATTGATTTCTAATTGTTTGGTCTTATCTTAAGAATATAAACAAAAATCTCGTGGATAAATCTTAAAAGAAATTTATTTACAAGAAGAAATAACTGTAATATTATCCTTTACTTCCTATTTTAACTAAATAGTTAAATTAGGAAAATTTACCAATGAAAGAGGGGAGTAATGGAAAATGATGGAATAGTTAGTTTCAAAGTTGTTCTATTTTTCGATTATACCCCCTCTGTTGCAGATTTTTTTATCTGCATTCTTAGTCAGTTTCATCAGCCTTTCTAATTTAATATGATATTTTATTATATCAAAACTTAAATACTTGCACCCGGAGGGTGCATATATTTGCTAGTTAAAATTAATAAAGAAAAATAATCAAATTTTAACTTAAAAAAAAAAAATCCATTATGATATGGCAGCTTTCACATTTTTTTTTTTCAATGAATTTTATTTATTTATTCATTTATTTATTGTCTCCATGGGAATCTCAATGTAGGTTGTTACCAACCTGTTCACCATGGGCAGGATGTGTCACAAGGTTGGGGCATCCAGTAAGGATCAAACTCACTATTCAGTTGTAATGGATTTGCAAGATTAGCTTAAAAAAAGTTATACTGTACGTTTTGGTCTGGTTATCTCATTGTGGTGTAATGGTTAGCAAACTAGTCTCGCAGATCCATTACTACTGAATAATGAATTTAATCCTTACTGGGTGCCCCATACTTGTGACCTAGTGTCAGATCCTTATGTTATTAACATATCAAAAGTTGACCAAAAATATATTTAGGTTCAAATAGCCTGTTGAACTTTAGTAATTATTTTGGTGAATATATATATATATATATATATATATATATATATATATATCCATCCCCCACCCCTGTAGGTTGAGCTCTTTGATCTTCTGAAGATTGCATGGTGAGAAACTGTCAGAAACCAGGCATTGATTCCATGTCTATGCTACTTTTACTCAAATATAAACCCCCTATAAATGATATTGAGCACTATCTGCTTAGAAATATAATGCTCATATTAGCTACAATATATATATATATATATATATATATATATATATGGTCTTCACAATAAATTTTTTGACAAAGATTCGCTAAATATCAATTAAATTTAGTTGTTATGTTGTTATATCCACTATTTTCAACCACATTTCGTAGGATTCACTCAATACTTCACTTCTCACACGCACACATATATATATATATATATATATATATATATATATATTGTGGCCAGTTTAGCTCAGTCGCTAGAGTGTCCGCATAGGAACCACAAGGTTCCTGATTTGATACTGGCCCTCGCCAACTCGGTGTATGAGTAACAGAGGGATCCATGCAGTAAAATGTGTAGCTGATGGTAGATGTGGCACTCCACCTCAAATGCAAAAACAATCTCCTTGATTGAGTGCTAGGGAAAAATGGGATAGACTCCCTTGATAGACGGCTGATACCAACTATAGTCCACCGCAACAACTTATATATATTTTTATGAGAAGTAACATGCGATGTGTTTATGATATGGCTTTTTTTAGCCGACAATTTTTGGGGAATATGTGCTTAATTGAAGTTGTACCTAATTTTGAAAGTTAATTAATTAATAATTAATTAATTAATTAGGCGTGCATACCTATTTAAATGTAAGGCTAAACAAATCGAGAAAAATCAATCTCTGTATGTACATTTCGGCCTATTAGGCCTCATCAGCAGAGGTCTTCCTATCTATAGCTCTGCTGATGAGGCCTAATAGGCTGAAATGTACATACAGAGATTGATTTTTCTCGATTTGTTTAGCCTTACATTTAAATATGTATGCCCGCCTAATTAATTAATTAATTATTAATTAATTAACTTTCAAAATTAGGTACGACTTCAATTAAGCACATATTCTCCCCAAAATATATTTTAGTAATTATTTTTGTGAATATATATATATATATATATATTTTTTTTCCCCAGCTATATGAAGTTAGCAATTCTTTGTTTATTTCTTTCTTACATAACACAGCCATAAAACAACGATAAAATACAAAAGATAAAAATCAGTCCCAATTATTAAGTAAAGCATGAAATATTTGTCTTGATTAATGTTAAGATTTCAGAGTTTCAACATTTTGCAACTGGCTCAACCCACATTTTAGTGTCTCTTTATTTATAGATGTTGATATGTAGATAGATAGATGGAGATAGATATATACAAAATGCTTATTTCAAGATGGAGTGTTTCAAATGCTTTCTGACCATTGTAAACAATATTTTTGATTGGTTTTCCATTATATATACAAGGTCAATTTCTTAAGCTGAGTTCAACAGGTTTGAATTCAGAGTTTTCCTTCTCCTAGACCGGTTACCTAACCAAGGTTAAAGAGCCCAGTCTGCTCTACTATTTATCCATAGCTGGAGGGAGAGTAGGATTCATACCTTTCCCAAGGTATTAGCGCTAAGTGAAATGCGATTACCATGTCCAGGATTTGAACTCGGGCGACGAGTCCATTTCATAGTTTATATAGGTTATTTATTTAAATAATATATAGTTTGTTTATTATAATGTAAAGGATTCAAACGTTGAATTATAAGGGATAGCTTTTATTTATTCTATGTATTGACGATTTTGGTAATTGTAACGTAAGCAGTGACGTAGTTTTTGTTACAGACAAATAGAGATCGAACCTCCATTATTAATAGAGATATATAAAATACAATAGGTTGATAATATGATATATCACAAGATTTTTTTTTACAGGCTCTTGTAATCCGGTAAATATGATGAAAATGGCTGAAATTTAAAAAGACAAACAATATATGAGGATGAGTCAAAAAGTATTGCCATTTTGTTTAGGACAGGAACAGGAACATGTATCATACATCAATTAATTAAGTATGTATTAATACTTGTGTTCTTTAATTGTACGACTGTTATCATCTTGCAACACCCTCTGGTTAAAGATGAGACCATCCAAATTGTCCAAGATGAAATCAAAAATGTAATCTATATATTAATACTTGTGTTCTTTAATTGTATGACTGTTATCATCTTGCAACACTCTCTGGTTAAAAATGAGACCATCCAAATTGTCCAAGATGAAATCAAAAATGTAATCTATATATTAATACTTGTGTTCTTTAATTGTATGACTGTTATCATCTTGCAACACTCTCTGGTTAAAAATGAGACCATCCAAATTGTCCAAGATGAAATCAAAAATGTAATCTATATATTAATACTTGTGTTCTTTAATTGTATGACTGTTATCATCTTGCAACACTCTCTGGTTAAAAATGAGACTGACCAAATAGTCCAAGATGAAATACAAAAATGTAAATCCTAATTATCTGGTGTTACTTATCTGCTGAATTCTTATTTCCTATGAGTGTTATCAGATCAGCTAGATAATGGACCATTCTGTTTTTATCATAAAGAAAGCAAAGCAAAAGGATAGGCTACACAGAAAAATATAAGAAAGAGAGTAGAGAAAGATAGAGTGGGTGAGTGCACAGAAACAATAACACTAATCTGTTTCAATCAAACATAATAAAAAGAAAGAAAAAAAATAGTGAGAGTTAAATGAAGATTATTATACTTTTTACATATTGAACTATATGCAATAGCTCAACATATCAAATGTTATAATAATTAGATTATCATACTGTTGTATATCCACAGGTCCTGCTAATGTATAATCTGTTTTTGATAATTTTTGTCAGCAGAAGCTTTACTAATCATGAAAATTTGACCTAAATAACCAAGAAATTTGTATTATTCAACTGTGATGCTGATAGTTTTTTGATTTAGTGCATCCTGGGGCGCACATATTTGTTTTGAATGAGTCCCGGGGAAAATTTGTGGGTCCCAACTAAAGCCATTTAACTGCTACCTTGTCACCTATCTTGTATAATTCATTGCCAAGAAACTATTAAAATGTATTTACAGTTAGCTTGAAATGGTGAGGGAAGAAAAACACTGGGATGCATGGATATGATTTTACTGCATCTTTTCAGATTTTTGTGTGTCAGGGATGCAGGACGCGTACCTATAAGCATCTCTGATAGGAAGCGTGTGGTGTAATGGTTAAAGTCATGGGAAATGGACTCGTCACCCTGAGTTCAAATCCTGGACGTTGCATTTCACTTAACGCTAATACCCTTGGGAAAGGTATGAACCCTACTCTCCCTCCAACTATGGGTAAATAGTAGGGCAGACTGGGCTCTTTAACCTTGGTTAGGCAACCGGTCTAGGAGAAGGAAAACTCTGAATTCAATCCTGCGAACTCTGCTTAAGAAATTGACCTTGTGTCATATCCAGCTCGTGTGGAGGGGTTGGTAAATATATATATATAAAACATCTCTGATTTAGATTTTTCTGACAATTGTCCTCATCTTTAAAGTTATAGAGTCCACAGTCACAGGGACAAGAGGGTCCCTTGAATTCAGCATAAAATGACCCAACAAAAGTTTACTTTAAAACCGACCAAAGTTAAAATGAATATTTTATTCATCTCTACCTGACTGATTATGTGTTAAAATAAGACTATTTTTATATGACGTATCAAGTGAGGATCTCTTTGGTTAATTGGTCTCTGTTTTATAAATGCTGATTTGCTGTTGTTTTGAATATTAGACAAGTTTTTTGTTTTAATTTCTACTGCCTAATTCTCAGGTGCATTTAATGAAAGGCTGACACTTGACACTTTTAAAAAATTTCTTTTTCCTTCACTGGGAATATTTAATTTTTCTCTTTAACAGTTAATGAGAGAAAGACAAGAAAAATAATTATGTGCAATAAAATTAAAAGGAACAACATTCCTTCTTCATTTCCCTCTTATGTCACATTTTGTTTTGCCCCTCTCTCTTGACATTTGTTTTGCCCCCCCTCTCTCTTGACATTTGTTTTGCTCCCCCCTCTCTGTTTTGCTCCCCCTCTCTGGACATTTGTTTGCCCCTCTCTCTTGACATTTGTTTTGCCCCCTCTCTCTTGACATTTGTTTTGCCCCTCTCTCTTGACATTTGTTTGGCTCCCCCCTCTCTCTTGACATTTGTTTGGCTCCCCCCTCTCTTTTGTTTTGGCTCCCCTCTCTCTTTTTTTGTTTGGCTTTTTGTTTTGCCCCCCTATCTCTCTTTTGGCTTTGTTTTGCCCCCTATCTCTCTTTTGGCTTTGTTTTCACCCCCTCCTCTCTCTCTTTTGGCTTTGTTTTGCCCCCTCTCTCTCTCTCTTTTGGCTTTGTTTTGCCCCTCTCTCTCTCTCTCTTTGGCTTTGTTTTGCCCCCTCTTTCTCTCTCTTTTGGCTTTGCCCCCTCTCTCTCTCTCTCTTTTGGCTTTGTTTTGCCCCCTCTCTCTCTCTCTTTGCTTTTTTGCCCCCTCTCTCTCTTCTTTTGGCTTTGTTTTGCCCCCCTCTCTCTCTCTCTTTTGGCTTTGTTTTGCCCCCTCTCTCTCTCTTTTTGGCTTTGTTTGCCCCCCCCTCTCTCTCTGGCTTTGTTTTGCCCCCCCCTCTCTCTCTCTCTGGCTTTGTTTTGCCCCCTCTCTCTCTCTTTTGGCTTTGTTTTGCCCCCCTCTCTCTTTTGGCTTTGTTTTGCCCCCCCCTCTCTCTTGGCTTTGTTTGCCCCCCCCCTCTTTTGCTTTTGTTTTGCCCCCCCTCTTTTGGCTTTTTTTGCCCCACTCTCTCTTTTGGTTTTGTTTTTGCCTTCCCTCTCTCTGGTGCTCTTTCTTTTGCTCTCTCTCTATCTCACATGTTCTTTTTCCTTCTCTCTCACTTTCTCACATTCTTTTGTCCTCTCTCTCTCTCTCTTTGCTCTTCCTCTCACACTTTCTCTTTCAAATTCTCTTTCAACCTCTCTTTTTTTACCTCTCTCTCACTTTCCCTCTTTTTCTGCCCTGCTTTTTTCTGTCTTGCCTCCATTTTTAAACTACAATTATCTGTTGTGTTTGTTTTTTATTTTCTTTTTCTTTTTTCTTAATCTTTTGTTAACTTTTTCTATTAAATAACACATCATTGAAAACAATTGTTAAAAATTTACTTGAAATCTTATTCTCCTAAAGAAGAATCTATTTTTATTTTCAAAAGGAAATCAAGCGCTCATGACAGGAAAGAACAAGCTGACTCCCATCATTTATTGTGCAGAGAGAGAGAGAGATCTCTTATGCCTTTCCATTTCTTAATCAATACAGTCAGTAGTTACTATCACTTGTCTTCCACCTGTTCTACTGTAATGGTTAACAAGTTTATCAAACACCAATTCAATAGTATGAGTTTGATTCTCACTGGGTCACCTACTACTGTGTCTTTTGTGCCAGACTCATCATCATCATCATGTCGTCGCACTATTAGCACAGATATCCATGACAATCTATCTCCAGCCATCCCTATCACTTCAGAAAGGTATGAAAACCCTTCTCTCCCTAGTCACCCTTGTAGAAGAACAGCAGTGGTTTATTTTCTTCACACCGCTGGCGAGTATTGTATTTTTGTTAATGTTATAAAGATTCCATTTCATTTCCAACCTCTGTTTGGTTATTTCTCATTTAGTAACCTTTGTTAGTGTTATAGGTGATACACCCTATAAGACTAATGGAATGCGCCAACACGTTACTATAAATAACTGGGACAATTGTGGCTTAGCAGTAAGCCAATGCGAGTGCCAATAACTCTGTTCGTCGGACGTAAATTTTCACATCTCTCTATTGTATTTGTCTACTTTCTGTTAATACATTTTTCTACTTTTGTTACCGTCGTTTTGTTCTTATTTGACCCCTTAAAACCTCACAACAGTTAGGTTACATGATTTTACAATAACAGTGGTTAAAAATTACCAATAGAATTAGTTTATTATATGTATAATTCCAGTTGATACTGAGGAGTTTTTTGTGGCATAGTGGTTAACCAGCTGGATCGTTATATCATAGTTAGTGAGTTTGAACTCCAGTCATGCTATTATGTTCACTTTCAGACTAATAACCTTGGGAAAGGTATGAAACACCCATGTCCCCCCCCCAGCTATGGGTTATATAATATTACTACTGTTTTTTACAAGGGTGACTAGGGGAGTCCCCATGGCATAGTGATTAATGTGCTGGATTGTGACATTGTAATAAGCAAGTTTGAACTTCAGTCATGCTATTATGTTCACTTTCATTTTAATAACATTGGGAAAGGTATGAAACACCCTATCAAACCAAAACTGATTTTAGGGAGTGAGTCCACATGGTGTAAAGGCTAACATACTGGATTGCAAAATTGTAGTAATTAGGTTCAAACTCCTGTTTGGCTATTACATTCCCTTTCAGATGAATACCCATGGGAAAGGTATGAACTCTCTCATCCCTCCAGTTGTTATATACCCCTAACATGATTTGGGTATATAATGGAAGAGAGATAGATTTGCGTATATAGTAGAGAGATAGATAGATAGATTTGGGTATATAGTAGAGAGATAGATAGATTAAAGATGATAGCTGATGATACTAGGTCTTACTTGTTACACTTCTGGTTACTGACTCATTGTTTACTGCTTCTCTGGGCTGACCTCTCTTCAGGGCTTTCACTGGGTTGATTTTTTTTCTTGTTTTCTTTGGGCTGGTCTGGGCTGGGCTGGTAATTGTCTTTAATATTTAATTAATAACAAGACTTGGTTGTTTCTTATAATAAAAGCTTTATTTCCCCAGCCCATGTTGATTCTGCCGTGGGAGGGATGGACTCAGGGAGCTGACAACAATATCTACGCTCCTTGAAAGCTGGGTCTAATATGACTAACTAACTTATTCTCATGCGTCTGTAAGGGTGCATTTTTAAGGGTTCAAAGGTTATTAACCGTTCATAACTGTTGGTAATTTTCCATGAACCCCATGATTTTAAGTTAATGGCCCTAATTCAAAATTTTAACTACAGGTATGTTCATAAATTATGAAACACAGTTTATAGGTTAAATAGTACCACTACTGTTTTCTATAATAAATTTTGAAACCTAAATATTTTTTAGTAAACTTATGAATATAAGCATATCTAAAACTCTCTTGTTCCAAGACAAACCATAAAAATCGCAACTTGGTTTGGTTTGTTTTGTTTTGTTTTACAGCATATCAACTTCAGTGGGTCATTTAATGCCGGCAAAGTTTTGAAATAAATTCATTCTTAATGGATACTCAATTTTTTTTTTAATAAAAAAACATTTTTCTATTTAACCCATAGATGGGATCCTAACAGGTAACTACCACTCCGGGTCAGTGGACCAGGGAGCAATAGTGATGAAGGGCTGCTTCACATTCCCCTGACATCTAGAACTGGAACCTCACCACCAGATAGTTTAATGCCATTCCCAGGACATGAAGACCCTCAGCCACCGCCTTCTAGCAGCCATATGATAAAAATGGTTGTGGGTTGCCATAAGGGCAATAGAGTTGGGACAATCATATAGATGCTAGGGCTTGACATGACCAGCTGATTGATCAGAGGGGACCTTTCCGACTGCACGTCTAGCCTAAGTAAGGGTCTAAGTAGAGTGTTGCATGTTATTGACTGCTCAGCCACCAGGATTCCGTCCTTAAGTATTGGGGGTCGCCAACCACGACTAACATGTGGTCCCATGGGAGGGGGGTCTTACTTCAGCTAAACTTGCAAATCGGTCGGAAAATTAGGGTGACTCAGAAAAAACAGAACCAAAATTATTTATTTATTTTTCCATTAAACTAACCCTAAACCCCCTCTAGTTAAAATTAAGTTTTATTACAAAATTTGTGGGTTCTGTTTTTTCTGGGTCACCCTAATTTTCCGATCGATTTGCAGTCAGTGTATTTAAAGCCGCAGCTCAAAAAACTTATAAGTTGGGGCACTTGTAAGTTAAGGTACTAGTGTACCTATTTTTCCACAGTCTAATTTGAGATGAGGAATGGTTTTTGGATCCCTCCAGCTTCTACATCTTTTCTACATTTTTCCAAATTTTTTTTTTGCTTCACTCTCTCTCTCTGTTAATAACAGAATAGAGTAAGCCAGAGAATGAAATTTTTTTTTTTTTTTTTTTAAAGGGAGGGGTTGTTAATATGATACCTTGATTCTTTACTTACATAGGACCTTTCCTGCCACCCATGATTGAGAGATAGGTGATGGAAGTTAAAAAACACAAAAACCTGTATATAAAAAAAAAGATGTTATTCTAAATACTTTACCAACACTCCCTCTACCCCCAACCCACCTTACCCAAATTCTTGTCAAATTATGTTTCTTTTATACAGGGGATAAAGATTATCCATCTCATCAGCCCCTCTCTACACCCCAGCCCCTGCCCCACCGTTTAACCAGAGATGGAACTTTAGATTGTTGTCATTCCAGCTATATTCTTAGAATTGAATAGAAGAGGCTAAAATAAATATACCTGCAGCTGAAGATGGTAGTGTTTTTGTGAATGAATGATTATTATGCTGCTAAAACCTTTCTCTTTCCTGATCAATATCACTATTAACTTGAAGGGAAAGCTCTAAGGTACATCAGTGTTTCTCAAGGGGGAGGGGGCATATGGCTCCCTTAGACCATTAGATTTTTAAAAGTGTATGAGGGGAGGCTACAAAGGAGGCTTACAGAAAATTTAGAACCCACAAAAAATATATACACGGTGTGTCAAAAAAGTATTGATATTTTTTGTACTTTTTGACACACCTTGTATTCTGTAAAAAAAAAAAAAAACGTTCCATACATTGTTCATTTTCTATCTTGATAATCTTTAAACTTGGTACTTTTTTGATACACCTTGTATGCTGAAAAAAATTAATGAATGGAACTTTTTTTTTTTTTTTCTCAGAATAAAGGTGTGTCAAAAAGTACAAAAATCTTGATACTTGTTTGTTGTTTGTTTTGTTTTACGGCATATCAACCTCAGTGGGTCATTTAATGCCGATAAAGTTTTGAAATAAATCAATTCTTAATGGATAATACAATTTTTTTATAAAAACATTTTTCTATTTAACCCATAGATGGGACCCTAACAGGTACTACCACTCTGGGTCAGAGTGGACCAGAGAGCAATGGTGATGAAGGGGTGCTCCACATTCCCCAAACCTCCAAACTGGAACCTCACCATCAGATAGAGTTTAACGTCATTCCCAGGATATGTAAACCCAGCCACTGCTTCTAGCACCCATATGATAAAAAGGGTTGGGGCTTGCCATAAGAGCAATAGGGTTGGGAAAATCATATAGGTGCTAGGGTGATACTTTTTTGACACACCTTGTATATTTTGTGGATAATATGGGTGCCATATTTCTAAGCAGATAATGCTCAATATCATTGATAGAGTACTTATATTTTAGTTAATGTAGGGTGGTCATGGAGTTAACACCTGACTACTGACAGTTTCTCATCTATGGGATCTTCAGACCAAAGATCGCATACGTTAGGAACTATCAGGTGTTGACTCCATGTCCATGCTACCTTAACTCAAATATGTGTGTGTGTGGAATATTTTGTAATTAATAATTGTTTAGAGTAGAATATTAAACCTTTTTAGTTAAAATGTTCAATAAATGTAAGCCATTTTGTTAATATATTTATTTATTGTCTTTTAAAATCTGATCTCTGCAAAGTAGCCATTTTTAGTTTTCAATTTGTTAAAATTTAAAACTCTTAATTCATTTCTCTGAATGTTTGATGAGAACTTGATGATTAGTATTATCTGCGTCATTCGGACTGTTTGTCCTCATCTTCATTGTTATCCAATTGGACACATGGCCTAGTGGATAAAGGAGTTAGGTTAAGACAGGGTTCAATCCTGGTCAAGGGCAGCAGTAACATAAAATAATGATTAACACACAGCTTAACACCTCTACCCCAGCTATGTTTAGCGGAATGAAAACAGGATACCCCCGACTGAATAAAGGGTTAGGTTCAAAAGTTCCGTGATGGTTCCTGATTATATGACAAAGAAGGTTCCCGAGCCTGACAAGAAATACCTGAAGAAGGCCGGAGGGCACATCGGCTGAAACGTTATACAGATAACAATGAATATGATGACAATAGTCCGAATAACGCAGATAATCTTAATTCATTCTTTGAATTAAGGTATTTTTTTCATCAACGAGTCTTTCAATCTTTCTTTCTTTTTGTAATTGTTTATTTCTGTAATTGACACATTTAATTATAATTGACTTTTTTGTTAATAAATTGCAAAGGAGGGAGAAAGAAGGGGATAAAAACTTAAGCTGCCATGGGGGGGGGTGACATAAAGAACTTGCATTTGGGTTGAAGTGGTCCACGGACAAATAAAGGTTGAGAAGCACTGAGATACATTATACCCATTTCCTCTACACATATGCTACACCTACATTACCCATCATCATTTATTAGAGAGCACAGAATCCCCAATATGCACTACATGCCAAGAGAGATTTTACAGTGAAACATTTACTGCTAGAATGTGTAGACTTTGATCTAGTGTGAACAAAATACTACCAAGTAAGTAATTTGAAAAAACTTTTCCCCGAAAAATAAGACCATCCAGGATTTTATATTTCCTAAAAGAAGTGGGATTTGTACTTAAAAATATGAGTAATTGAACAATAGTTAAAATCTATACATATGTACATTTTTTTTTTCTACTGAACTACTGCTACGAATCCAAAACTTAGTTGGCATTAAATGACCCACTGAGGTTGGTATGCCATTAAACCAACTAAACCAAATCCTCTACACTTAACATTTTTATTTTCATAAATACTCAACATGAATTAGTTACATAACTTAAAAAAAAACAAACTAAACCAATTTTAGTGAACAATTTTCTTTGTTTGATTGGTCCTTTACATATTTTAAGGTTCGTTTATCTTTTTAGGTGTCCTTTGTATAACCATGTCCAGTATCTTTCTTCTGTGATAATTTTTGCTCTTTTTAATGCTTTGCATACTTTAAGACACTCACAGTGGCTCTACCACCACTTTGACTCTACCATAAACCACTAGCAGGACTCTGACATGTGTCACTTGTTTACACTAGCACACACTCCTGCCATCTTTTGTTCTGAGACTGGTACTTATTGGGAACCAGTTGAATGGAATTATGATTTGGTAGGCAAAGAGTTAAATTTACCATGTAGGTATTTACCAACTCCTCTGCACGAGCAGGATGTGACACAAGGTCAATTTTTTAAGCGGAGTTTACGTTTACCAGGTTTGAATTTAGTTTTCCTTCTCTTAGATCAGTTGCCATACCAAGGTTGAAGAGCCTAGTCCACCCTACTATTTACTCATAGTTGGAGGGAGAACAGCTGGATTCTTACCTTTCCCAAGGTTATTAGTGCCATATGAAATGCAACCAGCCTTGTCCAGGATTTGAACTCATGTTGCTGTGTACATTTCCTTTGATGACTACCATCACACCACAGGCACCTCCCATGTAGTTTTTTCCCCCCCATTTTCATCCTTTTATTGTTTCACTTTTTCCTCTGTTAACAAAATGTCTACCATGTTTCTTTTTCTGCTTTCCTCTTGTCTTTCTCTTTGTTCTTATTAATCTACTTTTTATTTAACTTGTATTATTTATTTATTTTTAACTGCTTTAAATCTCAGCAGTAATTAATGATGTAATGTAATGTAATTTATTGTGTACAGTGCTCAGGTACACCACAACTCATCAAAGTCTCATGTCAAATACACAGAATAATGTTGTGTCAGGAACATGAACAGTTCACAGTAGTAATATGCATGTATGTGTGTGTATGTGGAGAGTGACATCAGGTATAGTGTGGGCAGACTACAGGAAGCATGGAAGCTTTGAAAGATTCAGTGCTCCGGCAGCCTACAACAGATGCAGGCAGTTTATTCCATGTCTCCGCAATTCTGAGCGTGAAAAAATGTTTCCGAAAGTCACGTGAACAGTGCTGTTTTCTGACTTTGTAGGCATGCCCGTGTGTATTGGAGAGATGGAGATCAAAAAGGTGCTCAAGGTTGCTGTTGTTAAGATGATTAATGACCTTATGAGCATTTACCAGGTCAGTTGCCAGACGCCGAAGTTTCAACGAATCCATTCCCAGGGCTGCGAGACGTTCAGAGTATGATAGAATTAGCTATTGAAACTTTACCCAACCTTACAAAATAAAACATTGGCCTTTTTTTAGTTTCTTTCATTTTTTTTTTTTCTTCTTCCCATATATGGTAATTTAAAGATGTCCATTAAAAATAAACCATAGCAGAATAGGATTGATTTTTAGTACAGATTATTATTCTAATGTTTAGTAAAAAGTAATTGCTATTTGAAAAAAAAGAAAAAAGAAATCCTATTTGTAGAAGATTAAGAAACACAAAAGATGAGCAGAAAAGAGAAAGAAAAAAAAATGTCATTGATTTTTCTGACCAAGTTATTTTGTTGGCAATACACATTCTTATTAACATACATGTGTGCACACACATGCACACATACATACATGCATGCATGTACACAAGCTGTTGTGTCTATAAATTAAGTAGAACTAATAAAAACTAAAAAAAAAAAGTCTGGTTTAGCTCAGTTGTTAAAGTGTCTAACTAGGAACCAGGTTTCAGGTTCGATACCAACCCTCACCAACTCGGCGTATGAGTAGCACAAGGATCTGTGCGGTGAAATGAGGAGCTTATGGTAGGTGTGGTGCTCTGCCTCAGACGCCAAAAAACAATCTCCTTGGTCTAGCGCTAGTGAAAAGGGGATAGACTCCCTCGCTGTCTGGTGGTTACCGACTTAGGCTGCCCCAACAATAATTTGCTTGAAGCATTATGTTAATATTGGTTTGGTGGTTGGCTTTGAAGGCTATCACAATGCAAGCATAAAGAAAGATGAGGTTGGTTTGCCATTAAACAAACCAAAGCAAATCCTCTACACTTAACATTTTATTTATTTTCATAAATAATCAACATGAATTAGTTACATAACTTTAAAAAAAAAAAACAAAAAAAAACTATTATGTTGTTCATTTTACCTTTGATTTATTTTCTTAATATTTTGGGATAAAGATCCCTTCGTCAAAAGAGTTTTGAAAGCAGAAGTCCTGGAGCTGTTAACCTGAGGCTTGAATCTGCTCATTCTGTTAAAAAAAAACAAAAAAACTGATCAGTCACTCAAAGTATTATTTAAAAAAATCCAAACACAAAACTAGTAAAATTACATTAAAACTGTTTTTTAGTTTAGTCGCACTACAGGGTAATTGTAAAGCAGTTCCCTATCTTATAATTTCAAATCATTATTTTTTACAAAAAATGAATATGAGAAGAACACATATAACATGGAGTTTTATTCAAAATTCTATCTGGGCACCAGCATTCTCCTCCAGCCTCTCAAGCTGCTTGGGAATCGCATCAACTGATCTTTGCAGGAACTCTTGTGGAATGGCAGAAATAAATTCTCGTATTCGCCTTTCAAGTTTTTCCAAAGCTGTTGCCTTCATAGAGTAGACTTGATCCTTCAACCAACCCCAAAGAAAAAAAGTTGCAGGGTTTTAAAACTGGGCTTCTAACCGACCACTCATGCGGACCACGTCTACCCATCCACCTCCCAGGAAAATGATGATTCAGCCATTCATGAATAACAATAGCAAAATGTGAAGAAGCACCGACATAGATTTAATTGCCATATATTAAGGAACACACATTAAAGAATTGAGAAAAATGTAACTGTCTATAAAAAAAAATTATAAATAGTTTAAAATAGGGAGTTACTTTTCAATCACCTTGTACATATGATTTTAGTAGATTAAAAATTGTCTATGTTAAATCTAATAAAAACATATCAAAATTTACCTTTTTTTTTTTTGTTCAAGCTGGTTGGTTGTTTTGTCTTAAGGCATTTCAACCCCTTTCAGGTCATTTAATGCGAATCAAATCATTTTGATAAACAAAAGACTTAGGTTGCTTACCTAATGACTACGTGAACACCCTTGCTATCTTTTGTTTTGTCTGTGAACCAAACTTGAGACTGGTACTTGATCCTTTTGCAATAGGGAACCAGTTGAATGGAATAACAATAATTTAGTAGGCAAAGAGTTAAATTCTCTTTTAATTTTTTTTCTTTCAATTTCCACCCCTTCATTTCTTCCTCTGTTAACAAAATGCCAGCCATTTTTTCTTTTTCTGTTTTCCTCTTGTCTTTCTTATTGTTCTCATCAATCAACCATTTTATTGCTTACTGTAAGCAACCTAAGTCCTTTGTTTATCAAAATGATAATGATCACACATTTAATTATCTAACAGACTCAATGCTGCTTAACTTTGGCGAACCCTGTTGCCCTTATGGCAAGCCCCAACCCTTTTTATCATATGGGTGCTAGAAGGCAGTGGCTGCAGGTCTACATATCCTGGGAATGACGTTAAACTCTATCTGATGGTGAGGTTCCAGTTTTGGAGGTTTGGGGAATGTGGAGCACCCCTTCATCACCATTGCTCCTGGTCCACTCTGACCCAAAGTGGTAGTACCTGTTAGGGTCCCATCTATGGGTTAAATAGAAAAAATGTATTATAAAAAAAATTGTATTATCCATTAAGAATTGATTTATTTCAAAACTTTATCGGCAATAAATGACCCACTGAGGTTGATATGCCGTAAAACAAAACAAACAAACAAACAAATAACTTTGGCGATGGTTGGCTGATTTTTTTTATGGCATATCAGCCCTTTCAGATAATGCCAAATAAAGTCAATTTGATAAACAAAGGACTTACAGTATCTGCGGTTGCTTAAGTGGCCACCTAATTAAGTATTGAATAGGCTCATTGCTACTTAACTTCGGTGAATGAGCGGGAACCAGTACTTTCAGTGTTACCTGACTGTAATAAGTATTAAAATATACTTAATTATCTAAATGAAGAATCTAACAAATGGGGGATCAGTGTACAACTTGGTTATAATACCAGAATGATCCCTCATTTTATATCAAGAAATCCAAATAGTTTCTTAGAAATGAATTACACAAGATATGTGACAGGCAGGAGTTAGCTGGCTTTATGGGAGCCATAGATTTTCCCAGGGACTCATTCAAAGCAAATCCAAATGGCTAAGGTTGTTTTGTCTTACTGCATATCAACCCTTTTTGGGTCATTTAATTCCAAATCGAGTCATTTTGATAAACAAAGGACTCCAGTTGCTTACAGTACCTGCTGTTGCTTAAATGTTCACCCAATATTGTTTGGAAGAGTGTTCCTGTTTATGGTTATATATATATATATATATATATATATATATATATATATATATATATATATATATAGTAAGAGTTTTTAAATGAAAATCGGTCCTATTTGATAGGAATCTCATAAGTTGTGAAAACAACGCCCTAAAAGAAATCCATCTTAACAAAATTATTAAGAGGCTTTTACTCAACTTCATAACATCCTGTGCCGTACTTAGATGGGTGACTAATTAGTAACGAGAGTAGCAGTCAAAATTCACACTGTACCAAACATAATACTCGGTGAAACATTATCTAATTAAATGCAATGATCTCACTCCTAAACAAGATGGAGGCCTCTCCATACACTAGATGGTAACCTACTCAAAATAGTAGACCAGTTCACATACCTAGGTAGTAATATCACGTCTACAGAAAGTGATTTTAATATACTCATAGACCAGTTCACATACCTTGGTAGTAATATCACGTCTACAGAAAGTGATTTTAATATACTCATAGACCAGTTCACATACCTTGGTAATATCACGTCTACAGAAAGTGATTTTAATATACTCATAGACCAGTTCACATACCTTGGTAGTAATATCTCGTCTACAGAAAGTGATTTTAATATACTCATAGACCAGTTCACATACCTTGGTAGTAATATCACGTCTACAGAAAGTGATTTTAATATACTCATAGTAGACCAGTTCACATATCTAAGTAGTAATATCTCGTCTACAGAAAGTGATTTTAATATACTCATAGACCAGTTCACATACCTAGGTAGTAATATCTTGTCTACAGAAAGTGATTTTAATATACTCATAGTAGACCAGTTCACATATCTAAGTAGTAATATCTCAAAGCGATGTCAATATATGCATACAGTGATGCTGATAGCTTTTTGAATTAATGTGTCCTGGGATGCACATATTTGCTTTGAATGAGTCCCTGGGAAAATTTATGGCTCCCATAAAGCCGGCTAACTCCTACCTGTCACATATCTTGTGTAATTCATTTCTAAGAAACTATTGAGATATATTTACAGTTAGCTTGAAATGGTGAGGGGTGAAAAAGAAAAAAAAACACTGGGATGCATGGATATGATTTTGCTGCCTTCTTTTAGATTTTTGTGCATCAGGTATGTGTCCTGCATCCCTATCAGCATCTTTGTGCATAGGAAAGTGTTGGAATATTGTGTAATATAAGGTGTGCTACAATTCCCCTCCTGAATTTATAGACTAGCCGAGGTCATGTGGTTTATTTCTTCGGCCAATCAACAGCCATAATGTATGGCTGATTCACTACTTAAACACTGATACTTGCCACAGTTTACTTGCATTCATTGATGAGGAACCTACGATACTAAGAAGAACCAAAGGATACTTTATTGAGGATTTCCACTGGACACACGCTCTTGCTTAAAACCTACAAGATGGCCCATAAGATTGTAACAGAAAGGCATGGACTGTTATTGACAGGTTATCAATCATAGGAAATCTTATCTTTTTGATAAGATAAAGCAAGAATTCTTCTAAGCTTGACTTGTATCAGTGCTGCAAAAACTAATCATTAATATCTACACCATTAAGAATTAATTTCATGTAATACAGCTATACAAAAAGCTATTAGCTGAAAACACCTTACAAATGGGATTTTAAAACTAATTCTTGTGGAAGTTATAAATGGGGCCATTAAAATCAATATGAAATTATGGATTTAACTATGGGTAATTCCATGTCAATTCATTCGGAAAAAAGTAAAATTGTCCCCCACCCCATTCAATTTTTCTGAAATTTTGTCCAGGTGTGCACTGTTAAAGACAATCCCCAAAATTTAAGCTTACAATTCCAAAAATTAGTCGAGTTATGTTGATTTTAAACTTGAAAAATTTGGAGGAAGCACAAAAAATGGCAACCTTTTGTAATCTATTTTTTTGTCTGTAAAATGAGTTTTAGAGACTCCCTAATCCTAAAAATTGGTTTATAATAGCTTTTTAGCCTGAAGAATCCAAAAATGATATCAAAATAGGTACAATTTTAAGTTATTAATGATTTCTGATTTTTTAATAGCAAGATCAATAATGAAATGCTTAGAGAAAAAAAAATAGATGAGAACTACACAAGGAGGTTGCATGCTGTTTTGAACAAATCCTGGAAACAGCACCCCACTAGAAAACAACTGTATAGCCACTTGTTATGATTTTGTAGCCATTTTTAGGCTGCAAGTGAGAGCACTTTACAGTGGAGATCCCTTGTTTTAAGCAGAGTGCAATCTCTAGTGAAGAATAGTTTAGTTGTTCCTTGGTGTCCCTTAGTCTTGGTTAGAATTCTTTGGTTGTTCCTCGGTGTTCTTTAGTGTTAGGTAGAATCCTTTGGTTGAGCATAATCCTTGGTTGCAAATCCATTCGTCCGTATTAAATACGTGCAAATGAACGGGTTTCAAGATTGGCGATTATATAGCAAATTAACCATGTATTCGAGTGAGTTGATTGGCTGGCAGAGTCTATAAGTTTAAGTGGTGGACTTCAGCACACCTTATATAACAAAACAATCCAATAAAAATGGCCTTTGCTTTTGTGCCCTGAATTATAAGGGTATAGTGGTTAACATATAGCAGTAAGGCTAAACAAATCGAGAAAATGTCAATCCATGTATGTACATTTCGACCTATTACATACAGGGATTGACATTTTCTCGATTTTGTTTAGCCTCACATTTGAACATATATGCCCGCCTAAATTCATTAATTATTAACTAAATAATTTTCAAAATTAGGTATGACTTCAACTAAGCACATATCCTCCAAAAATTGTTGGCTAAAAAGGCTATATAAAAAATAAACACATTGTTTATTTACTTACTTTCATATAGCAGTAAGTAAGTTTGAACTCCAATCACACTCTTATGTTCACTTTTGGATTAATACTCTTTATCCCCTCATCCCCCTAGCTATGGGTTAAATAATTTCACTACTGTTCTTCTACAAAGATAACTTTATGACATTAAATAAACTGTGATGGTTGATAGATCATTAACTCTTAATGTCCTATACCACCTCATTCCACCCCAGCCGGAAGTCTCATTGTTTTCCTAATCCACCCCAAATAATAGCCTTTGTTTAAATGATTTAAACAAAGGCTATCAAAGACTTCAAATTATGTTTAATATTACATTTAATAAATGTAATATTAAACATATTTGAAGTCTTTGATTTAAGGAAATAACAGGTAACTTTAAATGAAAAGGCCATTTTTAGCCATTTTTTGATATATCCTTATAGGAATGGGGCTCTGGACTTTGTTTAAATGTAATATTAAACATATTTAGAAGTCTTTGATTTACTGGAAAATAACAGGTAACTTTAAATGCAAAGGTCATTTTTAGCCATGTTTTTGATATATCCTTATAGGAATGGGGCTCTGGACTTAGAAAATTCTCAACAGGATGTTAAGAGTTAAACAAAGAAACCAAACCTGAATAATAAAATCTAAAAATTAACCTATTTTCTTTGTAAAAATAGGTAAGTAGTTTGCCCTGATCCTAAAAAAAAAGAAAGAAAGAAAAAAAACTAAACATACGTTCAAATTTATGATATTGAAACTGTTTTTATTTTTTTTTTTTTTTTTTTTTTTTTTGATTTCATTTAAGTCTAGAGATAAGTTTCATATTGTACACAACTGAGCCGTGTGATATCATATTTTGTAGATATCATATTCTCTTTACATTCCTGAATAGACAGTGATATTAACAAGTACCAGACCAACCTTTTATATAACTTGGTGCTTGGAAAGTCATGAAGACAGACATATGACTGCCCTGTCGGCTGAGGCTGTAGAATACACCAACTGCACCTCTGCAGAGGAGTAAGATCCCCTCCAATGGGGCTACCTGTTGGTCGCGGGGGACAAACCATGATGCTTAATGACGGAATTCTGGTTGCTGAGCTGTCCATTACCTGCAACCCTCTACATTGTCCCTTATTTAGGCTAGACAGGTGGTCGGAGAAACCCTCTGATCAATCAGATGGTCATGTCAAACCCTAGCATCTATATGATTGTCCTGACACTATTGATTTTATGGCAACACCCCAACTCTTTTTATCATTTATGTACTAGAAGGCAGTGGTGGAGGGTCTTAGTTTCCTGGGCATCTAGTAGTGCAGTTCCAATTTTGGATCTCTGGGAATGTGGAGTACCTTTCATCGCCATTACTCCCAGGTCCACCCTGACCCGGAGTAGTAGTACCTGTTAGGGTCCTATCTGGGTTAAATAGATAAAAAAATAAGTTTAAAAAAATGTTTTTTTTTTTTTAAATTGAGTTTAAAAAAGAAATTGAATATCCAACAAGAATGAATCAAACAAAATGTCTTTTCGGCATAAAATAACCCAACAAGGTTGATATGCCGTAAAATCCAACCAACCAATCCTTACAGACATATGTAAAAGCTTGATGTCTTCTGTTGTGGCTGTTAAATAAAAGATTATATCTACTGACTTTAAAAAAATCTCTCGTGAGGAACTTGATCATAAGAATATCACAGCACTATTAGGATTGGCTGAAAAGTTCATAGGCTGACCAAGATATGCTCATGGAATGTGACCAAATAAGATTTATTTTTCAACATGGTCCCCTTTGTGGTCCACACACTTTTGTCCATCGGTGTTGCAGTGCTTGAATCCCACTGGTCTCTTCTGGCTGCATGTCCTGCCTACTTTCATTTTTGTTGTTTATTAATTTCTATACTATCTCTTACCTTGGTCTACTTTCTGATTGATGCTTGTTATTTCTTGGTCACCATTCTACTAACCTTTTGCCCTACAGTCTGCTAATTTTATATATCTCTTACCTTGGTCTACTTTCTGATTGATGCTTGTTATTTCTTGGTCACCATTCTACTAACCTTTTGCCCTACAGTCTGCTAATTTTATATCTCTTACCTTGGTCTACTTTCTGATTGATGCTTGTTATTTCTTGGTCACCATTCTACTAACCTTTTGCCCTACAGTCTATCGTCTCTTCTAACTTAGATGTCCTGTTTTCTGATCTCTTTTTTTATGATTATAGACATTTTGATTAATTGGTCGGTATGATTTAGTAGATTAGTCATAACTGTTTTCTTATCTTTTCTCATATGACCAGTTTATTGGTAAAATTGTCTATTAGTCTTAATCGAAATGAATTGCCTTATCCAATAAAGTGCAACTTCCAAGAGAGACGTTAATTTAATTGAGACATTGTGCATTTTTATAAAGTTTTTTTTTCTTTACATATTGATTCATTTCGGACTTTAAAAAAAATTCTATAAGTCTTCTTTAACTCTTTGCCTACTTTAAGCTGCTCACAGTGGTTCTCCCATACTACACCCAAGCAAAGTACAAAAACTAATATCTGTTGAGTGTAACATTATATATATGTATATATGTAGTATATTAAGAAAAATGAAAAAATACAGGTTTAAATGGGTTAAGTGGTGAGTTTATTGGCCGACGCTGCAGTGTTTCGATCTATTGATTAGATCATCTTTAGGGCATTGCTGCAGTGTTTCGATCTATTAATTAGATCATCTTCAGGGCATTTGTTGGTAGTGTTTCGATCTATTAATTAGATCATCTTCAGGGCATTTGTTGGTATATGGAATATACCAACAAATGCCCTGAAGATGATCTAATTAATAGATCGAAACACTGCAGCATTGGCCAATAAACTCACCACTTAACCCATTTAAATCTGTGTTTTTTCATTTTTCTTAATTACCATATTCATTTCCTTTCTTCACATATATATATATATATATATATGAAGTAAAATTGGTGGAGTGGCCTATTGTTGGTAAGCAGCCAGACAGCAAGGAAGTCTATCCCCTTTTCACTAGTGTTACACCAGGGAGAATGTGTTTATCTGAGATGAAACGCCATACGTACCATCAGCTCTGAGCTAAATTGGCCCGATTAGATTTTAAATAAATACGCTCATGTCACCAAGCAAAATTTAAATGTCCTGATGAAAATATGTGTGTGGAGCACTACACCTACAATTAAATGATACGAGAAAGGATGGAGAAAATTTTCATAATCGTTTTCGTGAATAGTAGTGGCCAGTTTAGCTCAGCTGGTAAAGAATCTGTCTGGGGACCACAAGTTTCTGGGTTTGATACCAGTTTTCACCAAATCACCGCATGAGTAGAACAGTTTAAATCTGTGTGGTAAAGTGGGGAGCTGATGGTCGGTGTAGCACTCCATCTCAAATGCAAAAAACAATCTTGCTGTTTTAGCGCATGAGTAGAACAGTTTAAATCTGTGTGGTAAAGTGGGGAGCTGATGGTCGGTGTAGCACTCCATCTCAAATGCAAAAAACAATCTTGCTGTTTTAGCGCATGAGTAGAACAGTTTAAATCTGTGTGGTAAAGTGGGGAGCTGATGGTCGGTGTAGCACTCCACTCAAATGCAAAAACAATCTTGCTAAAAAAAAGCGCTCTTGCTGTTTTAGCGCTAGTGAAAATGGGCTAGACTTCCTCGCTGCCCAGCTGATACTGACAAATAGGCCACTCCACCGACTTTACTTTTTATGTGTGGGTATTGTCCAGGGCCTGTGGTAAGTTTGACTCTTTTGGGACACTTTAATCCCTATCTTTGATGCAATAAAAAAACGGTACTTGGGATGGAGCAGCTTCTTGGAATGTGACATACTCTTTATTCACCGTACTTACCTAATTCAGGAGCTTTGGCTTCTGAACCTCTAAGTTATCTATACATATGACACATATATCTATATATATTTATACATATATAATTTATACATATATATATGTATATCAAATAACATATATATATATATGTATATCAAATAAATATATATTTATATATATAAATATTTATTCATATATATTTAAATATATATTTTATTTATACATATATAATTTATATATATATAATAAATATTATATATATATGTATATCAAATAATATATATTTATATATATAAATATTTTATTCATATATATTTAAATATATATTTTATTTATACATATATAATACATATATATATGTATATCAAATAACATATATATATGTATATCAAATAAATATATATTATATATATATATTTTATTCATATATATTTAAATATATATTTATTTATACATATATAATTTATACATATATATATGTATATCAAATAACATATATATATATAGTATATCAAATAAATATATATTTATATATATAATATTTTATTCATATATATTTAAATATATATTTTATATATATATGTTTATATCCGTATATAATTATATATGTATATAATTTATATGTGTATGTTTGTATATCCGGATGATCAGGGACAATTCATGCAAATTCGAGAACAAACAATGTCTTGTGCAATCTGTAACAAAGTCTGTAAGTCAGCTTCTGGTCTTAAGAGACATATGGTGGTGCATAAACATCAAATTTTATCATCTGATACAATGGGAAGGACGTCCTTCCTATTTCATATTTGCATCAAACTTTGTGGATCTGCAGCAGGTTTGATGAGTTATTTGAGGGCTCATGAGAGGAAAGGTTTTGGTGGTGGAGTTATAGGATTGTGAGGGAAGGCAATGATCTGTAAAGATTATGCTATTGCTATGTCCGGATGAAACTACAAAATAAAACAATTAATGACAAAGTAAATATACATACACATTAAATATCACCAGTAGTTGCTTTTTGTGCAAATATTATGAAGATTTGAACAATATTGAAAGATATTTAAAATTTAGAATATACATAGAAATAACATTGAAATTCAATTTAAAAATGTCCAGCATTTGTAAATCTCAAAAGTAAACAGATCAATACACCTGGTTTTTTTGTTGTTGCCCCTCCCCCACCTCTACCCAGGCGATGCTGGGTTGCCATTTCTAGTGGTAGAATAAATTGCATAATCCCAGGGAGCCATTACCCCAGGCAGCACCTGCCCCCTCGTCTAAAAGGGGCAGCGCCGTGTTTATTGCCTGAGGTGGTCCAAAAGGTGAATGCCAAAAGGATTGTGCCCTATCCACTGCATGAGCTTCAGTTTGTGTGTGGTTCCCCACTTTAAGAAGTCTTTGTGCCAATTCGGCCAGGTCAAAGGTCAAGAAAATATATACTCTTTATTTATTAGTCTCAGGTGATCACCAGTTTTCATACAGTCCTGGTTAGTCATAAAAGTTCTAAAAAAAAAAATAACTTAAAAAAAATGACAATTAGTAAATTTTTTATGTGTACCTTGGTCTGAAGCTTAACAAACCAGCCACACCCAGTGGTGACTTAAATCCACTGTTTTACATCTTTTAATTTTGTTCTTTTTTTTTTTTCTACGTCATTTTAATAGAAATAGAGAAATCAGTACTCCTTAAAAAAGGAAATTATGTCACATGATATATTTGCTATAAAATAAGCTTCTTTTTTTAATTTCTTTTTTTAAAAGTTTTTGGGAAAAAAACAACACCTATTTGTGTGTGTATGTGTTTGTTTGTGTGTGTGTGTGTGTGTGTAGTAAAAGCATTTTTTGAACATGAAGTCATGGTCAGGTGTTAGTTGTTGTTTTAACCTACAGGGTGGTCCGAAAGTGGTGTCACACCCTACATATTTCAACTTGCATTATTTTTCATTCTAATAATATTAATTTAATAATATTTAAGAATGTCTGCAAGTATGAATTAAGTACTTTAACATCACCCATTCCAACTGGGAAAATTTGACTCTGGACCGCTCTCTGTTGCGAGCTATTCATGTCTGAAGTTACCTTGGCACAACACCATGAAGCCAATAGGTCCAGAAGAAAGCAACGGCAACAGAGCACTGGCACACCAACATCTTTAGGGTCGGTCTTCACATGTGACATCTATGGTTGAAACTGTTTTTTTTTTTTTAATTAGCCTTCACATTCACAAAAGGTGCTGTGCTAGAATGTAACTTCAGGGCATGAGAAATATATGCCAATGGAATATGATATATATATTTACCAACCCCTGTGACACAAGGTCAATTTCTTAAGTGGATTTAACAGGTTTTAATTCAGAGTTTTCCTTCTCCTATACTGATTACCTAGCCATGGTTAAAAAGCCCAGTCTGCCTTGCTATTTGCCCATAACTGGAGGGAGTATTGGATTCATACCTTTCCCTAGAGTATTAGCGCTATTAAAATCAGTTAGTCTACTGTTGGTTTTAATAACAGCAGCTAAGTACAACTCCAGCAGTGTCCAAGACAGCTGGTATAAATAGGAATCAAGAATGATCCATCCATGAATCTGGGTAATTTGGGTGATTCCATTCCTTGAGTTCTGATTGACTGCTTGATTTGAATGATATTGTGGAGTCTTATATATACTTTGGCATTTTGCAGTGGACTTTGTAGCATTCGGGTTTGTATTTGAGTTACAACCGTTTGTTGCCTTGTCTTCCCAGTTCGATGGTAATTGGAACTTTAATTATTCTTCAAGCGCAATGATATATAGTTATAGTTATGTGATTATTTTACCTCTGAAAAAAATATGTAGTGAGTGACAAGACTTTCTGTACCACTCTGTACAAACCCCTACCAATGTTTTCTATGTGTATGCCTTTATATCTATATCTATACATATAGCCTTTTCTCTAAGCATTTCATTAAAGTCCAAGTGGTGCAGCCATACAATAGCACTGACGCTTGAAAGAATTTTCACTTTCTCATATCGGAGAGATCAGATTTCCATATGTATTAATAAATACTGGTGGTTGACCCTCAGCCACTTCCTTCTAGCACTTAAGGAAGATAACTGTTCCCTAATGAATGATATAACTCTTCAGTAAAAGTCACAGAGGAGAAGAAAGAGCACAGGCCATAAATAGGAAGGAGGTACAAACAAGATGGCTGCATGACACACACAAACACAAACACACACAGACACGCGCACACACACACACATGTAGACAGTAAATATCTTATCCATATAAATCCTCCTGTACCATGGTCAGTTAAAAATAATTTTCATTTCATGTGTATTAATGAATTAGTGGTTGCCCCTCAGCCACACTTCCTAGCACCTATATAATAAAAAAAAAGGAAGCGCGTGGTGTAATGGTTAGTCATGGGAAATGGACTCGTCGCCCCGAGTTCAAATCCTGGATGTGGTAATTTAATTTCACTTAACGCTAATACCCTTGGGCAAGTTATGAATCCTACTCTCCCTCCAGCTATGGATAAATAGTAGGGCAGACTGGGCTCTTTAACCTTGGTTAGGCAACCCGTCTAAGAGAAGGAAAACTCTGAATTCAAACCTGTTGAACTTCGCTTAAGAAATTGACCTTGTGTCACATCCTGCTCGTGCAGAGGGGTTGGTAAATATATATATGATAAAAAAAGGGTGGGTGTTTGCCATAAGGGCAATTTGAAGAATATGGTCAGAACAATCATATATTTGCTAGGGCTTAACATGACCCCCAAATGGGCCCTCTCCAACCACCTGTCTAGCCCAAGTAAGGGTTGAAGTGGGATGTTGCATGTCATGGGACCACTTTGTACACGGGTCACAGACTGGTCAGCCACCACACTCCTGTCCTGAGGCAGTATGGGTTGCCACCCATGGTGAACAGGTGGCTCTATTTGGGGCAGGAGGGGGTGGTGGTTCTTACCCCTCTGCAGAGATGGAGTCAGCGTATTCTACAGCCCCAGCCAACAAGGCGGAAACAATTATGCTCTTTTGCCTAAAACTTATGAGAAGGTTTGTTAGCCTTCTGAGAATTATTTGGACAAATGAATTTCTTTTTTTGTCTTAGTTGTTCACACACTGTTTTGACCAACCTATTCTCCAACCTAACATGTACCTCTGTAAGGAAAGAGATGCTTGTTCTGCTTTTGAAAAGCAAGAAACAAAAAAAAAAAACAATTCTTTGAAAAGATCTGAAAACAATTCCATGTTAAAAAAGAATAAATTCTCTTTGATATTGTCTTTGCTGTTTACTATGTAAGATATATATATATATATATATCACAGGTTAGATTTAAAGACTAAAAGTTTACACTAATCTAAATGACAGATAGAGAAATAAAAATAATTCTAGATCAAACAAGTATATATATATAAAATTAGCGACTTAAAATTTTTAGTTCACCTGAGGAAGGTGTACCTTAAACACCGAAACCATGGTAGAGAGAAAAACTTTTTTTCTACAGCTATATATTTATATTTATATATTTATATTTCTAAACTCTGACAGTATAAAAAAAAACTCGCGGCTTTATAGTCTGTAATTACACAATACAAACTTTTTGCCTGATAAAAAAGAAAAAGACCAAATCATCTGCACCTACTGAAAAAAAATACTGTAAGTGTTGCCTAAGTTAAATATACTAAAGTGCTCAATACAAGAAGTAGAGCTAATAAATAATCATGAAGTAAGCCTAATGAGTCAGAATGTCTAGGTAAATATTCCCTGACTTATTAGGCTTACTTTATTATATATATTAGCAAATACAGGGATCTCTGTGGTAAAGTTAGGAGATGAAGGTAGGTGTGGCGCTCCACCTCAGATGCTAAAATAATCTCCTTGGTCTAGTGCTAGTGAAAAGGGATAGACACCCTTGCTGTCAGGTTGATACTGACATTAGGCCACACTGACGACTTTACTTTTTTTTTTTTTACACACAAATGCACTGGTACACAAGCAAACACACACCCACATACATACATGCACACAAACAGGAGCACACATATATACATGTACATAAGCAGATGTATGTATATGTACACAAACAGGTTTATGCATGCACATGCACACACACACACACAAACTGGTTTACACACACACACACACACACACAAGTATACAAATTGGTTTACACACACACACACACACACACACACACACACACAAGTATACAAATTGGTTTACACACACACACACACACACAAGTATACAAATTGGTTTACACACACACACACACACACACACACAAGTATACAAATTGGTTACACACACACACACACAAGTATACAAATTGGTTTACACACACACACACACACACACACACACACACAAGTATACAAATTGGTTTACACACACACATGCATACACACAAGTATACAAACTGGTTTACACACACACACACAAGTATACAAACTGGTTTACACACACACACAGGTGTGTACATACACACATGCACATAAATACACACACTGATAAATACAAACAGGTGTGTATACACACACATGTATGCACGCATGCGTACACACACACACAAAGTACACAAACTGGTTTATACACACACATATACATAAACAGGTGTATACATACACACATACTTTTGCACACCTACACACACACACACACACACACACACACACATGCATACTGATACATGTTCACATACATACACACACATGCACATACACATACATTTAGGAAATAAGAATTTTCTTCAAGTTTCATAGATAAAAAAAAATCAAAAAAGAAATAAGTTAACAAATGAAAACTCATGTCTTGGTTAATAGAAAGAAATTTTCTGTTCCTGGTACGGAAAAACATCAACTGGTCTAAGTTTCTCAAACTTGTCTGTCCTGTTTGGCATGACACATACGCACACACACACACACAGTCTAACATATATTTATATTTTGTGGGTGTGTATTGAGATACATATGCAGGTGCTTGGGTGCATGCATCTATATATAAATAGATCCCTATATGGCTATATAATCATGTCTTTCAGTTTAAAACTGTATACATTGCGTATTTCAACTTGATATTTACTAAACTTAAATTAGTTTGACACAAGGTCAAATGGGAATAGGAAGATTGTGTTGCTCCAAAGGGAATCAGCAATCTAGAATTCTGGTTTGTTTTGTTTTGTTTTGTTTTACGGCATATCGAAACTCGGTGGATCATTTAATGCCAACAAAGTTTTGAAAAAATTCATTCTTAATGGATACTCAATTTTTTTATAAACATTTTTCTATTTAACCCATAGACGGGACCCTAACAGGTACTACCACTCTGGGTCAGAGTGGACCTGGGAGTAATGGTGATGAAGGGTGCTCCACATGAAGACCTTCAGTCACCACATTCTAGCATCCATATGATAAAAAGGGTTGGGGGTTGCCATAAGAGCATGGGGCCATGTGTTGGCCGTGGTTGGTGACCTGTGATGCTTAAGGACAGAATCCTGGTGGATGAGCAGTCCATGACATGCAACACCCCACTTTGACCCTTACTTTGGCTAGATGGAGAGGCCCCTCCGATCAGTCGGCTGGTCACATCAAGCCCTAGTACCTATATGACTGTCCCAACCCTATTGCCCTTATGGAAAGCCCCAACCCTTTTTATCATATATGTGCTTGAAGGCAGTGGCTGAGGGTCTTAATTTCCTGGGTATGGCATTAAACTGCATCTAATGGTGAAGTTCGAGTTCTGGAGAGTGTGGAGTACCCTTTCATCACCATTACTTCCAGGTTCACCCTGACCCGGAGTGGTAATACCTGTTAGTGTCCTTTCTATGAGTTAAATAGAAAAAATGAGTTTTAAAAATGTGTATAAAAAAATTAAGTTAAAAAAAAAAAAAAAGAAAAGAATTTTCAATACCCATCAAGAATGAATTTAAAAAAATGTCCGGCATAAAATAATTCAGCATGGGTTGATATGCCATAAAATCCATGCATACTAATGCACTTGGCATGGATCCATCTGTTCTCTCCCCACCTCCCATCCCTTTAGCCTTGCATAAAAATTGGCCTTGTGTCACATCTGCTTGTGGTGAACAAGTTGAGTAAATATCTCAGGTAAGGTAAATATCTCCCATTGTTGTGTACTGGTTAGCACACTAGTCTTGCAGATCCATTACTACTGAATTATGAGTTCGATCGTTGCTGGATGCCACACTTGCAACCTTGTCATATCCACCCATGTTGAACAGGTTGGCTAAATACCTACTTGGGTACATAAATGATTTCTAGCAGGACCTGTGGATATACCACAGCATGATAATTTAATTATGACATTTGATATTTTTTACTTAAGAGCTATTGCATAATAGTTCAATATGTAAAAAGTATAATAATCTTGATTTAACTCTCTCTCACTCTTCTTTTCTTTCTTTCTTTCTTTCCATCTTTTCATTATATTTGATTGAAACATATTAGGGTTATCACTTCCTCGTACTCACCTCCTCTCTCTTTTCTCTACTCTCTTTGTTTTTGTTTTTTTCTTATATTTTTCTGTGTAGCATGTCCTTTTCTTTCTAATTAAACGGAATGATCCATTATTTAGCTGAGGTGATGACACTCATAAGAAATAAGAATTTGGCTGATAAGAAACCCCAGATAATCAGGATTTACATTTTTGCATTTCATCTTGGAAGATTTGGATGGTTTCATTTTTAACCAAAGGGTGTTGCAAGATAATAACGGTCTTACAAATAAGGAACATGAGTATTAAAATATATGTAATTACCGACCCCTTTGCACTAGCAGGATGTGACACAAGGTCAATTTATCAAGCGGAGTTTAACAAGTTTGAATTCAGAGTTTTCTTTCTTGTAGACTGGTTACCAAGGTTAAAGAGCCCAGTCTGCCCTACTCTTTACCCAACTATGGTTAAATAGAGAAAAAATGTGTTTAAAAAAATTGTGTTTTTAAAAAAAAAAAAAAAAAAAAAAAAAAATTAAATAACATCAAGAATAAATAAGATAAAATGTCATCGGATAAAATAACCCAACAAGGGTTGAAATTTCAGAAAATCTAAATACGGTGCTATTTTCTTGTTAAAAAAAGCATAGAAAAAAATGAGTATCTTTTTTTTTTTCTTTTTTTTCTGGAATGGATTAATAGAATTTCAGTTCATTTCAATGGGAAGATTTGATTTGATATACGGAAAATTGAGTGGAAAAATTAAACTTGTGAGTCAAGGTACGACTGTCTGTATTATTGATTATTTTCTTCACAGAAAATTAGTGTTTTGGGGGCTGGAGGAGTGGGATGCATACCTTTCCCAAGGGTATTAGCACTTTGTGAAATGTAAAATCTCATCCAGGATTTGAACTCGGGTAGACACTATACCTGATGCCACTCTCCACATACATATGCACACACGTGCACACATATTACTACTGTAAACTGTTCATGTTCCTGACACTAATACATTATTCTGTGTACTTGACATGAGACTTTGATGAGTTGTGGTGCACCTGAGCACTGTACACAATAAATTTCATTATTATTATTATATAATGATAATAATAATTTCATTTCCTACAACTCTAACCATTACACTATACACCTCCAACCACAAGTATTAATCTATCTATACATATATAAAGGGCAGTTGTGTGAATCTCTATGTCCGGAGGAAACTTCAAAAATAAAACAATTAACGACAAAGTAAATATATATATATGAATTAAATATCACCAGGGCTTGGTTTTTGAGCAAAAATAAGAGATTTGATTTATATTTGTAAAGATAATTAAAAAATAAAATTTAAATGATAACAGCATGGAATTTTTTTTTCATTTAATATTTTAGATAGTAGACATTAACATTTCTTTTCAGAGTAGCTGGATCAATGCAAGGTCTATTTTTTTTTACATAGGGATTTAAATCCTACAAGGATTCAACTCACGATTCAGTAATAATGGATCTGCGGGACTAACTTTAAAAATAATCCCCCCTCTTCCCAGGCGACGCCAGGTAGCCGCTGCTAGTATATAGATAAGTAATAAACTAAGAGTTTGATTCTCTTTTTACTCAAGTGTTTTTCTTTCTCTCATCTGCGTCTTTTTTGTACGAACATGTCTCTCCAATCCAAGAGGATATTAAGGATTGAATTTGTCTCCTTATATAAATACTTTGGTATTAAATAACCTTCAGAAAAGGGAGTATCCTCTACTTAACACTGTTTATTATTTTTGTTAATGACATAGACAATTTGAAATATGTGCCAAGAGCTGACTGGTATGTTGAAAGTGTTTATAAATTTCTTCCTCTCTAACATTTTTTTCCTCACTAATGTCTCTTGCCTATCTAATATATCTTAACCCTTTGCCTACTTTAAACTGCTCACAGCAGCTCTCCCACCACTGCGATCAAAGTACAAAAACTGATGGTGAATTCATTATAATTGAGCAGAAGATTACAACAATAATAATAATAATAATAATATTATCATTATTATTATTATTATTAAGTGAAAGTGATACCAATTGTAGTTGGTGCACTTGGAACAGTCCCAAAAGGATTGGAAAAGGGTCTGAAATGTTTGGAAATCAGAGGAAGGGTTGAAACCATTCAGAACACTGCACTGCTGCAATCTGCCAGAATACTCAGAAGAGTCCTGGAGACCTGAGGAGACTTGCTGTCACTCAGACTCCAGTGAAAGACCATCAGCTAATGCTGATGTGAAAACTCAAAAGGAGTAAATAATAGGACTTTATTTGAATAGAATGAGTTCTGCGGTGAATAAGATAGTGAACTTTGAAATATCCCATCATACAGGTAAGAAATACCAAGAAAATTGTTGTGTTGGCATCCTTCCATTTGCTAAAGACGATGACGTAGTGTCCACAAATTTTTTTAATTGCATCTGCATGAGTGGCTGAACAGGCCAATTTTTGAATGGCAATCTCTGGTGCAGTGACTGTAAACAAACAGTGATGCTTGCTGTTGTTTCTCCCTTCTGGCTCTCTTTTCCGTGGCAGCTTCTTTCCTCTCTTTTTCACTCCTTTTTATCCCTTGGCCAAAGTGGAGTGTTGCATGTTATGGATTGAGTTTTTACTTTTATTTTATTTTATCATTTTATTGCAAATAAAGAATAGACAAAATTAATAAAATAATGTGTAATTTTCCTTTCTCCAAATGCATTTTGAATATAGAACTTGTATTGTTTCAACAGATGTGTCAATTATTATTAGTAGTAATTAGCAAATATATGCACCCTCCGGGTGCAAGTATTTAAATTTTAATGTAATGAAATATTAGATTAGAAAGGCTAATGAAACTAAATAAGAATGTAGATAAAGTTTTGAAACAGATTTTTCGTTTATAGCCCCTATAAACGAAAAATAGAACAACTGAAATTTACTCTTCCATCACTCCCGTCTTTCATTGCTACATTTTCCTAATTTAACTATTTAGTTAAAATTGGAAGTAAAGAATAAAATTACAGTTATTTCTTCTTGTTGATGGTTTTCTTTTAAGATTTATCTCAGATTTTTGCTCATATTTATTAAAATAAAACTAAACAATTAGAAATCAATAATAAGTCGTCGGGGCCTAAAGTCAGTATCAGCCATTCAGCAAGGGAGTCTATCCCCTTTTCACTAGTGCTAGACCAAGGAGACTGTTTGTGCATCTGAGGTGGAGTGCCACACCTACCATCAGCTCCTTACTTTACCGCACAGATCCTTGTGCTACTCATACGCTGAGTTGGTGAGGGCCGGTATCGAACTAGGTACCTTGTGGTTTCTAGCCGAACGCTCTACCGACTGAGCTAACCCGGCCCTATTATAGTATATCAATAATACCAAGCACATATTTATTAATATCAAATTTTTAATATCAATATACATATTAGGATTTCTCCATTCACACTGGAAACCGCTATTTTGTTGTATATATAAATACAATTGGATATTGTTAGTATGCAGATATGGTCAACATATCTAACTTCGGTTTTAACTGCGGGATCCAGTGGCTTTGGCCCTGGACCTTACAAGCTAACATTATTGATTGCAGAGAGCCATCCCCCTCATGCAACACCTGCCCCCTTGATTTAAAGGGCCAGCGCTGAGTTTATTGCCCAGTGCCTGAGGCACCCCGCTTGACGGGGAATGCTGATGGGATCAACGCATTTTTTGCACCCACCAACCATGAGCTTCAGTTTGTAGGTGGTCCTACATTAATAGGGCCTTGAGCCTAACCCGTACACGTGGGGTATGTGGTAAATACCTAGTATGTAGATATGGTCAACAGTAATAATATAAATCAATTTTATTAATAATTGAGGTTTAAATAAAATCATGAAGAATGTGCTGTAAATAACTAAGGGAATTGTGACTTGAGTAGTGATATAGTTTGGGTTACTGACAGAAAACACACAATCTCAATTATAATAAGATTTTGACTTGGATTTTCTTTCATCTTTAAAATTTTATCACAACTCATCCAGATCATCATTTCTACTACAGATTAAAAGAATGTATTGGGGAACAATAAAAGATAAGCTATTAACTCATTGCCTACTTTAAGCTGCTCACAGCAGCTCTTCCACCACTGCGATCCTACCGTAATCCACTTGCAGAGGCTCTCACATGTGTCACTTGTTTACACTGAAAAATCACTATGTGAACACCACTGCCATCTTTTGCTTTGTCTGAGGTGAATACATAGTAGACTTATAAGTATCTTTTCTTACAGGTAAAATTATCAAGAAAATTTGGTAGAGCCGTGGTAGGCAAAGAGTTAAAGCAACTACAATTTCTCTGGTTATTTCTATAAACAGCCC
>CM042165.1:23644545-23822043 GCA_023376005.1 Doryteuthis pealeii
TAAGGATGGAACCCAGGTGTCGTAGCAGTCCATTACATGCAACACTCCACTTAGGTCCTTACTTTGTCTAGACGGGTGTTCAGAGAGTCCCCTTCCGATCAATTGGCTGGTCACATCAAACCCTAGCACCTATATGATTGCCCCATCCCTATTGCTCTTATGTCAAGATCCAACCCTTTTTATCATATGGGTACTAGAAGGCTGTGGTTGAGGGTCTACATGTCCTGGGAATAACGTTAAACTCTATCTGATGGTGAGGTTCCAGTTTTGGGAAATGTGGAGCACCCCTTCATCACCATTGCTCCCTGGTCAAATCTGACCCGGAGTGGTAGTACCTGTTAGGATCCCATCTATGGGTTAAATAGAAAAACATGAGTTTATAAAAATTGAGTATCCATTAAGAATGAATTTATTTCAAAATTTTGTCGGCATTAAATGACCCACTGAGATTGATATGCCATAAAACAAAACAGACCAAACCATCTACCTGTGATATCACAGGTTGTATAAACATCTGATATTGTATAAATTGTCTACTTGATGGAATGAAAGTTCTTGTGTGTTAATTAAAGGCCAGAAAGAAAAATGCTATTGGTAAGAGTCAATATTTGACACCAGGACGAGAAATAAACAGTATTAACCCAAAATAGGTTCTTAGAATTGAATTAAGCAGATTTTCCTAATACCAATAAATCTAGAATAAGATTAAAAATCCTGGATTAAAGAAATGTTTTTTAAATCCTAGATTAAAAAAAAAACAAAAACAAATTACCCTAAATATTCAGTAATAATAATGGAATGTTCCTCTTAGTTGGTTGGATGGATTTTTATGGCATGTCAACCCTTGTGGGGTTATTTTATGCCAAAGACGATTTTTGTTTTTATTCATTCTTGATGGGTACTCAATTTTTAAAAACTCATATTTTTCTAGTATTATCTGCATTATTCGGACTATTGTCCTCATCTTCATTGTTATCTGTACAACGTTTCGGCTGATGTGCCCTCCGGCCTTCTTCAGGTATTTCTTGTCGGAAGAAGGCAGGAGGGCACATCGTCCGAAACGTTGTACAGATAACAATGAAGATGAGGATAATAGTCCGAATAATGTAGATAATACTAATCATCAAGCCTCATCTCAAAAATTCAGAGAAATCCTATTTTTCTGTTTAACCCATAAATGGGACATTAACAGGTACTAACACTCTGCTTATCAAGTATTTGAACTCTGGTCACTATGTTCATTTCCTATGATAGATTTTATGGTTGGTTGCTTGGTTGGCTTTTACGGCATGTCAACTCTTGTTGGGTTATTTTATAAATTTTATATAAGTATTATATAAGTTTTATTCATTCTTGGTAGGTCCACAATTTTTTTTTCATACTCAATTTTTTTAAACATATTTTTTCTATCTAACCCATAACAAGTACTACCACTCTGGGCTAGAGTGGACCTGGGAGTAATGGTGATGACAGAGTACTCTACATTCCCCAAACCTCTAAAATTGTAACTTCACCATCAGATAGTTTAACATCATACCCAGGACACTAAGACCCTCAGCCATCACCTTCTAGCACATATATGATAAAAAGGGTTGGGGCTTGCCATAAGGGCAATAGAGTTGAGACAATCATATAGGTGCTAGGGCTTGATGTGAAGGCCATATCCATTACACTTACCAGGACCTCCATATTGTTTAACTGATTTAAATCTATTGCCGTATTTTAATTTTAGTCAGTCCTTTTGTCACCTCGTATAAAAAACAGGCAATTCAGTGTCTTCTATTCATTCTGACAGATGAACAAAATACTGAAGAGATAAAGTTGTTTCAAGTATTAAAATAATTTCGAAAGGGAAAAAGAAAAGGGAAGAAAGGAGAAGAAATAAAAGAAAAGAAAAAAATGAAAAAGAAAAAAAAACATTTTTTTTAACAACAGATAAAGTAAATAAATCTGATTTAAAAGAAAATAAACAAACAAATAAAAACAGATAAGTCTTTTATATATATATATATATATAGATAATTATTCATCCATACCAACATCCAGACGCGCACACATCCAAAATATATACACACCCACACAGACTTTCTTATCACATGAGTCAGTTTAGGAAGAGCATGGGGGGGGGGGGTTAGATAGGAGAAAAAGAAAAGAAAAGGAAAGAGAGACAAAAAGAAACCTTTATGTTTCTTCAAAACATAAATAAATTCTAGGCATTAGAATCTTTTGTGATGCGTATCTAATTTATACTTAGCATAAAACGGGCATTCTTAAAATTCTGTCAAATGCCAATTTAAAGTTATCAGGAAAATTCAAGAATCAACTAAAATAAATATATCACTAGGTGTGCAGTGTGCATGACCTGCAATGTGTTGGCACGTACATTTTTGCCCCCCTCCAAAAAAAGATGCATATGTACCCAGAGATGCTGATAGGTATGCGTCCTGCGTCCCTGATGCACGAAAATCTAAAAGGACACAATAAAATCATATCCATGCTAGGTGTCCAGATTCTCACAATTTATAATAAATCAGCTGGTCACGTCTAGCCCTAGCACCTATATGATTTTCCCAACCCTATTGCCCTTATGGCAAGCCCCAACCCTTTTTATCATATGTGTGCTAGAAGGCGGTGGCTGCGGGTCTACATGTCCTGGGAATGACATTAAACTCTATCTGATGGTGAGGTTCGAGTTTTGGAGGTTTGGGAATGTGGAGCACCCCTTCATCACCATTGCTCCCTGGTCCACTCTGACCCGGAGTGTAGTACCTGTTAGGGTCCCATCTATGGGTTAAATAGAAAACATGAGTTAATAAACAAAATTATATTATCCATTAAGAATTGATTTATTTCAAAACTTTATCGGCATTAGATAACCCATTGAGGTTGATATGCCGTAAAACAAAAACAAATTTTTCTCCCCCAGAGATGCTGGGTCCCTGACACACAAAAATCTAAAAGGACTCAATAAAATAATATCCATGCGTCCCAATGTTTTTCTGCATCACTGTACTATATAAAGTAAAGTTGTTGAAGTGGCTTTTTTTTTTGTATCAGCTGGACAGCGAGGGAGTCTATCCTCCTTTTCGCTGGTGCTAGACCTGGGTGATTTTCTGAGGTGGAGCATCACACCTACAGTCAGCTCCCCGCTTTACCGCACAGATCAGATTACCCAATCTGCTACTCATGCACTGTGTTGGTGGGGGCTGGGATTGAACCCAGAACCTTGGTGCTTGGTTACTGCCAGTTTCTCGCCTATGTAATTGTTTAAACCTTGTGCACTTGGTTTGAACAATTGCATAGGTGAGAAACTATCAGTAACCAAGCACTGTTGACTCCATGTCCATACTACCTTAACTTAGATCTAAATACTCTATCCATGATATTGAGCACTGTTTACTTATAAATATAGCACCAAAATTTTCAATATCAATACAGAGTGTCTATAAAGTCCTGCAACAGATTTAAAATGTAAAAACAAAGATGGCAGTATTGTTGAAATGCAATAATTAAAATGTACATAAAAAATAAAACTACAAGAGTTGAATTTTCAAATGATTTTCACTAAATGATTCTATCATTTTTACAATGTGAGCTATTAAGTTTTCATTTTTAAAACCGCTGCAAGATTTTATGAACATAGAATGAGAGGCCCCCTCCAATCAATTGGTATTAGCATTATGTGAAATGTAAACAGCCTTGTCCAGGATTGGAACTTGGCTTGACAAATCCATATATATATATATATATATATATATATATATATATATATATAGACTATCACTTGCTTTTCTCATTATTCTGTGATAAAAATTTTTACATTTTTTTATCACCTTCCATATACCAACAAATGCCCTTGAAGATGATCTAATTGATAGATTGAAACACTGCAGCGTCCGCCAATAAACCTACTACTCAACTTATTTAAACCTGTGTTTTTTCAATTTTCTTAATATACTACATACATTTTATATATATATATATATATATATATATATATATATATATATATATATGGTAGTTTTTTCTAGTATTCGAGAATTGAAAATAAAGTGATTGATTACGGGTGTAAAAGCTGTATTTATTTATTAATTATAGTGTATAATACATTTAAGGTGCTTTGAAACCAATGGTAAAAATTGCCCCTTAAATGAAAATAAATATATATATATATATATATATATATATATATATATATCTTGGTGCTGCAAATAAATGTATTTAGTACGTCCTACTCAATATGTTGGGACCAAATTATCACCATTTTTGATATTATATTTTGAAATATAATTTTTTCTATCCTTCCTGCTTTGAAATCTGTCTCAAAACTACTTTCCTCTTCAGTATTATAGGAAGAATTGCCTCCTTGCAAAAAAATGTTTTTAGAAAATCCCATCAATGCTTTTATTCTTCTCTTTAAGTGCAGCTCCTACTCCATATCCTAGGACCAATTTATTACTGATTTATTTATATATTTTCTAACAATGCAAAGTGTTTGTTTTTTGTGTGTTTTTTTCCACCTTTCCCTTCCTACTTCCATTTCTATGCAATGCGGTCATTCTTTTTTTTTTGTTTAATTATCATATATACACATGCCCAGCTAATTATTATTATTATTATTATTATTATTATTTATTATTATTATTATTATTTCACTCCTTGTGAGTTTTTCACACCAGTGTAAGCTGGTGGTCTTTCACTGGAGTCTGAGTGACATCAAGTTTCCTCAGATCTCCAGGACTCTTCTGAGTATGATAGCTGATTTTAACAAAGTTGTTGTATGGATAGCTTGATTATTCCTCTGATTTACAATCTTTTAACGATGGGGAAAAGAGTACAAATTATTTAGTATTCATCCATTTTACTCATGTTTCATCAGAAGATTAATTTTTTTTTTTTTTTCAAATATTTGTGAAATTTTTAGTATTGAAGCCAACATGAGTAGGTGAGATAACAGTTAATTTAGATTTTATCTTGCTCTACTGCCCAGTATTTGAGCACTTTCTGGATTTAAGAAAAACATTGTTAAAATGATTTGTTCATTCACACACTATATATATATATATATATATATATATATATATATATAGTGTTCTTCATTTCTATCTATAAATACAGCTTGGTACTTTTTTGACACGCCTTGTATTCTGGAAAAAAAAAAAGAATCAATGAATGGAACTTTTTTTTTTTTCAGAATACAAGGTGTGTCAAAAAGTACAAAAAATCTTGATACTTTTTGACACCTTGAGTGTGTGTGTGTGTGTGTGTATATATATATATATATATATATATATATATATATATATATATATATTTTAAAATAAGTGTATTTTGGCAGCATTTTTTTTTTTTATACAAGTTCTGTTGAACTGTACAGACAATTCTTGTCGGACAAGTTTTTGGTTGATCCTTTCTAATTTTCGGGCCATCTTTTTGGTTTTAGGGTGTAACTGGTGTAACAATCCACCAAAGGTTTCAAAACGAGCGCTTTCGGCAATACAGTTTGCCATCATCAGGTAGGAAACGATGGTATGGTTTCATGTCTCATTTTTAACGAGAACGAGTAGTAGCAAGGAATTAAAAGTGGGAGTAATAACAATTGTATTGCCGAAAGCGCTCGTTTTGAAACCTTTGGTGGACTGTTACACCAGTTACACCCCGACACCAAAAGATGGCCCGAAAATTAGAAAGGATCAACCAAAAACTTGTCTGAAGAATTGTCTGTACAGTTCAACAAAACTTATATATATATATATATATATATATATATATATCACTTCATAAATACCAATCACTTGATTCAAAAAATCACATAGGTCAGAAACTGTCAGTAACCAAGTACTGTTGACTTCATGTCCACACTACCCTAAATTAAATATACATGATTTATTTAAGATAATATTGAGAACTATTCACTTACACTCTATATTATGAATATTATTTATTTATATTTTACCTATATCTTATTCATTTCTTTGGGGGAGTCCCCTGTGGCATTGTGACTAATGTTCTGGGCTGCAACATTGTTTTAAGCGAGTTCAAACTCCACTCCTGCTACTATGTTCACTTTTGGACTAATACCCCTTATTCCCCCAGCTGTGGGTTAAATAGTACCACTACTATTCTTCTACAAGGATGGCTCTGGCATAGGTTAGTTTGACACAAGGCCAAAAGTTTGGAGCACCTAGTAAAATTCAAAATCAATTACAATGATCTACTAGTTTGGTAGGCTAACAATTATACCAAAAGAGGAGTCTTCATAGCGTAGGGGCTAACATGGTGGATTGCAACATTTGTAAACAAATTTGAACTCCAGTCAAGTTATTACATTCACTTTCATACTGATACCCTTGGGAAAGGTATAAATCCCTAACCCCTCCAGGTATGGGTTAAATAGTACCACTACTGTTCTACAAGGATTGCTTTGGCATTAAATAACTCCCAAAGGTTGATATGCCATTAAACAAAGAAACCAAACCAAACCCTTCCTCTTTATCTGCTCCTTCTCCCTAACTTCAATTTTTTTTTAAAGATCACTAAATAGGACTGAGCCTATTCTAGTAATGACCACCCCAAGCGGAGTTTAACAGGTTTGAATTCAGAGTTTTCCTTCTCCTAGACTGACTTGTTGCCTAACCAAAATTAAAGAGCCCAGTCTGCTCTACTATTTACCCATAGCTGAAGGGAGAATAGTTTGGTTCATACCTTTCCCAAGGGTATTAGCACTATGTGAACTGTAGGTTTGTCCAGGATTTGAACTCGGGCTGACAAGTCCTTTTCTTACGACTAACCATTACACCACAGCCTCCAACCGTCCCACTCCCTCTCTCTCTACCTAACTTCCTATCTTGGTTTGTAAGAAATGACAATATGACAAGCAATTATATGAAGTACTTCAACAATGACACTTCCTGGTCATTCTTGAACAATTTTTAACACGTTTCAGTGTCCTCCTTTTTATCATGTCAAAATCTCCTTTAAAAAGAAACTTTGGAAATAGAAATGAAATTGATAATCTACTTGAAAAGGTCGTTTAACATTCTATGACCTTTCATATTGAAATTGATAGGCTCACAAAATGTTTTAAAATGTGAAACATTTTCATAGACATTATATTAGGGTTACTCCCCTTGATGAGTAAGGAACAATTAGGGGTTATTTCCTATAACTCCAACCTAAAAAAGGGGATCCAATCTGAATGAATTTTATAAATTATTTATTTATTGATCTACTTGGAAAAAAGAAGATGGGGGTTAGTTTAATGGGAGAATAATGGGTAGATTAATTAACAGATAAAATTCATTCAGAGTGGTTCCCCTTTTTTTTAGGTTGGAGTAATAGGAAATAATCCAATTACCTCCTGTGACAGATGCATTGTGGGAGCTAGGACCGGAAATGGGTCTTCCGTATGACACACATGAAATTGTACATGAGATAGTTGGTCACAACACAAGTAGAACTCTTAAGTCACTGTTTAGAGTAGAAACATTTTTCTAATTTGTATTTAATAAAACCTTATTTATTTCCAACTAGAAGTGGCTACCCTGCATTGCCTGTGTAGAGGTATGGGGGAGAGATAGTCTCGCAGATCCATTATTGTTGATTTGCAAGTTGGATACCAGCAGAATGACCCACTAAAATCCCTATGTAAAAAAAAACCCCACCTTAGATTGATCCATACACTCTGAAAAAAAAGAAAGAGAAAGTCTCCTATTTAAAATATTAAATGCAAAAAAAAAAAAAAAAATTCCGTGCTGTTATCATTTTAATTTCATTTTTTTTAATTATCTTCACGAATATAAATCAAATCTTCATTATTTTTGCTCAAAAACCAAGCCTTGGTGATATCTAATGTGTATATATATTTACTTTGTCGTTAATTGTTTTATTTTTGAAGTTTCCTCTATACATATATAAAGGGTAGTTGTGTGTATCATGTCCAGACTAGCAGTGGCTACCCGGTGTTGCCAGGGTAGAGGGGGATTTTTTTAAAGTTAGTCCCGCAGATCCATTATTACTGAATCATGAATTGAATCCTCATGGGATGCCCCATTTAAAACTATGTAAAAATAAATAGACCTGCATTGATGTAGCTCCTCTGAAAAGAAATGTTAATGTCTATTATCTAAAATATTAAATGAAGAAAAAAATTCCATGTTGTTATCATTTAAATTTTATTTTTTAATTATCTTCATGAATATAAATCAAACCTCTATTATTTTTACTAAAAAACCAAGCCCTGGTGATATTTAATGTGTATATATATTTACTTTGTCGTTAATTGTTTTACTTTCGAAGTGTCGACCGGACATACATATACACACAAGTGCCTTTTATATATGTACTAGAAGCGGCCAGGGATTTTTTTAAAAGTTAGTCACGCAGATCCATTATTACTCAATTGTGAGTTGGATCCTTGTCGGGTGCCCCATTAAAATCCCCATATAAAAAAGTAGACCTTGCATTGATCCAGCCACTCTGAAAAGAAACGTTAATGTCTACTATTCAAAATATTAAATGCAAAAAAATATTCCATTCTGTTATCATTTAGATTTTATTTTTTAATCCTTTTCACAAATATAAATCAAATCTTTATTATTTTTGCTCAAAAACCAAGCACTGGTGTTATTTAATGTGTATGTATATATTTACTTTGTCGTTAATTTTTTATTTTCGAAGTTTCCTCTGGACATACACAAACAGACAACTACCCTTCATACATGTATAGATAGATAGATAGATAACCGGGTTTTGCTCTGAAACTTTTTAGCTCACAACACGAAGGAAAAAATTGACTGTATGATCGCTCGTAACTTAGGAAACTTGTAAGTTGGGGCTTTCATATCATATATCCTATATATACATATACATATATATATATACATATATATTTACCCAACCCCTCTGCACAAACATTTGTGTTTATCCAAATCTTTTTAATTTCTAAAGGGAGATAATCATTAATTGCTTCATTTATTTTCTATCTTTCTGGTGAGGTCTAATAATTTAGTTGGTTGGTCTTGAATGTTAAAAATCCTATTTAGTAACACTATACTGCATAGATAATTACTTACATGCAAGAGTAGACATGATGTTTTGTACATGGAAGGGTTTTTTTTTCCATGTTTTTTTTTAATTTTTAAAAAAAATTTCTTTTATGTAAAGAAATAAATGAGAAAAATCTTGACTTGAAGAAACAACATTTTAATTGAAAGTTTTATTTTCATCTTTGTGATGAAACTTTTTTGCATTCTTCTTCTTGTCCAGTTATTCAACAATTAAAGCTGAAATATTTCTTACATCCATCCGCTCTGATTACCGCACTGACACGTCTTATTGCCTCTTAGGATATATAAACAAGACTCTATAAAACATTTAATGGTAATATTATTAGCTTCAAATAAAAGAATAGATCAAAGTTTATATATATATATATATATATATATATATATATATTTTTTTTTTAAAATCTACGGCAACCGTTTTCAGCGTCTGTTATACGTTTTAAACATCTATGAAAACGCTCGCGTTTCATTCAACAATTTTTAAATAGATTGACCGTCAAAGCAAAAGAGTCTCGCAGATTTCTTAGTTTCTGTGATACATTTATTTTTTCCTCAAACTAACGAAAGCCCTGATGAAGATCTATTGAAACAGATCGAAACACTACGTAGGTGAAATAAACATTACTCGTTTATGAACTTGTGTGTTTTTTTTCAATTTTTCATAATATTACATACTGTCGGATTCACTTCCACTTTTTCTTCACACACACACATATATATATATATATATATATATATATGTATGACACATGCATTTATTATTAGAGAGCTCAGTCGGTAGAGTGTTCGTCTAGAAATTACAAGGTTTCTTGTTCGATACTGGCCCTCACCAACTCAGCGTATGAGTAGCACAGGGATTTGTGCGTAAAGTAAGGAGCTGATGGTAGGTGTGGTGCTCCACGTCAGACGCAAAAAAAAAACAATCTCCTTGGTCTAGTGCTAGTGAAAAGGGTATAGACTCCCTCGTTGATGGACTGATACCGACTTTAGGCCACTCCGACAACTTTTTATTTAGTTTTATAGACTAGCAAAAAAAAAAAAAAAAAAAAAAACTCCCTCCAGGTGGTGTAAAAATTCATTTTTATGAGATATTGCCTAAGGGTGGGAGTTAAAAATCCAAGGTTTGTATCATCAAATTTATTAAAGGAGTAAAAAAAAAAAAAATTTTTTTTTTAATAATTTGAAATGGAAACTTTGTTCTGTCCCCCTCAAATAAATATTGCATTTATCTATTGATTATTAATTAAATAATTATTTTGAATATTTTACATATGAATTTTACAGAAAATCGTAGGTATTTATTTTAAAACTTTTTAGTTAACCTCTTGTTACTGAAAAAATGGCGAGAGTAAAAAAAAAAAAAAAAAAAAAAAAAAAAAAAAAATTGATTACAAATCTTTTCCATTTAAAGTGATAAACTATGAAATTGATAAAAAAATTGTATTATGTATTTTATTTATTTAAATTTTCATTATTACAATGAAAAGTATTCAAATGTTGAATTAAGGAACAACTTTTATCCATTTTATTAATATTAATGTTTTTTTATTCTATGCATTGATAATTTGGGGTTTTGTGACGTAAACAGTGACATAGTTTCGGTTACAGACAAATAGACAATGAATCTCCATTATTAATAGATTTGATAAATAGCTAGTAAACTTAATGCCTGCTAGAGGCGACTTTTAAGTGAGTTATTAATAGTAAATATTTTTCATTGTTGAAGAATGTTAACTACAAATCGACTTTGACCCAGTGGAGGTTTTAATCGTTTATTTATTTCTTTTTTCAAAATTTTATTTTCCTTAATTTTAATTATTTATATTTATTTTATCCAAAACTGAAACGTAGTCAAATTATCAGCCAATGAGATGTTTTCTCTGTATTTTAAAATATTTCATCTGCCCAACGTATAATTATGACGGCTCTAAAATAGCTAAAACTTTCGAATTAATCTTTTTTTTCTTTTTTTTTTTTTCTTTTTTTCTGGATTCGAACATCAGACTACTAGATTACCCCCACCCCACAGAAAAAGAAAATCTTTACTTAAAATGTAATTAAAGCTTTCTTAACTAATGTACATGAGTTTGTTGTATGTGGGTGCAAAATTTGTTTAAATTCAAATAACAGGTTAGTCAAGTTTTCATTCATTCTCTTCTCTCTCTCCTGGGTAGTGATAAAACTCATCTAAGTTTAGCAAATACTGTTGAATAATCCTTGACTGGTGACCACAAAGCCTGCTGTTCAGTGCAGGGCAGGTGAGATTCATTACCAAAGTGTGGTTCTAGGAGAGCATGTTTAATGGTGAGTGGGGAGGGAAGTGAAGTGTAATGATTAAGTTAGAATTATAACTGACATTAATTATTTGAATCTAACCATTTTAAGAAATCATATTTTTCATTTTCTCTCTTTCACTTTCTCTATTCTCTTTTCCTTTATTGCTCTTTCTCTCCCTCATCTCTTCCCTCTCTCCCTCATCTCTTCCCTCTCCCCTCTCCATCATCTCTTTCCCTCTCTCATCTCTTTCCCCTCTCTCTCTCTTTCCCTCATCTCTTTCCCCTCCCTCCTCTCTCATCTCTTTCCTCCCTCCCTCTCTCATCTCTTTCCCATCCTCCTCTCTCTCTTCCCATCCTCCCTCCCTCTCCATCTTTTCCTCCATATCTCATCTATTCCCCCCCTTTTATAATCTCTCTGCCCCCCCCCCATACCATCATGCCCCCCCCCCCTTCAATTAAATTTATAAGTAGTTCTTTAAGCTGGAAATGTAAAATAATTGCATGTTATTTTTTTTTTGTGAGGAGTAATAATTAAAAAAAAAAAAAAAAAAAAAAAAGGATTTAAAATTTAGCTGTGATCCTGCAAGTAACATGTGACAGGTTATATCAGGTTACATGGCACTAGTAACAAGGAACAATCCTTGATCTGACTTTGCCTGTTTGAATTCAGAGTTTTCCTTTTGTTAAACCGGTTGCCCTAACAGAGCTAAAGAGTTCAGTCTCCTCTACTAGTTGAAGTGAAGAGGGGGGGGATGCATACATCTCATTTCCTAAGTGCATTAACATAAAATGTTACGATTTTTGTTGCCATTTTTAGAGCACTTTACAATGGAGAGCCTTTGAGTTCCTTAGTGAAGAATCCTTGGTTGTTCCTTAGTGCCTGATCTGTTCGTTCCATGGCAAATATGAGCAAATGAATGGCTTTCAAGATCGCTGATTGAATAGTTAACTAACCACATATTTGAGCGTGTTGATTGGCTTCTTTAATCCACACACCCATGTAGAGTCTATCAGTTTAAGTGGTGGGCCGCAGCACACCTTATATATAAAAATAATCCAACATGAAATGATATGCAGGATTTGAAACTGGCTCGCTATATCACACCCCGCCAAGTAGACTGTTTACTGTCCTGAAGTTAAGTAGCATGAGCCTATTCAATACTTAGATGTGTGACTATTTAAGCAACAGCAGGTACTGTAAGTAACCACATATCAAAATGACTTGATTCGGCATTAAATGACCTGAAAAGGGTTGACATGCCATAAAATCCAACAAATGAAACTGCTAAGCATAAAATAACTCTAGATGAGTTAGCATGCCATTAAAATCAATCAATCAATCAATCAAGTCAAATCATGTGGGATGAAATGGAAAATTACTCCACTAATAGTAATTCAAAGTTTACTGCAAAAAACTCTGATTGGCTGGAATATGAAAGATTCTTGTACTTTCTATTTTAATTAATGTTTTATTTAATTTTTCTTTTCTTTTTCTTTTTTCTTCTTTTCCTTTCCTTTCTTTTCCTTTTCCTTTCCTTTCCTTTCCTTTTCTTTCTCTTTTCTTTCTTTTTCTTTTTCCTTTCTTTTTCTTTTCTTTCGTTCTTTTTCTTTTCCTTTCCTTTCTTTTCCTTTCCTTTCCTTTCCTTTTTCCTTTCCTTTCCTTTCTTTTCTTTTCCTTTCTTTTTCTTTTCCTTTCTTTTTCTTTTCCTTTCTTTTTTTCCTTTCTTTTTCTTTTTCCTTTCTTTTTCTTTTTCCTTTCTTTTTCTTTTTCTTTCTTTTTCTTTTCTTTCTTTTCTTTCTCTTTCACCTTGATATTTTTTTTCTTTCTTTTTTCTTTTCCTTTTGTTTTCTTTCTATTTTGTTGTTCATCTTGTTATTTGAATATTCAATCATCAGCAAAAATGTATTGTCATTGATTGATTGGTTTATAATGATGATTCTATGAGTCAGCAGAGAAAATAATTTGACAATTCTTATGCAACCACAAATTTTGATTAGAAAGAGAATTAAGAAACAACATGGACTGAAGAAGATTTTAGATTAGACCACCTAAAAATGGCGGGTAACAGAAATTAGGATAATATTTATTAAAAAAGATTAAAAAACAGTAAATTTTGATGGATTTTATGAATGCTACTGCTAAAATTTCTAACTTCATTCCTGACAAATTATTTAAATATACTTACATAAACACACACATATATATGTGTATTTGTTTATATATATATACAATGTGTGTGTGTGTATATATATATATATATGTGTGTGTGTGTGTGTATATATATATAATGTATGTGTATTTGTTTATATATATATATATATGTGTGTGTGTGTGTGTATATATGTGTATTTATATATTTATATATATGTATATATATATTATATGTGTATGCGTCTCTGTGGTGTAGTGATTAACAAGCTGGACTGTGACATTGTAGTAAGTGAGTTTGAAACGTATACCCCCCCCACACTTAGTGGTTAAATAGTACCACTACTGTTCTTCTTGGCATTAGATAACCCATAAAGGTTGATATGCCATTAAACAAAGAAAGCAAACCATTCTGTTTTTTTTCTTTTCTATTAAGATTAATAGATCCATCATAAAAAAAAAATTATTTTTGATATTTTTGATTACTTGTCGTGGAAAAAAAAAAAAAAAATGATCACCTTGTTTGAATAACAGGTTAACGACTGTCTGAATAACATCTTTTTTTTTTTTCTGTTGTGAAAGGGGTGGTCCATCATTCTCATTTCAGGGGATGGGGGAGGCAGGGAGAGAAATAAAAATGATTTTAAATCTTAACCTACAATCAGCTACTGTCGATGAGCATTTGGTAACTGTCTCTTATTAAGTTTTAAATCCTCGGTTGATATTTGAGTTGCATTGTGGGTAAAAAAAAAACTGAATGAGTCCCCTGGAAAATTCATTGGTCCCAACTAAAGTTGTTTAACTCCTACCTTGTAACCTATCCTCTGTAATTTGTTTCCAAGAAAATATTGAAATTTATTTACAGTTAGCTTGAAATGGTTAGGGAAGAAAAAAAGAAAAACACTGGGATGATTTTACTGCATTCTTTTAGATTTTTATGTGTGAGGGACACAGGATGCACCTATCAGCATCTCTGCAAGTATCTGTGCACATTAAGAATAAACTGTATAACGATGTCACCAAACTTAAAGAAAATTTTTAAATCTTCATATTAATTAATACCAGTGTTCTTTAAAAGTACGATAGTTATCACCTTTCAATACCCTCTGGTTAAAAATGAGACCATCCAAATCATACAAGATAGAATGCAAAAATGTAAATCCTGATTATCTTGTGTTGCTTATATGCCAAATTTTTATTTCTTATGAGTGTCATCACCTCAGCTAAATAATGGACCATTCTGTTTTTATTATAAAGAAAGAAAGGGAAGAAAAAGGACATGCTACACAGAAAAAATATAAGAAATAAAGAGAGTAGGGGTGAGTGAGCAGAAGCGGTAACATAAATCTGTTTCAATTCATAATGAAAAGAAAGAAAAAAGCGAGAGAGATTTAAATCAAGATTATTATACTTTTTACATATTGAACTATTTAGCAATAGCTCTTAATCTAGTTATTAAATTTGATGTTTACTTATCAACTGTGGTATATCCACAGGTCCTGCTAGTTAATATTTAATACTAAGAATAATAAAAAGTGTGTTTTTTAAACTTGTGGGGAAATAAATTTAAGATTCATTTAATTTAGTCAATGCACACTCCACATATTGCATATAAGGGGCCAGTTTAGTTCAGTCCTTAGAGCATCAGCTTAGGAATCACAAGATTCCAGGTTCAATACCTGTTCCTAACTCAGTGCATGGGTAGCACAGCTTTAGGTGTGGTGCTCCACTTTTTAACACTTGTGAAAAGGGGATAGACTCCCTCCTTGCTGTTTGGCTGATACCAACAATAGGTCACTTCACACACTTTACTTTTTACTTTACTGACATGATGATGACATTTGTATGTTCTGAGGAAACCTCTCCATGTTTATTTTGATTTTTCGGACTGTTGTCCTCATCTTTATCATGATATATAGAAACACAACGTTTCAGCCATTGTACCTCTGGTCTTCTTCAGGATGTACCCTGTCTTTATGAGCATAGCAATGATTCAACCTGGGAAATCATTTTGAATAGTTTGTCTTTAAGCAAACAACATTGAAGAACTTACGAAGATCACATCTATTAATAATGGAGATTCGCTTCCGGTTTTTGTCTGTAACAAAAATTACGTCACTGCTTACGTCACATAAATACACTCAAAATTTGAACATGCAACATTAGACAGTCCTCATTGTTTTTTAAAACAAGTTTTAATAAATACATGACTGGTATTATATATCTATATATAGTTTGTTTTATTTTAATACATATTTAAAGTTTACATTTTCAAATTGTTTTATTTTTAATCCTTTAATGAATTTGATGATTTTACTTACTTAGGGTACAAACTCACTGATATTGAATTTTTTACTCCCACCCCTCAGGCAATATGTTTCAAAAATCTATTTTTACATCACCCGGAGGGTGTTTTTTTATTTTGTACTAGTTCAAATAATGAACACCTTGTTTGTTCAACAAACTATTCAAAATGATTTCCCAAGTTGAATCATTGCTATGTTCAGATGGACTGGGTATCCAAAGAAAGCCATGCAATGGCTGAAACGTTGTGTTTCTACATATCATGCAGTGATGCTGATAGCTTTTATTTAAGTGCGTCCTGTGATGCTCATATTTTGTTTGAATGAGTCCCTGGGAAAATTTATGGATCCCAACTAATGTTTCTTAATAAAGTCCACTATCTTCAATGATAACTGTTACGATACAAGCACCTCCTGGCAAGCAGATAAGTAATGTATCCACTATGACAATATTCTGCTGTTTGGATGGAAGGATAAAATTAACATGAATGCGCAGATACTACACTGGGTAGAAGGCTGAGGCGGGACACTCGGATCCTGGAAACTTTTACACACGCACCTAATAATAACTTAGCTGCAGTTTATATCCAATTTCAGATATGTCTCATATGAAGATAGAATTCTTCACTTATGATAATTTTTATAAAGTATTTTTATTTTTATTTTTATAGATAGACATGTGATGAAATTTTATGACAGATAAAGAAGTGTGTGTGAGAGAGAGAGAGAGAGAGAGATAGAAGCAGTATTGACTTGGAACGATAATCTGATAAACTATTTTGTCTCAGAGCCTGCCAGGTCATATAATTCTACACAATGGGAGTATATATATATATATATTATATATATATATATATATATGATGGCAGCAAACTAGTGTTTGAGTGTTTCCATTGCTTGATAAAGGATACTGAGCAAAAAAAACAAAAAAAAAAACAGCTTAATGGTGAGCTGCGTGAATGTGGCTTTTTAACCCAGCTAGAGTGTATATATATATGTATGTGTGTGTATGTGTGTGTATGTGTGTGTGTGTGTGTGTGTATATATCTCAAGGATATCCATGCACAAACACACACACACACACAAACTATTCTCACAGTACCTTCTTTCTTTACAATTCCTACGCATTCCTATTATATTTAAACCACTTTTTGAATTTTTATGTTTTCAAAGTGAAGAGAACCAAATTTTTTTATTCCTTTTTTTAAAAACAAAAAACTTTCTTCAGTTCTTGACTAGTGTATTCTTCATCTTATACTTGCTTTATATTGTAACTTTTCATGTCAAATGTCCTCCAGACATGATAATACAACCCAGTCGGCATCTCTGCAGGTCACTTGTTGGCTTAAGAATGAAACCCTGGTGACTGAGCAGTCCATAACATGTAATGCCCCACTTTGGCCTTACTTAAATAGATGGACAGAGAGGTTCCCTCTGATCAATCGGCTGGTTATATCAAACCCTAGCACCTATAGATATAGTCTTAACCCTATTGTTCTTGTTGTGGGGTTTTTAAGGGTCAAAATAAGACAAACAACTGGTAAAAATGGATACAAATGTATTGAATAAAAGGATAGAAATTACAGAAAAGAAAGTGGAGATTGCGTCCGACCATAAAGTTGCGAAGCTGACTCGCTTTGCTTCGTGTCAAGCCACAATTGTCCCTGCTACTTATAGTAGTCATCGGCGCATTCCATTTATGTACATAGGTTATATTACCTATAACAGTTCTTATGGCAAACCCCTGTCCTTTTTATCATGTATGTGCTAGAAGGTGATGGCCAAGGGTGTTAGTGTCCTGGGTATAACATTAAACTGCATCTAGCGGTAAGTTCCAATTCTGGAGCTCTAGGGAATGTGGAGTAGACCTTCATCACCATTACTCCCAGGTCTAATCTGACCTTGCAATTGGGTTGGGACAATCATATAGGTGCTAGGACTTGACATGACCAGCCGATTGATCAGAGGGGCCTCTCTGTCTACTTGTCTAGCATAAGTAAGGGCCAAAGTGGAGTGTTGCATGTCAGGGACTGCTCAGCCACCAGGGTTCCATCCTTAAGCATCACGGGTTGCCACCCATGGCCAACAGGTGGCCCATTTGGTGGGATTTTACCCTTCTGTAGAGGTGCAGTTGGTGTATTCTACAGCCTTAGCCAACAGGGCAGTTTAAAATAGATTTATACTGCCCCTCTGAGTTTGGAAAATAATAAAATTAAATATTAATTAGTAATAAAACAAAAGAGGGTTGGCCAAACCTGGAATGATAAGACATTGTTGGGCACACACACACACACATATGCACACGCAGAGAATTTGGAAGATGTAAGGCACAAAACAGAATGGACAATTTCTAGCAATAGCTCCAAACTTTCAAAAATCTTCTGACGAAGGGATCTTTATCTCGAAATATTAAGAATAAGTCAAAGGTAAACAAACACCATATTTACCTCATTTTTCTTTACACTTGCATTGCGATAGCCTTCAAAACCCTTATTGCCCTTATGGCAAGCTCCAACCCCTTTTTATTGTATGGTGCTAGAAGGCGGTGCCTGAGGGTCTACATGTCCTGGGAATGACGTTAAACTCTATCTGATGGTGAGGTTCCAGTTCTGGAGGTTTGGGAATGTGGAACACCCCTTCATCACCATTGCTCCCTGGTCCACTCTGACCCGGAGTAGTAGTACCTGTTAGGGTCCCATCTATGGGTTAAATAGAAAAATGTATTTATTAAAAAAAAATTGAGTATCTATCAAAAATAAATTCATTTCAAAACTTTATCAGCATGAAATGACCCACTGAGGTTGATATGCCATAAAACAAACCAAACCAAACCAAAATTAAATATCTGTTAATATTTAGAAGTTTGGAGCATATCTGAGACGTCTAAATGAACCCAAATTTGTCTTCAGTACATGGGCCAACAGATGGCTCCATGGGGGGGGGATTTTACCCCTCTGCAGAGGTTCAGTGTATTCTTCTTCTGTCCCAGGTGACAGGGTGGTAAATAGAAGGGATTTAAAAAATAAAATATTTATTAGTCTTGTGTTTTACGCTGGGTACTTCAGCTAGTATTTAAATTGAAACTTCAAATAAAAATTTTATTTTTACTTCATCACAAAAGGGCAAATTTTCAAGTTGCATTGAAATCAGGAAAATACAATTAAAACTTTTTATTCTCTTCTTTTTTTTTTTTTTTTTTTTTTTTTTGTCTTAACTACCCGGTGTGAAAATTCCTGATTTAACATTTAAAAATCTTCAAATGTACCCACACCTTTTTTTTTTTTACCTGAGAATTAAAATAATTGCTGTCCAATTTACTGAAGAGAAACACAGCCATGAATTTTTAATCACATCAAGGAATTAAGACAACATTTGAATCAATTGAAGATGACAGCAACCCCACCCCTATAACCATCACCCCCACTGATTTCAGTCCAATACCATTTTAAGAATGGTACAAGATGGTATTAGTTTAAACCAACACTAAGTGCATTAGTGCATCCATAGACACATCCATTCTGTCCTGGGTATAACGTTAAACTACATCTAATGGTGAAGTCTCAATTCTGAAGCTCTGGGAATGACATTCACACTCCACTTTGGTCCATACTTGGGCTAGACGAACATTCATAGAGGCCACTCCACCAACTTTATATTTAGTCTGCTAATTTATGAGGAAGACCATCCCGGTCTCCTGCCTCAAAACTTGCTACCGGTGACTGCTGAAAAACCAACCCATCTACGATTGAAGTCCATAGCCGAAGCAGTGTCATTTGAAAGAAAACAACCAACTTGGGGTGTTTTTGTTTTTGTTTTTTTTCGACATTCAATTACATATAAAAATCCAAAACGTTTATTTTTTGCGGGTATTTTCATTTTATTTTAATATATTTATTTCCAACAATGAATTACAAGTAAAAAAAATAAAAATAAAAATATTTACATATACTTGTTTATTCAAACCAAAAACAAGACATTAAACAAACATGATTAAAAAAATCTAAGTATGTATTCTTTTATATTTTAATAAAAAAACTAGCGATTTATCATCTTCATATCTATCTATCTATCTCCATTTGTTCATATTTATCTATATTACTTTGTTTCTATCTATCTACCTATCTATATATCAATCTATTCAAAACTATCTATCTATATCAATTTGTTCTTATCTATGTTACTTTGTTTATATCTATCTATTTGTCTGCTTTTTAGAAAAAGATACAAACTATTTTTCAATATGCCTTAATAAAATAATAAAATGAAATAAAACAACATTTTTATCGACACTGCTTTGGCTACGGACTGGGGTTGGTTTTTCAGCAGTCACCAGTAGCAAGTTTTGAGGCAGGAGACCGGGATGGTCTTCCTCATAAATTACCTTTAGTCTTACTGATTTTTCCATCCTTATTTTAGCAATCAAGATTGTCTTCAGGTTGTAGGCAGGTTATTCTAGTTTCTCTATTTACTTTTAAAGTTCGAATGGTCTTTGGCATTTGATTGGTCAACAGCTTCATGGCTGATTGGTTTTTTTGGCTGGTCATCTGAACCTTGTGGGTGGCACGACCACACCTCTTGACTGACTCATGGATTTACAGCATTGTTTTGCCAAGTTTTTGGTTATAGAGATCGATTAATTTGAAACCATGAGGCCATATATTCACACTTACCGGTAGCTAGGTATGGTACTTCAAATAAACAATGATGATTTTTAATTTTCAGCTTCAATATTAATGCTGTTTATATATATATATATATGAAGGAAAGACAGAAAAAATAACTGTTAGTAGGAGGGGTACAAACAAACGCTGGTTTTCGATGCTGGAATTTTTTTTTTTTTAATCGAAAACCAGCGTTCGTTTGTACCCTTCTACTAACGGTTATTTTTTCCGTCTTTCCTTCATATTTTGCTCTTGATGAAGACCGCTTTATTAAAAAGGTCGAAACACACACACACATACATATATATATATATATATATATATATATATATATATATATATATATGAAGCCAGGAGTACTCTTAGTTTCATAGGAGTGGCATATGAATAATAATAAAGTCATAAGTTGTCGGGGTGGCCTAAAATTGGTAACAGCTGAACAGCGAGGGAGTCTATCTCCTCTTCATTAGCAGTAGACCAAGGAAATTGTCTTTTGGCATCTGAGGTGGAGTGCCACATCTACCATCAGTTCCTCACTTTACCGCACAGATCCCTGTGCTACTCATACGCTGAGTTGGCAAGGGCCGGTATCGAACCTGGAACCTTGTGGTTAAATCTCAGTAATAAAGCCTATGTATTTTTAAGTTAGGATAGCATAGACAGTCAACAGTGCCAGTTAGATGTTAGCTCTTCAGAGAAAGACTCCTACCACCTTTTTATTGACAAATAAAAATGGCACAACCAGTACTTTCATTTTCCTTACACAATGGTGGAACTGGTACTTCTGGTTTCTTAAAACACAAGGACCAAATTCCAAGTGCCACTTCTTCACCAGAACAGGTGTCTTTGACATCCAGTGTTTAGTTGAATAGATAAATTCCTTGGAATAAAGTGAGGAATTTTTAATCACCAATTGCTTTTTATCAAGAAGACAAACTGGTCATTGTTTTTAATTGAGTGAATTTTCTTTTTAAATTGCAAAAGGTGTGAGAAAAGATTTTGTAACAGAAAAATATGTTGATTATTTTAAAATAGAACTGTGTACAAAGTTCAACTGAAAAGTTCATGGACTGACCAAGATACTCTTATGGAATGTGACCTAATGAGATTTACTTTTCAATCTCGTCCCCCTTGATGTACACACACTTAGATCTCATTGATAAAAATAGTTATCAACAGCAGATATGATATCATATGAACTTTTCAGCTCACCCTTGTGTGTGTGTGTGTGTGTGTGTGTGTATATATATATATTATATTATTATTATTATTATTATACTAAAGCTGAGTTAATCAACTTTTACTTCCTAAAGGCTTTTTTACTGTTTAGTTTAATGACACAAAAATTATACTAAATTATTCCTTACTGTTCCAGTGAGGATCTCACTCACGATAAGTAATAAGGAATCTGTGAGACTAACTTTTTAAAAAAAATCCCCCCTCTACCCAGGTGACGTCAGGTAGCCACTTCTAGTGTTAGAATATATTCTTTTTTTTTTTATTTATTTATTTTTTTTTTTTTTTAAAAAAATTCTTTTTCTCTGAATTTTTAAGATGAAGCTTGATAATCAGTATAAATACCTGAAGAAGGCCGGAGGGTACATCGGCCAAAACGTTGTACTGATAACACTAAAGATGAGGACAATAGTCCAAATAATTTATACTATGAATTTTTATAAATTTCTGCTTGAAATGTCATGACTTATTTATGTTTTTTTTTTTTTTTCCCTGCAGAGCACTGGAGACTCTCTTGATGAGGAAGATGATGGAGACAAAGTCGCCTTGGAAACAAAAAGGAATACCACATATAATGAGGTAATTCATGCAGATAGTAGGAATCTCCCTATGCCATCGGATGTAAGTTGCACCTGTCCTTCTTGTATTACTTTGTTTCACCTGTTAATTAAGAACAATTAATAAATTTTAATTTAAGTTTTAAAATTCATCCTGATTAAAATATAAGATTAGCTTCAAACAACCCCCAGCCCCACCCCAATAACAAAAATTTCTTTATATTTCGAGTTATTTTAAAATTTAAAATACTTTTTGTATTAAACAAAAAAGACTGAAAGAAATTCTTTATAGAATCATAAAATAACACTAATCCCAATTTTATTCCTGGATAGTATATATTATTTCTTGGGGTGTATCCTAATTGCTTATGGGGGTGGTCTATGTGGCGTAGTGGCTAACATGTTGGACTGCGACATCAAACTCCAGTCATGCTATTATGATCACTTTCAGACTAGTACCCTTAGGAAATTTATGAGCCCTCTGATACCCTACCCCCAGCTATGAGTTACATAGTACCTCTACTGTTCTTCTACATGGACATCTTTGGCATTAAATAACCTGAGAAGACTGATATGCCATTAAACAAAGAAATCAAGCCTAATTGCTTATATTGTAAAGTATATTAGCCGCTTATGTTCAAGACATGTTAATATGGTGCTTTGAAACCAATGGTAACAAATGCCTTTTAATTGTATAGTATACCATAACAAATTTATATAACTTTTACACCTGTAATCAAGCACTTTATTTTCATTTCTCCAATACAAAATATATATATATATATATATATATATATAATCCAAAAGTCCAGAGAAGAAATCTTCCTTACGACATAGGAGTTTTTTAAAACAACCTGTCGCAGTTTGAGAGCTCAATGTGTGCTCTTATTGTTAGAGTCACAGAGCAAATTTATAAGTAAAGAAATAACAAAAGACTTAGAGATTTTGCATTGTAGTCTATTTCAGGGAGCTTAGACAAAGTTTCTAATTCTCCCAACTTATCAGATATATATGAACTTGCACAAAGGTGTCAAAATTAATGTGACCCAGAAAAAAACAGAACCCAAAATATTTAATTTCCCATTAAACTAACCTTAAACCCCAACCCCAACCCTACCCCTAAACCTAAACCCCCCTAGTTAAAATTAACAGTTTATTACAAAATTTGTGGGTTCTGTTTTTTCTGGGTCACCCTGTATACCGGTGACCCAGAAAAAACAGAACCCAAATTATTTATTCATTTTCCCATTAAACAAACCCTAAACCCTAATCCTAACCCTAGACCCCCAAAGTTAAAATTAAGTTTTTATTACAAAATTTGTGGGTTCTATTTTTTCTGGGTCACCCTAATTTTGACACCTTTGTGCAAATTCAGCCATATATATATATATATATATATATATATATAAAAGATTATATTCTGGATTTAGGTTAGATACAAATACTGATAGGTAAAGTGGAATTTCTATATCTAATAATATGTAAGATCCCATCGCAAAAAAAGATCATTTAATATTACAGTATTATAAAGCTAGGTATAGGTATATTGGTAGTCTATCACAGTGTTTCTCAACCTTTTTTGTCCATGGCCCCTTCAACCCAATGCCAGTTCTTTGTGCCCATCCATGCCAGTTTGAGCTTTTATCTCCCCTCACCTATCTCATGCTCCTTCCGTCAACTTAATACATCAAGGGAAGTAGGAATATTAAAGATTGTAGTTTGAATAGTACTATGGCATCAAAACACGAATTCCAGTTTTAAATCAAAGAATAATATTGGATGAATATTTTATTTCGATGAATTTATCTATGAACCAATATATGATAGCTGATTTTAAGGCATTTTTTATGCTGAATCCAAAAATCATACTCATTTTTTTTTTCTAATCAGATCAAAATTCTAAGATACAATCTCTAACTTAAATGTATAGAAAAGTATTATAGTTATAACAAGTAAAATCCACAGAATTTTTAATAAGTGTTATTATGTACAACTTGTTGTGAAGTATTCAAGCATATCTTAAAAACCAGACCTGACTAAACACAATGAATGGTATTTTTGAATTCAGCATAAAATGGCAATCATATATCACTTGGTAAACCTTTGACCTTTGGAGAAAAAAAACAACTTTTAATGCAGGCTAGTGCCATCAGCTTTATCTTGTATAGTTTCATTTCAAATACAATATACTCCATATATATATATATATATATATATATATATATATATATATATATATATTGTGGGTCCTAAATTTTCTGTGGCCCCTCTTGGCTCCTTGTGTCACCCATTTTTCAAATTTGGCCTTGGCACTCTCCCCCAATCTCATGGCCCCCATTGAGAAACCCTGGTCTATAAATATATATATATATATATAAATAAATATTAGTCTAATACCTCAACTGTATTTATAAACTAGAAAGGTATTTAAAAAAATACTTTTTTCAGTAATTATAATATCTGATGCAAGACCCTGCTCTCCACACCCCTTACATTTACTTTTAATCTAGTCTCAGGGGTCACCTGAAATATGAGGGTGGGCTGAAAAGTTCATATGATGACGTCATATCTGCTGTTGACAACTTTTGTGATCAATGGGATCCAAGCATTGCAGCACCAATGGAAGAAGTGGGGGAGGGGGCATGTTGAAAAAATAAACCTAATTGGATCGCATTCCATAAGAGTGTCTTGGTCAGCCTATGAACTTTTCAGCTGACCCTCATATTTTATGAAATTGAGATAAGGTAAGTCAGAATTAAATACATTTAGTTTGTTAATATTCCTCCAGCAGGTAAAGATGGTTCCTTTGCACTGTAATGCACGACAAATAAAGTAAAATGTTGTGTGTGTATATATATATATATATATATATATATATATATATAGTTATAATTATCCTGAAGATCCTTTAGATGAAACCTAGGTAGATACTATCTGACTCTTTTTAGGTTTCTACTTTTTCCCTGACCTGGATAGATAGTACCTGTTAGGGTCCCATCTATAGGTTAAATAGAAAAACAAAGAGTTTTAAAATAATTGAGTTTAAAAAATCTGAATGTCTTCAGCATAAAATAACCCAACAAGGGTTAAGATGCCATAAAATCTAACCAACCAACGACCACTGTCCTGGGCTGCAACTCATATGTCATAGTCCTGATTGCTTTATTGAAACAGGCTTCTGGAAAAGTAAACTGTTTTTCCCACACAGACCACCAAAACTAAAGAAGTTTAAAAAAAAAAAAATGATATTCTGGTCTAGTCCTGTGGCGTAGTTGCTCTTTAACCTTGGCTAAGTAACCAGTCTTGTAGATGGAAAACTCTGAATACCAACCTACAAACTACACTTAAGAAATTGACCTTGTGTCACATCCTGCTTGTGCGGAGACTTTGATGAATAAATATATATAGATATATAGATATATATACATATGTGGGAGATTATGTGCTTAATTAAAGTCATACCTAATTTTGTTAATTAATTAATTATAACTAAATGAATTAGGCGTGCATATCGGTTTAAATGTAAAGCGTAAACAAATCGAGAAAAAGTCATCTCTGTATGTACATTTCAGCCCATTAGGCCTCATCAGCAGAGCTATAGACAGGGCAGTGCTTTATGCGTGATTCAGCCTAATGGCTGAAATGTACATACAGAGATTACTTTTTCTCGATGTGTTTACGCTTTACATTTAAACCGGTATGCACGCCTAATTCATTTAGTTATAATTAATTAACAAAATTAGGTATGACTTTAATTAAGCACATAATCTCCCACAATTGTCGGCCTTCGCCATTTTCAAAACACACTGTTTGACTACTTTATATATATATATATATATATATATATATAAGTTAAGAGTAAGGAAATTAATCCGACGGTATATGTATAGATAAAAGGGTATAAAAACAACTTTTTCTGCTTCTCTCTCGATGAGTCCAGATTAAAAACAAGCTCTGATGATTTTTATAAATCGAAATATTGTTCAATATTAGCTATGAATATGATATAAATAAAATATTTTCATTTTAACAGCATTGTCTGTTTTCATACCCTTTTATCTATACATATATATATATATATATATATATATATATATATATATATATATATATATATATATATGCACACACATATGTATGCTACGCCTATACACATATATAGGCATATTGATACCCTGACGCATGTGCATTATTATACCCAAATATGTACACTGAGGAAATGAATAGCTTTAAGTGTCATATCTATTTAGAGTTCAATCCTTATGTGCAGCCTTCTGCCACTTCTAACCAGAGGGCAGTTCCTGTGGCTTAGTTGCTAATGTGCTGAGCTACAACCTTGTATGAACAGAGTTTGAACTTCAATCACACTATTTGTTACATAATCATTAGATACCTAATGATTATTACAATAGTGTAGAAATCATATTAGTGTAGCTGATGGCCTTGAGAGTGAGTGACAGCGTTTGACCTCACTCTGACCTTGCGTTCTGGGTATGATCGTGAGAAACGGAAGGCAATAGAAGCCCTTCCGGTTTAAAGTGTAAGCAACTCAGTCAGTTAGAATTAGAACTTAGAAGCGAGGCTAGCAAGATGTAAGGATCCGCGCGCATTGTCTGGTCTGGGGGTTTATGGAATAAAGTAACATCATCGTAAATCGAAGTCTTGTTGTTATTACTAAAAGCTAACAATAGCACAGGGCTTCTGATAAGCAGTGATCCCCAACAGAGACCAGACCCGGAATCCTCAATAGAAGACCAGACGAGACCTTAGAAGATATACCAGATCCGGCCAGAAGAATAGGCGACCAGAGTAAGACGTAAGAAGTATATAACATATAGATATGTAGTGCCGGTAAAGAGGGATGCAACATATAGATATTTAGCGCCGTCAAAGAAAAGGCACTACGTTACATATTATGTTCACTTTCGGACTAATAACCTCAGGATAATTATGAACCTTCATCCCTTAGCTATGCATTAATATTACCACTACTGTTCTTCTACAAGGACAGTTTTAGCATTAAATAACCCAAGATGGTTGATATGTCATTAACGAAACCAAACCAATTATAAGCTGCTCTTAGATTTTTAATTAGTGTTCCTCATAGTGCAATGGTCAGTGAACTAGGTTTAACAAACCATAAATATCTAGTAGAATTATCAATAAGGGCTTCAATACTTTTAGCCTTAAACTAAGCTTTAGTAAATGACGGCTCCTTTTTAGTTAGATTTATGATTATACGTTTAATTGATTATCCTTTAATCTTCTTTGCATGGATTAGCTTATAAAAACACGAGTGTGTAGATTAGTCTTACAAAAACACTTCCTGGATCTTCACAATTCTTAGAAAAAACTTTGGTCACTGGAATGTGTTTGACCAGAAAGTAGATCTTAGATTGATTCCTAGATTGTAAAGACCAAAGTTTATGGAATAAAAAAAAATAGAAGTAAAAATTTGGTTATGTGTTTCAAAAAAGGGAGACTTTGCACTTGTTTACATACCATTATTTAGCATGAAAAATATGGGTTACCTTCCCTTACACTGTGAAACTGAAAGAAGGTGAAACCGGAAGATGGAGAGACTAAGAGCCCTAAGCCAGACCTCACTTGTGAAGAATAAGTTCCAATTACCGTCGAACTTGGAAGACAAAGTAGCAAGCGATTGTAAGTCAAATACAAACTCGAGTGCTACAAAGTCCACTGCAAAATGACAAAGTATATATAAGACTCCACAATGTCATTCAAATCAAGCAGTCAAGCAACCAATCAGAACTCAAGGAATGGAATGACCCAAATCACCCAGATTCATGAATAGATCATTCTTGATTCCTATTTATATCAGCTGTCTTGGACACTGCTTGAGTTCTACTTAGCTGCTGTTATTAAAACCAACAGTAGACTAACTGACTTCAATAACTTGCTCGTTCACAGCTAGGCAGAAAGAATATAGCGACAACCTTTCCGGACAGACAACCACGAGGGACCACAGAAGACCTCCACATATAGGTGCGACAAGAAATCTTAGCCAGACCAGATATTCACCTCTAAGATACAAGTTTAATGTAAATTTAAACTGTTACCTTGTAAGAATATTGACCGCAATCTTTAATATGCAAAATATTCTTTAGAATATTGACCGCTAAAAAAATATTTTAGCAATCTTTAATATGCACAATATAAACATCTTTAATGTAAAAGTAATTGGTAATTTGCTTGAAGCATTGTTAAGTATGTTATAAAATAATAAAATTCGAAGGCAATACAATGCGTAAAAAATAGAGACAAAAAGATGTTTTATATGTCTAATCGATTTCAAAGCAAAGCTTTATCATCAGAGTGTATTTTCAGAAATGAAAATACACTCTGATGATAAAGCTTTGCTTTGAAATCGATTAGACATATAAAACATCTTTTTGTCTTTATTTTTTACGCATTGTATTGCCTTCGAATTTTATTATTTTATAGCATCTTTAATGTAAATTTAAACTTGTTACTTTGTAAGAATATTGACCGCTAAAAGAATATGTTTTAACAAAATATGGGAAATTATTAATAACTCCCTCTATGAATCATAAGAAAGGAAAAAATACAAAGTAAAAGATGTATCAAAAAATGTTTATGTATTGTGTGTATAAAGTTGCTAAAACATATTCTTTTCGTGGTCAATAATCTTACAAGGTAACAAGTTTAAATTTACATTAAACACTTATCTTAGAGTTGAATATCTGGTATGGTTAAGATTTCTTGTGGGGCTCCTCTGTGGTCCCTCATGGCTGTCAGGTCAGGAAGTGCTGTTGCTATGTTCTCTTTGCCTAGCTGCTAACAGGCGAGTGAGGTCTGGCTAAGTCTGCCTTAGGGCTCTTAGCTTCTCCTTTTTCCAGTCTCACCTTTTTCTGGGTTCACAGTATCCCATATTTTTCATATTAGTTTAGTTGTTAGTCACACTTGACACCACCATCACCACCACCACCCCCATTTTATTATAAATGTTGTGCGTCTTTTCAATAGAGATGTTGTCAGTTTTTTCCCTTTTTTTCTCTTTACCAAGAAATCTTTCTCAATTTTCATTTTGTGAAATTTTTTTTATCTTCATTTTAATTATTCTTTGACTTTAAACAAATTTTAAAATTATTTTCATGACTAAAATTTTATTTTATTTTTTTTAAATGTGCCATCAGCTTTATCTTGTATAGTTTCATTTCAACTACAAAATACTCCATATAAATATTAGTCTAATACCTCAACTGTATATATAAATATAATATATTAATGGTTGTTTTTGTTTTACGGCATATCAACCATTTTCGGGTGATTTAATGCCGAATCAAGTTATTTTCATATCAGATTGTATAGAGTACCTGCTTTTGCTTAAATGGTCACCCATCTAAGTATTGAACAGGCTCATTGCTGCTTAACATCAATGAGTAAGCCCCCCTACCAGCACCAATGGGGCCACCTGTTGGTCGTGAGTGTTGACCCATGAAGTTTCAGGACAGAATCCTGGCGGCTTAGCAGTCCATTAAATGCAATATTGGCCCTTACTCAGGCTAGAAAGGGGGTTGGAGAGGTCCCCTCCAATCAATTGGCTAGTCATGTCAAACCCTAGCAATATATGATTGTGCTTATAGAAAACTGTCAGCCATTTTGATCATATGTGTGCTAGAAGGTGCTGGCTGAGAGTCCTGGGTATAGTGTTAAACTGCATCTAGTGGTGATGTTTCATTGCCATTACTCCCAGATCCACTGACCCAGAGTGGTAGTACCTGTTGGGTCCCATCTATGGATTAAGTAAAGTCTTCGGGGTGACCTAAAGTCGATATAAGACAGACGAGGGAGTCTATCCCCTTTTCACTAGTGTCTGAATTGGAGTGCCATACCTACCATCAGCTCCTCACTTTACCACACAGATCCCTGTGTTACTCATACACTGAGTTGGCAAGGGCCGTATCGAATCCAGAACGGTGTAGTTCTAGTTGGACGCTCTATGACTGAACTAAACCGGCCCTAAATGAAAAAAAAATGTTTTAAAAAAAAAAATGACCTTCAAGACCAGTTGCCTAATCAAAGTTTAAGAGCCCTTGTGATAAATGTATTGGCAGACAATTCTTAATTATTAAAAACTAGAAGTGGCTACCCGCGTCGCCTGGGTAGAGGGGGGATTTTTTTAAAAATTAGTCCTGCAGACCCCTTATTACTGGATCATGAGTTGGATCCCCGCTGATTTAAAATCCCTATGGAAAAAAATAGACCTTGCATTGATCCAGTGTATATATATTTACTTTGTCATTAATTGTTTTATTTTCAAAGTTTCTCCGGACGTATACACATACACACAACTGCCCTTTATATATGTATAGATTAACATTTATTGCAATTTTTGCAGTAAGTGTTAGAATTTAATTGGGGGTCCATCATGTGGTATACTTATCTGGCATAGAGGCTTTGGCCTTTGCACTGGTGGGTGAGCCAAGATAAATTGCAAGGTCTCAACCAGCACTTGCTCTCTTGTCTAAAAGGGGGCAGGGTTGGACTTATTGCCCGGTGTCTGAGGCAATCCAAAACAGGAATGCTGACAGGAACCACACACTTTTTGCACACCCATTGCTTGAACTTCACTTTGTGTGTAGCTTCCATATGTAAAAATGGCTTTATGCTAATCCGGCTTGGTAGGATGTTACTTGGTTGGATTTTATGGCATATCAACCTTTGTTGGGTTATTTTATGTCAAATATATTTTGTTTGATTGATTCTGTTTGATATTCAATTTTTTTTAAAGCTCATTTTTTAAACTCATTTTTGAGCTATTTAACTAATAGATGGTACCCTAACAGGTACTACCACTCTGAACAGTGGACCTTGGAGTAATGGCAATGAAGGGGTACTCCACGCTCTTTAGAGCTCCAAAATTAGAACATCACCATTAGATGCAGTTTAATGTCATACCCAGGACAAGGCCTGGTGAGTGGTTTAGGAAATAAAACCTCATGTGGTATAATCAAGGTTAGCAAGCCATTCTAAGTGAGTTTGATTCTCACTAGGTGCCTCATTAATCTGGCCTTGTGCCAAACTAGGCTCAGCTAAGTAAATGGCTATTTTAAAAATTTAATTAATCATTTTTATACATTGTTGCATTACTTTTCATTTTTTTGCCATATTTGTTTAATTTCTTTATATATTTCAAAATTCCTCTGTTGTATTTTTAAAAACTTTTCTGCATTTTTTATTTTGATATTCTTTCACCATATTATGATTAATAGGAAATAATTTCCTTGAAGAAAATAAATTCAATTGTGAACTGAAAAAAAAGTTGTTTTTTTGGGGGGATTTTTGTGCGTGGGTGTGGGGTGTTTTTTTTTTTTTTTTTTTTTTTTTTTCTTTCATTCTTTGTTTTTTTTTTTTTCTTTCTCTTTTTCTTCCTTTTTTTTCTTTCATTTCCTCCCATTCTTTCATTTCCTTCATCTTCCTCTTTTTTTTCCTTTTTGGTTCTACTCCTCCATCTTTTTTGTTTCTAGTCCTCCACTTTATTTCCTTTTTGTCTCCACTCCTCCACCTTTTTTCATTTCTCCTCCTCCACCTTTTTTTCTTTTTCCTTTTTGTTTCCAATATTTTTCTTTTTTTTCATTTCTTCTCCACCTCCACCTTTTTTCTCTTTTTTTTTTATTTCTTCTTTTCCTTCGTTTAACAAACCCACTCAAACTCGCATAATTTTAAAATTTACAATATTTTCCCATCTTTATATTCCTATTATGTGTGTGAAAACACGTCTTTCAATTAAAATTCCTTTTATCCTTCTTCAATAGATACAGGTTGCGACAAAAGTACAAAGTCTTTAGATACTATTATTCTATTATTGACTTCCCTTATTACTTGTCTACCACCTCCCCTCCCACCCCTCAACACCTCCAACACACAACACCCACCACCACCCACCCATCTATTGCAAATTTGTTTTCAAGTGCAGTTGGATTTTTCTAAGGATTAAATATCATTGAAAGATTATATCTTTCTAAATCAATAAATTTCTGCATAACAATCAAGAGAAAACATTTGGATCAATAAACGTACGATTGTCACTTAAGATATTTTATTACACATATCTCTATATCTAACCTTGACATTTTCAGTCTTCCACCTTTTTTTTTTTTTTTTTTTTTTTTTTTTAACAGATAGGTTAACGCTTTGTTGATAAAATGATGAATTCAACTCATTGTCATATTGCACAGGAGACTCATATCTGATATTTGAGCACTTAGTATTTATTTATCATCAATTTAATCATTGATTATTTCTGATATTTTACAATGTTGTGTTCTGTTTGCATTTCACATGGCACTAATACCCTTGGGAAAGGTATGAATCCAACTACTCTCCCAGCCATGGGAAAATAGTAGGGCAGATTGGGCTCTTTAACCATGGCTAGTTAACCAGTCTAGGAGAAGGAAAACTGAATTCTAACCTGTTAAACTCCACTTAAGAAATTGACCTTGTGTCACATCCTGCTTGTGCAGAGGGGCTGGTAAATATATACTCCTCCTTGTCCTATCATCCTCATCCCGTTCCTCTTTCCTATCATCCTCATTCCTTTCTCTTCTCCTTTCTCCTTCTCCTCAAACTTTCCTATCCTCATCTGGTTTTCCATTTATTTGACCCCTTTTGCATTTCCTGCTGCTGATAATTGATGTTTAGGCATACAAGCCAGTTCTCAAGAAAAAAAACTTCACTGTTTCTGTTTGGGGATTTGGGGAAAGAGGATTTATTATTTTCATCTTTGTCTATTTGAGCATTCATATCTCCCCTATGATCAGTACGTTGTGTTTAGAAATGTGTTAAAATGTGTCAATATCTGTTTCATCACTGGGACTGTAGCATAAGTCGATTGTTGTGCAGGGTTTGCCATTAAATGTGACACACACCATTCTTGGTGGTCTTTTCTCTATGTTGATTTGGGATTTTAAAACACAAGGACACATACTACACCTACTATGGTGGCATTGACACAGAGTTTTTCTATGTAGATGTTGACACAAAAGTTCATCCATTTCCGGTTTCATATTTCAATTCTAGTTTGCTAGGGTAAAGTCTATGTTCTTGTATGCATATGATGTCTATATTCTTTTCGGTTGTAGACGCTGTAAGCTTGGGTAGTTGATTTATTGTTTTTAATGTTGTAACGTTAAAAGTTGCTATGTTAAATGTTTATTTGCCTTTAAGTAAGTTTGTTTTGATTTTCATCTATGGAGCTGACTTTTTTTCAAACACTGGGGCCAGAGTTCTAACCTCAGCAAAATGTACCCCTTTACCAGAGAGTTTGTGCATTTCCGCTCCATGGACTTTTTCAACTCCGGTTCATAAAACCAAGTTTAGTCCATTTATAAACTTTTTTTTTTTTTTTTACGAAAACATGCTTGATCTATACACATTACACATTTTTTCTAAATTCATAGTTTGCCACCCTGTCAGCTGAGACAGAAGAATACACCGACTGCACCTCTGCAGAGGGGTAAAAATCCCCCCAATGGGGTCACCTGTTGGTTGTGGATAACAACCCATGGTGCTTAAGAACGGATTTTTGGTGGCTGAGCAGTTCCTGACATAGGCTAAATGGGTGGTTGGAGAGGCTCCCTCCGATCAATCAGCTGGTTATGTTGAGATCTAGCACCTATATGATTGTCCCAACTCCTTTGCTCTTATGGCAAACCACAACCCTTTTTTATCATATGTGCTAGAAGATGGTGGCTGAGGGTCTTAGTTTAACATCATACCCAAGACACTGGGTCTAAGGATGAAGTTCTAATATTGGAACTCTGGAGAGTGTAGAGTACCGCTTCATTACCATTACTCCCAGGTCCACTGACCTGGAGTGGTAGTATCTGTTAGGGTCCCATCTATGGGCTAATAGAAAAAATGAATTTAAAAAAAGTGTTTAAAATTTTTTTTGAATACCCATTAAGAATGAATAAAAGAAAGTCTTTGGCATAAAATAACTTAACAAGGGTTAACATGCCGTAAAAACCAACCAACCAACCACATAGTTTGCACTTGTCAATTACCAAGAATTTAATGACAGACCTCTTTTCATGCCTAGAGTACTTTGATTTGCTACGAGAATGAGAATAGGATACCCATGTAGATTGAATAAAAGGGTTGGGTTCAAAGTTTTGAGAGGGCTCCTGAGTCTGACAAGAAATACCCGAAGAAGGCCGGAGGGTACATCAGCCAAAACCTTGTCCAGATAACAATAAAGATGAGGACAATAGTCTGAATAATCCAAATAATATTAATTGATAATTAATATTACAAGCCTCATGACAAAAATTCAGAGAAAAAGAAAAATTTTTTCTATTTTGTTTCCAAAAACATCCCCTTATTTATTAAATGACCGTCGTATTAATAGTATTTTTGATAATTTTGTTTGAAGCATTAAGTAGAGTATATTATTATTTATATTTTAAAGGCAATTACAATGTGTATAAAATAGTGTCCAATGCCTAATTAATTTCGAAGTATCATCTTCAGAGACTGTTTTTGAAATGGATGCAGTCTTGTGTGTTTATAATGTCCCAAAAAATATATATATATATAACACACATCATCACGTGGGTTGTTATAACACTACGCAGGAAGAGACATGATTTCAGTTGTTCAATCAATTTCAATTTCATTCTTCTTTTTTTAAAAAATATGTATTTATGGAATGTGTATATTAATTAATGATATAGTCGATGTTTAATTCTAACCAACTGTTTTATGCGAGGGTGTAACTTAGCTATTAATAAACCTTTTCTAATTCTGAGATTACCAACATTACATATTATTGTCTGTATTTTAATGGAAAAATTATTGTCCTTATTTTTGCGTTTGATTAAATGTTTATGGAATGAGGATGCACGCATGTGTGGAGATGTTCTTTAATTCTTGTGTGTGTGTGTGGGGGGGTCTGATTGTACTTCCTATATAAAAATTAAGACATTTAGTTGTATTAGTCAAATGTATTAGACAAAATAAATTATATCAATAGTACAATTGATTTCATTTATATTTGAACATTTATCGAAATAATCAAAATATTATCTAAAACTTATAGATAATTGATAAATTTATCTTTTAAGATAATGTTGTTTTAAGTAACACTTGTGGGTACTTAAGCCATGAACAGTGTAGCATGGAAAGACATATACCACTTATTTAATGAAAATCCTTAATCCAGGGGCCTGATTATCCCCCCAAAATAACCATCAAAAGTCTTTCTTTTTAATCAAAGGTTTTCAGCAACGTGGGTGGCCACATATTCGTTTTTTCCCCCCAAAAAAACTTTTCTTTTTATCAGATAACCTATCCCCTTGCTATATGGCTTAATCTATTACAATAACAGATGGCATACAGGAATCTTGTTGAATTTGTAAGGAAAGATATATATATATATATATATATATATATATATATATATATATATATAAGTACAACTTTGATCTCTGTGCATGTATACATATATAAATTTATATGTTAATGAGGACAACTTTGTGTGTGTATATATATATATATATATATATATATATATTAGGGTCTGCCAAAATGTTGACTCGCTTTCATTTTAAAAACGAATTAAAATTAATTAAATCGATTATGTAAGATCCATTTTTTTAAGTCGAAAAGTAGCAACATAATGAGCATCAGTAAAAAAAATTTTTTTTAAAAATGCAAAATAATAATACACATGTAATTTATTTTTTAATACATTTTAAACTATTTTTTGTTAATTTTGCTCAAATATATCGTAAACATAGCTGTAAACACTGCCAAAGATGCCATAAAATCCGTATTTAATCTGAATATCTCATTAAAATCAGATAATTCCCTGATTTTTGGTAATTTTTTTTTAATTGCGGGGGGGGGGGGGGGGATTTTTTTTTTTGTAAAATACACATATGACGTGACTTTTGGCAAACCCTAATATATATATATATATATATATATATATATATATAGTTATTTACTAAGCTTAGATTAGATGTGGCCCAAGGACAGAAGTATGGGGTGCCCAGTGAGAATTGAACTCACTAACAATGGTCTGAGAATCTAGCTTGTGAACCATTACACCACGTGAGGTGCCATATATATATATTATATATATAGTGATGGTTTCCACAGAAGAATGTCACTTATGACAGCAGTGCCGTACAGCAAAGATGTACATAGACCAACTCTGTGTGCACAGAGGACATCCCAGGGACGGCTGGCGAGAGATTATTATGGATATCCATGCTGCTAGTGCGACATGATGATGATATATATGTTAATGAGTACACCTTTGATCTATATATACATGTATATCAATGAGTTAAACTTTGATGTGTGCGAGTGTGTTTATTTATAATAAGTAAGCGGAGTGGCTTATTGTCAGTATGAGCTGGATAGTGAGGGAGTCTATCCATTTTTCACTAGTGCTAAACCAGGGTGATTGTTTTTGCATCTGAGTTAGAGCGCCACAAATACCATCAGCTCCCCACTTTACCACAGAGAACCAAGTTGTGCTACTCATCCTAGGTTGGCAAGGACCGGTATTGAACCCAGAACCTTGTGGTTCTGAGATGGATGCTCTACTGACTGAGCTAAAACTGAGTACAGCTTAGATGTGTGTGTGTATATATATATATATATATATATATATATTATATATAGGTTCATCCACAGACACGTGTTTCGACTTATCAAGTCTCCTCAGTGTGGCTAGACATTTTGTAAGCTACCTACAGCCGGAATTGAAATCCGATCGGTTGGGTGTCAGTCCGGCACCGTAACCATTAGGCTGTCTTCACTTACAGAATGGGAAGGGGATTTTAACTGTTTTAATACACACATCGCTTTGCGTATAAAGGCCGTCACAAAGTGCTCCATTCCTTAGAGATATATATATATAAAGTTAGGGTAGCACAGACATGAAATCAATGGCACTTGGTTACTGACAGTTTCTAGCTTATGTGATTTTCAAACCAAAACATTTCTTAGGCAAGAAACTGTCAGTAATCAAGTGCTATTGACTTCATGTCCACACAAACCTACCTTAGATATACATGCTCTATCAACAATATTGAAGATCTATTTACTTATAGATATAGCACTCTATATTATATATATATATATTATATATATTTCGGTATTTATTATATATATATTTATATATTTATTTACCGAAATCAATTAGCCGCAGGCTATCTGACAACTCCTCTATATATATATGTATATATATTTCTCTTGTAGGCATGTTTTATTAAAAATGACAAACAAGGATTTAGTATGTAATTTTTTATTCAGCTCTAATTTTGGTGAAAAATATGTCACAAGTGTGGCTGTAGGCAGTTTAAAAACTCTCCAAAGTATATACATATATATTACCTCCCCATATTATTATTATATTATATATACTAGCAAATATATGCACCCTTCGGGTGCAAGTATTTAGGTTTTGATGTAATAAATTTTGTATCAAATTAGAAACTATTTAGAAAATGATAAACTGAGGGGTGTAATCGAAAAATAGAACAGCTTAAAATCTAACTCTTCCATCATTTTCCATCACTCCCGTCTTTTATTTTTCCGAATTTATCTATTTAGTTAGATTATGAAGTCTTTAATAAAATCACAGTTCTTTCCTCTTGTTTATGGATTTCTTTTAAGATTTATCCCAAGATTTTTGCTCATATTCCTTAAGATAAAACCAAACAATAAGAAATCAATAATACTAAGCATATATTTATTAAAATCAAATTCTTAATATCAACATGCAAATTAGCCTTCTCGTTCACACTGTAAACCACTATTTTGTTGAATATATAAATATACTTGCATGTCATTAGTATGTAGAATAACAGTATTAATAAGGTATAAAATTTTATCAATAATTGAGGTTTAAATAAAGATAAATTCATGGTGAATGTGACGTCAATAACTAAGGGAATTGTGACTTGAGTAGTGATTTAGTTTCGGTTACAGACAGACAATCACACAATCTCCATTATAATAAGATATATATATATTTATAATGTGAGTCCAACTTTGATGTATAATCATAGATCTCTAAAGTGTAAAGGTGTTTTCCATCATAAAAGTCATATAAACCGACATTTATTATTTAAAAGTCATATTATTTTTCTTCTTCCGATTTTCTCAAGGGAAGAACTTTATGCTAAGTAAACCTGCGGCCAACACACACACTTCCTTTTTGATCAGAATTTTTTGAAATATAATAGTGATGCAGTTAAATAATAATGGCTTAGGTGTGTCTGTGTGTATGTATGTGTATATATATATATATATATATATATTCTCAATAGCATAATCTTTACAGATCACTGCCGTCCCTTACAGCATATATCTACCATATATAAATGGGTGTGTGTATATGTATATATAGGTATGCTCAATTTCTTGCGGCTTCTACTAAGGGGGATCACAGGAAATTCTTCTAAAAATCATCTAAATAAAAATCTGATTTTAATAAAACTTTCGGTATATGAAGTAATAAAAGACAAACTTTTATTGTAGATAAATGTTTACTAAATTGAAAAGGCTAATTATTTTTTTTTCGTTAGTTTTTGTTTTGCGCATTGATCTCCTGTACAAATATCTTTGTATTTTTTTTTCTGTATGAAAATAAATTTTACCTTTTTGGAAAGATAATTCAATAACAGAACATATGTAAAAAAAAAAAAAAATAAATCGATACTAGACCAGGTTTGGTAATAGGGCGTCTTAAACCTTGAAACTTAAATCTCGTAAATAAGAAAAAAATATGCATCTTTTTTTTTCCCCTAAATTGTTAGATTATTTTCTAAGGAATTTTATATTAAAAGTTCCTGTTGTCTACTTTTTAATTTTTTAAATTTTTTTTAAATTTATAAAATGTAAAATAATACTTTTGTTTAGTGTATAGCAAAATCGTATTTATTTAATTAAAGAAAATATTGTATAAAAATATTTAGCTAAAAATAATGACATAATATAGTACATTCTTTATAAAAAGAAATATTGAAAATAATATCATCATTTTTATTAATGGAAGTATGTAAGGGACATAATATTCTATTCTTTTTTTTTGGAAAACTGTTGTTGCTGCTGCTGTGAATAATTTCAAATAAGTTAAAATCTGTGACACCTGTAGAGCTCAAACAGTTAAAGAAATTAATTATTTTTGAAATCAACAATAAAAGGAATAAACAAAAATTATTCCATGTATGATCATCCATAGAAAATTAGTTGGGACTAATTGTTCGCGTCAAGATGCGATAACTATGCCAACAAAGATGAAGAATTTATGGTGATTTAATTTAAAATGCAAAAATTTAGGTTTTATGTAACAGAAATTTTTTTTTTCTTTTTTTTAACACATAAACTTGGAATTATTCTTTATATTAAACTTAAAAGAAAACATCAAAAAGTTAATTTTCCATTTTTTATTGACGTTTTAAAATATTTTTTTAACAATTTGCGCACGTCTAAAAAGTCCGTAAATTGAGCATCTTATGTATATGTATATATATATATATATATATGCTATTCAACTTGCAATTCTCTCTCTCTCTCTTATATATATATATATATATATATATATATATATATATAATCCAAAAGTCAGAGAAATCTTATGACATAGGAGTTTTTTAAAACAACCTGTCGCAGTTTGAGAGCTCAATGTGTGCTCTTATTGTTAGAGTCACAGAGCAAATTTATAAGTAAAGAAATAACAAAAGACTAGAGGTTTTGCATTATAGCCTATTTCGGGGAGCTTAGACAAAATGTCTAATTCTCCCAGCTCATCAGATGCAAATGATGAATTCTTTATTTTAAGGCATTTGAAAACAGATTTTTTTGTTTTTTTGTTTATAATGTCCTGTCTGCTCAGCTGTAAGATCTTTGACTACTTGTCAGTAATTTGTTACAAATTACTGACAAGTAGTCAAAGATCTTACAGCTGAGCAGACAGGACATTATAAACAAAAAAAAAAAAATCTGTTTTCAAATGCCTTAAAAGTAATAAAGAATTCATCATTTGCATCTGATGAGCTGGGAGAATTAGACATTTTGTCTAAGCTCCCCGAAATAGGCTATAATGCAAAACCTCTAAGTCTTTTGTTATTTCTTTACTATATATATATATATAATATAAAAATCAGAAATGAAATATTATGCTATTAACTTTCTGTAACTGCAGTTTCATGCATGTTATGCAATTTTAAAAAAAGATATACACTATTGATCCAATATCTATATATTTCCCAAAATTCCCTTTTTTGCATTAAAGGTTAAAAAAAATTGGTCATGTAAGGGGTTAATAAGTAAGTGAAGTTGACAGAGTGGTTTATTGTTGGTATCAGCCAGACAGTGAGGGAGTCTATCCCCTTTTCTAGAACTAGACCAGGAAGATTTTTTGCTGAGGTGGAGCGCCACAACTACTGTCAGCTCCCCACTTTACAGCACAGATCAGATTACCCAATCTTTGCTACTCATATGCTGAGTTGGCAGGGACTGGTATCGAACCCAGAACCTTGTGATTCCTAGGCAGGTGCTCTACCAACTGAGCTAAACTGTTCCCTAAATGTGTTAACACACCTTTATCCTCGTTAACATAAGGAGCATATACACAAAGACCGTTTTGTTAAGCCCACCTTCCTTCAAAAAAGGTTTTTTTTTTCTTTGGAATGTCTCGTCTGTGGTTCCCACCCAATCCTTCTTATCAATTTTTGTGGTTTTCCTCTTCCTGATCCACCGGAAAACGGTTTAATACTTTTAACTTGATTCTTATTTCTCTAGTCATCTACAACAGTGCGTCTCAAACTATCTGATAAGACATACTGTGTTATGATTGTTGTCACCATTTTTAGGCTGCAGGTGAGACCATTTTACAGTGGAAATGCCTTGTGTTCCTTAGTGAAGAATCCTTCGGTTGTTCCGTGGTGTTCATTAGTGTTAGGTAGAATCCTTTGGTTTGATCTTTTTGTATCGTGAGTGAGGCAGCCAATTTACTCACACACAGACAAGTAAGAGATATGTAGTGAGCAAGATACAAGTCAAGGGCTTCATAGTAGTATACTTATTTGCTTATATATATATATATATATATATATATATATATATATATATATATAATACAAATTATACCCCTCCACCAGAACTTTCAAAATTTTTAACCGTCCCTAATGGCCTCTGCGTTCATAAACATTTTAAAAAATATTCTTTTTCGAACATTTGAAATTCTATTCTTGTCTCCAACTCAAAAAATAAAAATACTACTCTGATGAAGGTCGGCAAAATCTTTCTGTACGGAACATTTTATGCATTTTTCCTATTATTATTATCATCATCATTTCAACTCCATCTGATTATTTTAATAATAATAATAACGTAAATCCGTATACATTTTGATAAACAGACCGAAACACATGTGTAAGTGATATCTATTAAAAGTGATATTGATAAAATTCATTTTTATCCATCTACATTTCTTTTCTTTACTCATTTTTTTCTCATATTGTCGGATTCATTTCCCATTCTCACATATATGTATACACACACACACTTACTCCCTGTCTCGTCTGTCTAAAATCTATTTATCACAGACACAACCATTATTTTATGGTATAGAGGGGAAATAGCTAATCCTATACAACAGATCTATGATCAAGTTCCAACTACAGTGCTATCTTGACTTACTAGTTTAATTTGTTCCACTCATAACTCAATTTCCTTGTATATCAAATCAATTTTCACCATTGAAATAAGGAGTGGTAGTACCTGTTAGGGTCCTATCTATAGGTTAAATAGAAAAAATGACTTTAAAAAATGTATTTGAAAAAAAAAAAATTGAATACTATCAAGAATGAATAAAGCAAAACGTCTTCGGCATAAAATAACCCAACAAGGGTTGACATGCCATAGAATTCAACCATTGTAATAAAGTGAAATGCCACTAATCCGTTCCAGCACTTCCCAAAAAAAAACACCTGAATTTTTTTTTTCATAGATAAGAAAAATAGCCACATTGTATAAAAACGTAATAAAAGAATGTAATTAATTATGTGCTGTAATATGTTTTAATGTTTTTTTATAAATAATATTTTTCTTTGGTGTCATAAATTTGGAAACTTAAATGTTTTTAGTGAACTTATTAACATAAGCGTATCTGAAGCTCGCTCATTCCTCAAATTTTAGCTCTCATCTTAAAGCACTAAATCAACTGAATGACAGCTTTTAATTCAGAAAATTCATAAGGTGGGATACTCATAAGTCAAAGCACCACTCGCACTCGTAAGTTGGGGTACTCATGAGTCAAGGTACCACTCATAAGTAGGGTACAACTCGTAAGTTGCGGTGCACATAAGTCAAAGTACCACTCGTAAGTTGGGGTACTCATGAGTCAAGGAACCATTTGTAATTCAAGGTACCACTCGTAAGTTGGGGCACTTGTAATTCAAGGTACCACTCGTAAGTTGGGGCACTTGTAATTCAAGGTACCACTCGTAAGTTGGGGCACTTGTAATTCAAGGTACCACTCGTAAGTTCGGGCACTTGTAATTCAAGTACCACTCGTAAGTTGGGCACTTGTAATTCAAGGTACCACTCGTAAGTTGGGGCACTTGTAATTCAAGGTACCACTCGTAAGTTGGGGCACATGTAATTCAAGGTACCTCTTGTAATTCAAGGTACCACTGTATTTCTATCCATTGTATTGACATGAGAAAAAAATTTTTTTTAATTAAACAATACAGAAAGATCTTGTGCATTTTCATTTCATGAAACTAAGTCAGACATTGAAAAGAAAGTTGAGAATGAGGTTAGGTATTCAGCTTCTGGTATCAACAGGTAAAATAAAAAGACTGTCTTAGCCAATTTAACTAATTATGAGTTAATAACATTAATTAACTCATTAATATAACAAATGGTGTGTATTAAGTTGGAAATGGGTTAAGCATTAAGAGGAAGTTCGGACAGTGAAAAAGCTAGAAAGAGTCAACTTCCTGGCAACGTTGAAAGCCACCTATGTGTACCAGGTAGATAAACCAATATAAACAATTGATTCAATTAACCCTTTGTCTTCCAAATCCACCCACCCGCGGGGGGGGGGGGGCTGTACCAATTGGTTCCCTATTGCAAAATGATCAAGTACCAATCTCAGAGTTGGTTCACAGACAAAACAAAAGATGGCATCGGTGTTCAAGTAGTGATTTTTCAGTGTAAACAAGTGACACGTGTGGGAGAGCCGCTGCCAGTGGATTACGGTAGGATCACTCATTGTAGTATAGTGATTATCAAGCTAGTTACAGACAGACAAACAGACAAACACACAATCTCCATTATGATAATATATATATATATATTTAAGTTGAAGGCAAAAATTGCCATGCACATGGTTTTATCTTTAAAACTCTTAACATCCTGTTGAGATTTTTCTAAGTCCAAAGCATTCCTATAAGGATATATAAAAAAAAATGGCTAAAAATGACCTTTGCATCTAAAGTTATCTATTATTTCCCTTAAATCAAAGATTTCTACATACATTTAATATTAAATTTAAACAAAGGCTATTGTTTGGGGTTGATTAGTTAAAACGAATGTGACTTCCAGCCGGGTGAATAAGGTGGTATAGGACTTTAAGAGTTAAGGGCATCACAGCATTTTACTGTGTTATTGTAGTCTAAACTCACCCCCCTGAATATGGATATAACAAATTCTTCTGTAAGGGTAAGGGAATTTTAACTCTTTGCCTACCAAATTTCCCCATGACTGTACCATTTTCGTATTTATTCCATTCAACTGGTTCCTTATTGCAAAAGGATCAACTACCAGTCGCACGGTTGGTTCATAGACAAAATCAAAAGATGGTAGGGGTGTTCATGTAGTGATTTTTTTAGTGTAAATAAGTGGCATGTGCGAGAGTTGCTGCCAGCAACTTATGGTAGGATTGCAGTAGTGTGAGAGCATTTCAAATAATCCTTTCTTGCTTTAATAGCTCCTCTTTTTTTAGGGGGGGCGGGGCGAGGTCCTGTTATTGTTTTATGAATTAGTGAAATATATCACTAATTAGGATTGAGCCTATTCTAGTAGTGACTACCCCGAGCGGATTTAACAGGTTTGAATTCAGAGTTTTCCTTCTCCTAGACTGGTTGCCTAACCAAGGTTAAAGAGCCCAGTCTGCCCTACTATTTTACCCATAGCTGGAGGGAGAGTAATTGGATTCATGCCTTTCCCAAGGGTATTAGTGCTATGTGAACTAGCTTCGTCCAGCATTTGAACTCGGGTTGACAAGTCCATTTCCTACAACTCTAACAATTACACCGCGCACCTCCAACTTGTTAGTATAAATTAATTACTAAATGGTACATTACCACTTCTGGTATCAACAGGTAAAAATAAAAAGACTGTTTAGCCAATTTAACTAATTATTATAACAACTGAACTCATTAATAAACAAATGATGTGTATTAAATAGTTATTTTATTTTTATATAATTTATTGCAAAAGCAACAATGTAATAAAATTGCAAATCAACCTTTCTTGCTTAAATATTTCCAATTGATTTTTTTCAAATTTAAATACTGGGAAATTTCCATGCATTCTGTTTGTCTAGATTCCTTTGCATATTGGTAATCCTAATTTTTTTTTGCTTTGTTCTTTTACAGGATCTTGGACATAAAAGCTATACAGCTCGAAGAACTAAAAGGTGAGGAATCTATTTTCCCTTCTTCAAACATTTCAAAGATTTTTGTCAGAATTTCTGAGATGAATGGTAACAATGTTGGAATGGTAGGGAACCAAACAAATTATTATGAATTAAGCCAGGATATAGAAAATCTCAAGATGAAGAATTAATACTGGCTCAACTGGCTTCAAGCCCTGTACAGGAGCTTTGCCTTCTTATTAACCAGTCCAGCAAATATGTGTGTCCATGACACTAAATCAAAAAGCTATCAGCATCACATATATATATATATATATATATATATATATATATATATAGAGAGAGAGAGAGAGGGGGGGGGTATGTGTCCTGCATCCTTGATGCATAAAAATCTATAAGGATGGACTTTCCCTGCATCCCTGGGATGCAATTTTGTCATAAAAATACCAGTACATTGGCTTTAGTTGGGACTCTTTTTTTCTGGGGACTCATTCAAAGCAAATATGTGTGTCCCATGACACACTAAATCAAAAAGCTATCAGCATCAAATAATAAAGGAATAAGAAATTCCGTTGTTATAACATGAGGTTTGACTCCATATATGGTTATTCATCTCTTTTTTTTCTTTTTTTTTTTTTTTTTTTGTTCCTTTTTCACTAACTTTCTACGAGTCAGAAAAGTTCCACAACTTGTGTCATTCTTCAATGTGAGGAGCATTGTCCACTGTGAGTTCTTGCCGCAGGGCCACACTATCAACCAGAATGTCTACAAAGAGATACTGCAGCATTTGCTTCATCCAGTGCACGAGAAGCGAGAGATGTGGCAAGACAACTCATGGGTGCTTCACCATGATAATGCACCTGCCCACATTGCCCTAAATATCCGAGAGTTCCTGGTCCAGAACAACATCACTGTGCTGGAGCATCCTCCCTACTCACCCGACCTGGCTCCATATGATTTTTTTCCTCTTCCCCAAGCTCAAGGGGGTCATCAAGGGAACCCTTTTTGAGAATGTGCATGACATCAAAAAGGACGTGACGATAGAGCTATGGAGAATCCTGGAAGAATCCTTCCAGGAGTGCATGCAAGTGTGGCAGAGCAGGGTGGGAAAGTGCATTAGACTATAGGGGGATTTATTTGAAGGGGATAACTTGTAGTTTGTAGTTTGGATTTGAAATACATTTTTTGTGACACCAGTCTGCAAACTTTTTTGACATATCTCGTGTACTTCTGTCAGGGGGTGCCTGTGATTTAGTGACTATCATGCTGGATTGCAACATCATAGTAAGTCAATTCAAACTCCAGTAATGCTATTAGGTTCACTTTCAGACTAATACTCTTGGGAAAGGTATGGTTTTGGCATTAGCTAAACCACAAAGGTTGATATGCCATTAAACAAAGAAACCAAAGCTATTAAACAAAGATATCAAACCCCTTAGGAAAGGTATGAACCTCCTCATCTTCTCCAGTAATAGGTTAAATAGTACCACTACTGTTCTTCTAAGAGGATGGCTATGGCATTAAATAACCCACAAAGGTTGATATGTCATGTTGCGCAAAGGACCTCCCTGGGACAATGAATGATAGAGAAGGTTGGCGAGAGATTGTCATAGATACCCATGCTGATTGCACAACATGATGATGATGATTTCAAACAAATCCAGTGATGCTGATAGCTTTTTGATTTAGTGCGTCCTGGGCCACACCTATTTGCTTTGAATGAGTCCCTGGGAAAATTTATGGGTCCCAACTACAGTTTCTTAATAACCCCTACCTTGTAACCTATCCTGTGTAATTCATTTCTAAGAAACTATTTAAATGTATTTACAGTGAGCTTGAAATGGTGAGGGAAGAAAAAGAAAAACACTGGGATGCATGGATACAATTTTATTGCCTCCTTTTAGATTTTTGTGATGAGGGAAGAAAAAGAAAGACACTGGGATGTGTAGATACGATTTTAATGTGTCCTTTAAGATTTTTGTGCGTCAGAGGTGCAGGACGTGTACCTATCTCTGAAATCGGTTCTCGAACATAATTTTTGGAACAAATTATGTTCAAGAACTGAGGTTCCACTGTATATATATATATATATATATATATATATATATATATATATATAATATATATATATATATATTATATATATACACATTTATTTTTAATTTTGGTTGAAAGCCAATGAGAATACAAGAACAATGTGTGTACATGGATTTTGTACCCGGACTTCAATTCAATCAAGATGGGGGTAGATGGGTGAAATGAGATAAGAGATGAATATCACTTGGTCAATTCTTCTTCCTCTTCCTAAACTAGATACCCCCCTCTCTCCACCACCCCTAACTTCTTATCTCACCTGCCACAAAGCTTTATTCACCTGTGTAAAGAAGCAAGTTCTTGTCTACAGACTTTCCCCCTAACAAAAACCAGCTGTCTATCTCTTTATCTCCACCTACACACAGAAATATATGTACTTGCTTCACCCTTCCGCACATTAACATTTCCTCTTTCTTACCCTCTCTCTTCTCTTCCTTCTCCTCTTTGCTCCTTCCCTTTTCTTCTCTTTACCCTCTCTCTTCTTCCTTCCTTTCTCTTCTCTTTACCCTCTCTCTTCTCCCTTCCTTTCTCTTCTCTTCTCTTTACCCTCTCTCTTCTTCTCCCTTCTCTTTTTCTCTTCTCCCTTCCCCTTCCTCTCCTTCTCTTTACCCTCTCTTCTTCTCCCTTCTCTTTACCCTCTCTCTTCTTTCCCTTCCCTTTCTTCTCTTTACCTCTCTCTTCTCCCTTCCCTTTCTTCTCTTTACCTCTCTCTTCTCTTCCCTTTTTTCTCTTCTCCCTCCTTTCTTCTCCCTTCCCTTTCTTATCTTTACCCTTCCCTTTCTTATCTTTCTCTCTTCTCTTTGCTCCTTCCTCTCTCTCCATTTCTTTCTCCACATCTGTCACTCCTACCCCTTTCTCTTCACTCTACTCTTTCTTTCACTCCCCTTTCTCTTCTCATCCTCTCTCCATTCTTTCATTCATATCCTCCCTTCTTTCCCTCCTTTCTTTCTTATCCTATCTCTTTCTTTCTTTCTATTCTTCATTTCCTTTCTCCTCCTCCTCCTCCCCTCACCTATTTCATTTTTGTGTGGGTTTCTTCCTTCTTGCAACATTTGCCAACTGGAAGAAGTTTTCTTATCCTTCCTCTTTTAGAACTTCACTACTTAGCCTTACCAATTTGATGCTTGCTTAAGTTGCGCAATACCTTCAAGGCAAAACTCTTCATGTTTTAACCTTCAACCTTTTTTATTTATTTCTTAACTACGTTCACTCGCATTTTTCTCACTTCTCTTAACATTTCCGAGATAAAAATGCCCACTAAAATAGAAATTGCCTACACAGAAGCTTTAACCAATCAAACTATTCTACAGCCCTGTCAGCTGGGGCTGTAGAATACACCGACTGCACCTCTGCAGAGGGTAAATTGGGCCACTTGTTGGCTATAGTGGATGCTTAAAAAGAATCCTGGTGGCTGAGCAGTCCATGACATGCAACACTCCACTTTGGCCCTTATTTAGGCAGTCAGCGAGGCCCCCTCCGGTCATTCAGTTGCTCACATCAAGCCCTAGCACCTATATGATTGTCCTAATCCTATTGCTCTCATGACAAACCCCAAACCTTTTTATCATATACTAGAAGTGGCTACCTGGTGTTGTCTGGGTAGTGGGGGAGGTAAAAAAAAAAAAAATTAGTCTCACAAATCCATTATTATTGAATTGCGAGTTGTATCCTCATAGTATGCCCCATGAAAATCCCTATGTAAAAACAAAAGACGTTGCGTTGATCCAGCCACTCTGGAAATAAAAATTAATGTCTACTATTTAAAATATTAAATGCAAAAAAAAAAAAAATCTATGCTATTATCATTTAAATTTTTTTTTTTTAATTATCTTCACAAATATAAATCAAACCTTCATTATTTTTGCTCAAAAACCTGGTGATATTTAATGTGTATATCTATTTACTTTGTCATTAGTTGTATTATTTTCAAAGTTTCCTCCAGACATACACATAACTGCCCTTTATATATATACTAGCAGTGGCTACCCGGTGTCGCCTGGGTAGAGGGGGATTTTTTAAGGTTAGACTCGGAGATCCATTATTATTGAATCGTGAGTTGAATCCTCATGGGATGCCCCATTTAAATCCCTTAAAAATAGACCTTGCATTGATCCAGCTACTCTGAAAAGAAATGTTAATGTCTACTAAAATATTAAATGAAAAAAAAAACCTATGTTCTCATCATTAAAATTTTATTTTTTTAATTATCTTCATGAATATAAATCAAATCTATTATTTTTGGTCAAAAACCAAGCCCTGGTGATATTTTAATGTGTATATATATTTACTTTGTCGTTAATTATTTTCGAAGTTTCCTCCAGCCACACAGATTTACACAACTGCCCTTTATATATGTATAGAATCTATACATGTATAAAGGGCATACTATACTATAGATAGATAGATAGATATAGATAGATAGATGGCTAGAAGATGGTAGCTGAGGGTCTTTAGTATCCTGGGTATGATGTTAAACTCATTCTAATGATGATGTTCAAATTCAGGAGCTCTTGGGAGTGTGGAGTAATCCTTCATAGCCATTACTCCCAGATCCAAAAATCCAACCAAACATTGTATCAGTTTAATTTAAAACTGTTAAAACAATACCTTGAAGAGTGAATTAGAAATAAGGAAAAAGATTTTTTAATATTCAAAAATTAATTCAAACATTATTAAGACAGTTGTCCTTATCTTTGTTGTAGTATGTAAAAAACATGTTTTTGCCACGGTATCCTCTAGCCTACTTCAGGTCTCCCCTGTCTATTTGAGCATAACAATCGGTCAACAGTCAAACAATTCAAAATGATTTCCCAGATTGGGTCATTGCTATGCTCGGATAGAGAGGGAACTCCTGAAGAAGGCCGGAGGATACAGTGACTGCAACATTTTATTTATTTATTTATATTTTTTTTTTTACATACCACAATAAAGATGAGGTCAACAGTCAAAAAATTTTTTTTAAAATATACGTTATCACAGTAAATGAATACAGCAATTCAAGTTCAAATCCTGGTCAAGGCTGTTTGCATTTCACATAGCGTTGGGAAAGGTATGGATCCAATTTTATTGCAATTCAATCTATGGGTAAATAGTAAGGTAGACTGGACTCTTTAACCTTGGTATGGCAACCAGTTTATGAGAAGGAAAACTCTGAATTCAACCCTGTTAAACTCTACTTAAAAATTGACCTTGTGTCACATCCTGCTCATGAGGTAGTAGTTGGGTAAATACATACAAGAGCGTCTTTGGAATTAATAACCCACAAAGGTTGATATACCATTAAACAAAGAAACCAAGCTAAACAAACTCACCTGCATTATCAAAATAGTATCTAAATTTATACTCAAAGTATTTTGAAATATTTTCTTACAGTGATGAGGCTTTTGTTGACAATTTACCAACTACCTATCCTAAGTAATTTGTGTGTGTGTGTGTATATTTATCTATATATAATTTGTGTGTGTGTGTGTGTGTGTGTATGTATATATATATATATATATATATATATATGGTAGGGCACCTCATGTGGTGTAATGGTTAGCAAGCTAGATTCGCAGACCATTGTTAATGAGATTGATTCTCATTGGGCGCCCATGCTTCTGGCCTTGTGCCACATCTAAGCTAAACTTAGTAAATAATATAATAACTATATATATATATATATATATATATATATATATATATATATATAATTTGTATGTGTATATATATATATATATATATATATATATATATAATCATGAAACCTGGACTCAGAAGAGAGTAATGAGAAATTCCGTTGCTATAGTAACATAATTGACTATTCAAGAAAACAGAAGAAAAAAAGCATGTGTAGAAGAAAGTGAAGAGAGTAGAAGCTGTAAGGAAAGAGAAATTGAAAAAGAGAAAGAAAGAAAACACTGTGAAACAGAAAGGAGAGAAGTAAAGAAAGTTTTAATGAGTAGAAGAAAATGAGAGAGAGAGAGATTAAGTGTTAATTCATACATGAATAGTTCTTTCATGTTTTATGCTATTATATATACATGTGTGTGTATATATATATATATATATATATATAGTAAATGAAGAAAACTCTAAACTTGCTTCATTACAATAATTTATTTCAACTGTATTAATACGGCATCTTCAGGTAATCACAAGAACATGTTCTTGTGATTACCTGAAGATGCCGTATTAATACGGTTGAAATAAATTATTGTAATGAAGCAAGTTTAGAGTTTTTCTTCATTTACTAAATATCTTGCTCTGTCCTTCTACTCACTGGTATTAGGTACATTGAGCTCTCCTTATGGTCTACCTGCATCAGCTTGGTTAAACCACACATGGAAAGACCCTAACTACGGAAAAACTATATATATATATATATATATATTATATATATATATATATAGTCATGGAAAACTTAATTCAAACCTGGTAAATTCCACTTAAGAAATTGACCTTGTGTCACATCCCACTCGTGCGGGGATATACATACATACATACATACATACACTTGTGTGTGATTGTATATATATATGTTTTTTCTTAGTAATGAGTATCATTTCATGTATAGGTAAACCATAGTGAGAGCTCAATATGCCAGTGAGGGAATGGACAGAGCAATATCTTATTATAATGGAGATTGTGGGTTTTTCTGTCTGTAACCGAAACTATATTCCTACTCAAGTCACAATTCTTTAGTTATTGACATCACATTCTCCACGATTTTATTTTTATCTAAACCTCAATTATTAATAAAATTGTCTTATATTATTAATACTGTTAACTATGTACATACTGACAACATGCAATTATATTTATATATAAAACAAAATAGCGGTTTACAGTGTGAACGGGAAGGCTAATTTGCATATTAATATTAAAAAATCGAATTTAATAAATATGTGCTTAGTATTATTGATTTCTAACTGTTTGGTTTTATTTTTGAATATAAGCAAAAATCTCTTCAATGAATCTTAAATGAAATCCATTAACAAGATAAAATAACTGTCATTTTATTCTTTACTTCCTCTTATAACTAAATACTTAAATTAGAAAAAATAACAATGAAAGACGAAAGTGATGGAAGAGTAAGTTTCAGTTGTTCCATTTTTATTATACCCCTCTGTTTCAAATCTTTTATTATACTCCTCTCTGTTTCAAATCTTTTATCTGTATTCTTATTCATTAGCCTTTCTAATTTAATACAATATTTTATTACATTAAAACTTAAATACTTGCACCTGAAGGGTGCATATATTTGCTAGTATATAGAATAAATGAGGGAAACTTTTTTTTTTAATTTGCTTCATTGTAATAATTTATTTCAACTGTATTATTGCAGCAGCATCAGAAAATATTAATAACCATGTTTTTTTATCATGTCTGATGATACTGCAATAAAGCAGTTGAAATAAATTATTACAATGCACATGCATATTTGAGTGTGTGTGTATATATATAATATATATTTTTTTTCTCTTTTTTGGTGGGGGGATATGTGCTTAATTGAAGTCGTACCTAATTTTGAAAGTTAATTAATAATTAATCAATTAGGCGGGCACACCTATTTAAATGTAAGGCTAAACAAATCGAGAAAAATCAATCTGTATGAACATTTCGGCCTATTAGGCCTCATCAGCAGAGCTATAGATAGGAAGACCGCCTTGTGCATGATTCGAACCTTGACTGTTAAGCTGACAGGCGAGGACCGTAACCCCTACACCAACCGGACTTTTAGATTTTTCATTTTGTTTAGAAGTAGGTTTTTATTCCTATTATAGTGACTTCTTTTACACGACAGTATGAGAAGTAAATACACAAGGATGTGTTTTGAAAGGGTTTTGAAAGCGAGAATATGTGCTTAATTGAAGTTGTACCTAATTTTGAAAATTTCAAAATTAGGTACGACTTCAATTAAGCACATATTCTCCCAAAAATTGTCGGCTAAAAAAAGCCATTTCAAAACACATCGCTTGTGTATTTACTTCTCATATATATATATATATATATATATATATATACAAGGTGTATAAAAAAGTGTCTAGATTTTTGGTGCTTTTTGACACACCTTGTATTCTGAAAAAATTAATGTTCCATTCATTGTTCATTTCTATCTTGGTAAATACAGCTTCAATCTCTATACTTTTATGACACACCTTGTGTGTGTGTGTATATATAAATAATTGTGTGTGTAAGTAATTTCAAACACTATTTTTGTAAGTAAACAATACTAATTGCAAGTAATTTTGCTGGTATTTTGACTTTATTTATGTTTTTGTTTACTTCTTTTATGTTTTGAAGAGAATGTGAGGAAATTTATTATCTACATTCATTTTTTTCTAAGCATAATCTGAATATTTTTATGTACAAAACTCTGCATATGGTGAAACCATTAGTAAGTAATGGGATAGTATCTCTCTCTCTCTCTCTCTATATATATATATATATATATATATATATATATATATATATATATTAGTTAAGAGAAAGGAAATGAATCTGACGAAACTCCTCTCTTGATGAGTCCGGAGTAAAAAACAAGCTCTGAAGATGATTTTTATAAATCGTAATATTTTCAATATTAGCTATGAATATGATATAAAATGTTTTCACTTTAACAACATATTGTGTTGTTTTCATATCCTTTTATCTATACTCTCTCTCTCTCTCTCATATATATATATATATATATATATATATATATATATATTATATATATACACATATATATGCATGTATTACTAAGAAAAAACAATATCTCCAAATATATCCTTGAGAATGATCAATGGTGTCAGAATGTGCCTGGGGAGAAAACTTTTTTTAAATGTAAAATTGAACTGAATTTAAGATGTCCGCTATGCTGACAAGAAGAAAAATCAACATAAAGCTGTTTAAAAAATTTGTCTGTAGTTTTTAACAAAGCCTGCTTATAAAAACATGACCCAACAAAAAAAAAGGCACACCATAGAAAGATCTTTACTAGAGCAATAGAGTATAAAGCAATTTCCAGTGCAATTATTATATGGCCCAGTTAAATCCTACTTAACGGACATAAATTCTACCATCGTATGTCACCCCGCGGAAAGAAAAAAATACTAAAAATCAGGGAATTAACCAAATTTAATGAAATTTTCAGTGTTGATATATTAATGAATAAACAATATAATGCATCAGTTATTTTATTTAAAAACTCTTACATTTTTTCAGGTCAGTTAACTTTGAACCACGTATCTTTGAGGCATAATACAGATTCCCAAACATACATGGTTCAAAGTTAATTGACCTGAAAAAATGTAAAAGTTTTAAAATAAAATAACTGGTGCATTATATTTTTATTCATTAATATATCAACACTGAAAATTTCATTAAATTGGGTTAATTCCCTGATTTTTAGTATTTTTTTTCTTTCGGGTGACATATGATGGTGGAATTTATGTCCGTTAAGTAGGATTTGAACCACTTCTAGTTATTGATTCTTCGTCTAGGTCATCTAACTTGTCTGGCCACCATGTTATCTGATTGGGCTTACTTCAGGATTTTCGGCTGGGTTGGCTTTCCTTGTTTTTATCTTGCTGGGCTGGGCTGGGCTGGGCTGGGCATTACTTGTTTAATAATTAATTAGCAACAAGACTTGGTGTTCATGATCAAGTTTTATTTCCCCAGCCCATTTGATTCCACCACGGATGAGATGAACCCAGGGAGCTGACCACAACGTTCATGCTCCTTGAAAGCCGGGTCGAATATGCTAACTAACAACTATTTCCATGCGTCCAATTGCATGCTTTCTACCAGAAGGTGAAGTTGGGATCATCTAAATGTCAGTCATAATCCCAACAGGTGTGGAAAATTACCCACCTCCGCTTTTAAATCTAACAAACTTTATTTAAAATTCTAACTACAAGTACGTCTATAATTTATGACTGCTCATAAATTATGTAACACAATTTGCAACTCAATGTTAATATTTTGGAGTCTGTGTTCACTCTGAACTTTATTGATCCAATCAACCAAGTTCTTGTGGAGGCTCATGATGTAATGGTTATTGTCATAGGAAATGGACACGTTAAGACAAGTTCAAATCCTGGACGTGGCTGTTTGCATTTCACATAACTAATACCCTTGAGAAAGGTATGAATCCAATTACTCTCCCTTCAGCTGTGGGTAAATAGTAGGGTGGACTGGGCTCTTTAACCTTGGCTAAGTAACCAGTCTAGGAGATGGAAAACTCTTAATTCTAAACTGGTAAATTCCACTTAAGAAATTGACCTTGTGTTACATCCCACTCGTGTGTGTGTGTGTATATATATATATATATATATACATATATATATATATATATATATATATATATATATATATACACACACACACACACACACATACATACACCTGTGTGTGTGTGTGTGTGTGTGTGTATATATATATATATTTTTTTTGGTAATAAGTATCATTTCATGTATAGGTAAACCATAGTGAGAGATCGATATGCCAGTGAGTGGATGGCTGTTTGCATTTCTCATAGCACTAATACCCTTGGGAAAGGTACAAATCCAACTATTCATCAGCCCTGCCGGCTGAAGCTTTAGAATATACTAACTGTACCTCTGCAGAGGGAGAAAGACTCCCCCAATGGGTGGCTACTCGTGATGCTTAAGGACAGAACCCTGGTGGCTGAGCAGTCCGAATAGAAAATATTTACCAATTATTTTTGAAATGTTAAAATCCAAGTCTAAAAATAGATTATATGTAAAAATAGAAATGTATCATAACTAGACAATAAAACAATGGAATGTTGTAGTGCATAATTATCTTTTGAGGTAAAACAAAGATTCCTTTTACATTGTCCATCGTTTTATAAACAACACATTCAAGTGGAGACTTAGTTTCTTCTAAGTTGTTTGAAACTGCTAGATTGAATGGATGCAGTCCTCTTTTATGAAATGCAGATTCAAACAAAAATTATGGTAAGAGGCATGAATGATATATGATGTATGTTTTATTTATTTTTATGCTTTAAATTAATCTTTTTTAAAAAAAATTTTTTTTAAATCATTATTAATAATCTTGACTTTTTATTAATTCTTTGAATTTTATTGTATTTCAATCAGTTAGGGAATTTCTTTGATAGCAATGGAACAGAATGGATCAGAAACAAAAATGATGATGATGATGCTTTTTTATTATTTCTATTCTCATTATTATTCACTTCTTCCTATTCCTCTTCTCCTGCCCTGTCGGCTGAGTTGTTAGAATGCACCGACTGCACCTCTGCAGAGGGGTAAGACTCCCACATTGGGGCCACCTGTTGGACGTGGGTGGCGACCCGTGGTGCTTAAGGATAGAACCCAGGTGGCTGAGCAGTCTATGACTTGCAATACTCCACTTAGACCCTTACTTAGGCTAGATGGGCTGGTCATGTCAAGCCCTAGGACCTATATGATTGTCCCAACCCTATTGCCCTTATGGCAAGCCCCAACCCTTTTTATCATATGGGTGCTAGAAGGCGGTGGCTGAGGGTCTACATGTCCTAGGAATGACATTAAACTATCTGATGGGGAATGTGCACTCCTTCATCACCACTCTGACCCGGAGTGGTAGTACCTGTTAGGGTCCCATCTACGGGTTAAATAGTAAAATGTGTTTATATAAAAAAAATTAAGTATCCATTAAGAATGAATTTATTTCAAAACTTTATCGGCATTAAATGACCCACTGATGTTGATATGCCGCAAAACAAAACAAACTTCTCCTAATGATAATAATAATGGAGATTGTGTGTATTTCTGTCTGTAACAAAAACTGTGTCACAGCTTGCGTCATGATATTCTTGTGTTATATACACTCAAAATTTGAGTAAGCAATTTAAAAAATTGTTTTTTTTTTACTCTAGTCCCTTTTTTTCAGTAACAAGAAGTTAACTAAAAAGTTTACAAATAAATAAATACCTACGATTTTGATTAAAAATTTATGTGTAAAATATTCAAAATGATTTTTTGATTAAAAAATTAATACATGCACGCAACATTTTATTTGATGGGGACAGGACTAAGTTTCCATTTGTTTTTATTTATTTTTTTTTTACTCCTTTAATAAATTTGATGATTTTGCTTACTTATGATACAAACACTCTGACATTGAATTTTCAACACCTACCCTCTCAGGCAATATCTTTAAAAAAATTAATTCTTACATTGCTGTCATAAAACTTGTGACTTGATTGAGTGCAATAAAATCCAACTAAAATTAAAAGGATTAAAAAAGATAATCGTTAAAGTTATTAATATGAATTATTATAAATATTGGTTATATCCTATTTAACGGACATAAATTCCAGCATCGTATGTCACGCCGCCGAAAAAAAAAAATACTAAAAATCAAGGAATTAACCGAATTTAATGAAATTTTCAATGTTGATATATTAATAAATAAACAATATAATGCACCAGTTATTTTATTTGAAAACTTTTACAGTTTTTCAGGTCAGTTAACTTTGAACCACATATCTTTGAGGCGTAACACAGATTCCCAAACATACATGGTTCAAAGTTAATTGACCTGAAAAAATGTAAAAGTTTTAAAATAAAATAACTGGTGCGTTATATCTTTTATTCATTAATATATCAACACTGAAAATTTCATTAAATTCGATTAATTCCTTTATTTTTGGTATTTTTTTTTTCGGCAGGGTGACACATGATGGTGGAATTTATGTCCGTTAAGTAGGATCTGAACCAAAATATTTGTATGTAAAATTTTGGGAAATAATTTGAGAATTCTTAGAATTTCATAATAAGAATTCAAAGAGAAGAAATAAATTTTATATTTTTGGTTTTTATTTCCAGTCCATCAGATTTGGATGCCGATCTTGAAGACAACCAAGATTATTGTTAGCCAATCCGAAAGCAACCTCACTCTGGTTGGCCAATCAGATCCTACGCCTGGTGTAAAGACAAACTTTAGTAAACCCTACAGAAGTTCCAGAAGCCCCTACTCTCCGCCTGGACCCAGTTTTCCATCTGGCTTTCGCAACCTGGGAAGTGACCACGAATCAAAGACCCCTACTTATTCCACGTCATCTTCATCTTCCTCGTCCCTCATGAATCGGCACAGAGAGATTGAATTGGGGAGGCAACAAGATTCATCTGTGGGGGGGTCACAGTTACGAAGAGATAATCGACACCATCCTTCGGAGCAGGACTCTCAACAAGTGACCAGTCACCATAGTCAAATTCAAGATGGGAGACAACAGAGGTCAGAAGCAGGTGGGACTTATTCTGCCATGGGCGGGAAAAGGACTCCGCCCCATCAACATATATGGAAGGATTGGAAGGGAAAACCGTTTACAAGGATCCCTGCATTCACAGGACGATTCAACAGACAAGGTGAGATGATTTATAGAAGTCAGTGGAGGCTGTGGAATATTTAATTTCATGCCTGATTGTGTGTGTGTTTTTTTTTTTGTTATTTTACTTCTTTCAGAAAAAAAAAAAAAACCCACAAATTTTAGAACAAAGTTTATTCTAGTTCCAAATGTTAGTTGTTGGCATCCTTCCATCTGCGAAAGACGATGGAGTAGTGTCCAAAAGATTTTTTGCTGGTGCTCTTCGCAGAATTCCGTCCCTCTCTCTCCTTTTTTCTCTGTCTCTCTCTCTTCTCTCTCTCTCTTTCTCTCTCTCTTCTCTCTCTCTTTCTCTCTCTTTCTTCTCTCTCTTTCTCTCTCTTTCTCTACAAAATGCTAGGCGGTGGTAGCTGAAAAAAACGTAAATGCGATATTTTACTCCATCCAGTCTTTTTTCGACAAGTAAATGTAAATATTTTACCCCCCCTCCTTAAAATATTGGGGTGGGGGTATTTTCATTTACTTGTCAATAAAAATGACTTACTTTTAATGCCTTCAAACCACTAAAAAGCAAAAATATATAATTTGTCGATAAAAACGCCTTCAATCCGCTAAAAAAATACCTTGCAGGCATTATCAAACCCAGAACCTTGCGATTCCTTGGCGATTGCTCTAACAACTGAACTAAACTGGAAGCCCCCCCCCCCTACTCAGGAATAGTTTGTTCAAGGCAAATGTAGAACTGGTTCAGTGACCTAGCCAGCTCCCCCCCAATTTAAATCCAATTAAAAATTTATGATGAAGCCTGTAAGATTGAATTCATCCGAGCTACCCTAGAATCACTAATGAGTGAGCTAAGATTACTTTCAAACTAATACCCTTGGGAAAGATATGAAACCTCTCCCACCCCAGTTATGGGTTAAATAATATTGCTACTATTCTTCTACAAGTATGGCTTAGTCATTAAATAACCCATGAAGGTTGATATGCCGTTAAAAAAAGAAAACAAACCATTCTTGATTCCTATAATACTACCTCTGTCCCATAATAATTGGTACATTTGTATATAAATTTTCTTACACTAAATGTAACACCTATTATGGGACAAATGCTATATTATCATTTGATTACATCCGTGCCATAATAGTTGTGACATTTAGTTTATGAAATTTATATTTAAATGTAACAACTATTATGGGACAGAAGTGGTAAAAAATTTAAGTCTGTCCCATAATAGTTGTACATTTTAATATAAATTTCTTATACTAAATGTACCAACTATTACGGAACAGAGGTAGTGTTCACAATAACTTTGAGCAGTCATTAAGATGAGAAAATAATCAGTAAATTCAAACGCACCTTTTAATTCTTGAATTATTTTTTAATGGGAAGGATGTGATTGGTGGGTTTTGCTGCCTATTGGTCTCGAAGAAAGGAGTGGCATGACGCTTCGTTACTGATGTCATTAAGTTTATTTAATAAACACTGTGAAACTGTACAAGGAAAAACAAATAACATTTAATAAACAGATAACAGCGAATACTTTTCAAAACGAAATAAGAAATCCTCAAAGAAATGTGAGAGCGCTTACCATGCTGTCTGTCCCCAACCAGTGACATAAAACTCTAAAGGCTTGTAAGTGACTTCCCCTTATCTTTTTACGGTTAGGGTTCATAGACCACAGAAACTAGTGGTCGGCACAAAATGGTATTAATAAAACCCATTAAACTACTCTAAATTGGATACTGTGGTTGTAGTTAATTTTAAAGACAAAAAAATAACTATATAAAAATAAGATATAATTAACTGGTCGGTTTAGCGGCAGTTACAGTGGGCGCTAAGGAGATCACAAAAAATTAGGTTGCAAGGTTGAGAGTTTAAGTTACAAATCACCATGTTATATGTTTTAAACTTTTTCTCAGTTTGCTTAGTAAATAAAGTTCTTTTTTTTTTTTACAACATGAAATGCAAAAATGTAAATTCTGATTATCTGGTGTTGCTTATCCGCCGAATTATTTCTTATGAGTGTCATCAACTCAGCTAAATAATGGACCATTCCATTTTTATTATAAAGAAAGGGAAAAAAAGGTCATGCTACATAGAAAAACATAAGAAAGGAAGAGAGAGGGGGTGAGCGTACAGAAGCGATAATATTAATGTTTCAATCAAAAATGAAAAGATGAAAAGAAAAAGAAAAAAAAAAATAGCGAGAGAGAGTTAAATAAGATTATTATACATTTTATATATTGTACTATTTTGTAATAGCTCTTAAGTAAATATATCAAACATTGTAATAATTAAATTATCATTTTATGCCTCACAACAAAACACCTGTAAATAAAGCAAGGGGATAACTCACTTTCATTTACAACCATACACAAATATAATTGATTGAATGCCAAAGGTGATACAGAATACTGCAATCACAATTCCACTTCTTTATAAATTCAAACATGAAACAGTTGCTCTGTCGGCTGGGGCTGTAGAATATGCCGACTACCCCTCTGGCTGTTGGTAGCAACCCATAATACATGAGGACAGGATTGCGGTGGCTGAGCAGTCTGTGACCCTGTTACATGCAACATTCCATTTCGGTGCTTACTTAAGCTAGATGGGGTGGTTGGAGAAGCCCCATCCGATTAATTGGCTAGCACCTATATGATTGTCCTGACTGTATTCTTCAAATTGCTTTTATGGCAAACACCCAACCCTTTTTATCTTATAGGTGCTAGAAAGCAGTAGCTGAGGGTCAACTACCAGTATTTAATAATATACATGAAGTTAATGAAAATCATTTCTTAAATAAATCATATATATATATATATATATATATATATATATATATGCCCAACTGGAGTCGTACCTAATTTTGAAAATCAATTAATTAATAATGAATTAGGCGGGAATGCCTATTTAAATGTATGGCTAAACAAATCGAGAAAAATCAATCTCTGTATGTACATTTCGGCCTATTAGGCCTCATCAGCAGAGCTATAGATAGGAAGGCCGCCCTGTGCGTGATTTGAAACCGGACTGCCAAGCTGACAGGCCGATACCATAACCCCTACACCAAACGGACTTCTTAGATTTTACGATTTGTTTAGAGTAGGTTAATATTCCTCTTCTAGTGACTTTTATTACACGACGATATGATAAGTTGTAAACAAGGTATGTTTGGAATGGCTTTTTTGCCGACAATTTTTGGGAGAATCCTGTCAGCTTGGCAGTCCGGTTTCAAATCACGCACAGGGCGGCCTTCCTATCTATAGCTCTGCTGATGAGGCCTAATAGGCTGAAATGTACATACAGAGATTGATTTTTCTCGATTTGTTTAGCCATACATTTAAATAGGCATTCCTGCCTAATTCATTATTAATTAATTGATTTTCAAAATTAGGTACGACTCCAGTTGGGCACATATTCTCCCAAAAATTGTCGGCAAAAAAGCCATTCCAAACATACCTTGTTTACAATATATATATATATATATATATATATATACATACATACATACATACACACACACAAGGTGTCAAAAAAGTATCAATATTTTTTTGTAATTTTTGACACACCTTGTATTCTGAAAAAAAAAAAAAAAGTTGCATTCATTAACGTTTTTCAGAACATAAGGTGTGTCAAAAAAGTAGCAAGTTTAAAGCTGTATTTACCAAGATAGAAATGAAGAATAAATGGAACTTTTTCTTTTCTGAATACAAGGTGTGTCAAAAATTACAAAACATCTCAATACTGTTCTGACACACCATGTATATAAAACAAAAACAAACATAAAAACAAGATTTGGCATTAAATCACCCACAAGGGTTGATATGCCATTAAACCAAACAATCAGCATGAAAGAATTTGTCATAAAAAATTAAAGTCAGCGGATTTACCTATTATTGGTATCAGCTGGACAGTAAAGGAGTCTATCCTCTTTTCATGAGTGCTAGATTGCTTTTGTGTCTGAGGTGGAGGGCCACACCCACCATCAGTTCCCAACTTTGCCACATAGATCCAAGCTATGCTACTCATGTGCTGAGTTGGTGAGGGCCAGTATTGAACCTGGAACCTTGTGGTTACTAGGCGGATCTAATGCTAAATTTTTATGTCCATACCCCAAGTTTGCTGGAATAGGACTTAAAAAGAAAATTGAAAATTATTGATTAATCCTGAATTTTGTCTTTTTCAACAATCAAGTTGTTAATTTTCAACCTATGAATCTGAAAATCTTTGCTTAAGAAAAAAAAGAAAATTCTTTTATCTTAAATTTCCTTTCAAAAAAAATTCTACCTCTTCGAAAAAATAACTTTTTTTTCTTTTTCTTTCATAGCATGAAGAAAACATCTTTTTAAAGTGGTTGTGTAAAGAAAAAAAAACCTTAAAATTCTATTCCCATCCTAAAAAATCTTTATACACTGTGAAATACTTTATTTTTTTTATTTTTATGCTTAAAATTAAAAATTAATTTTTTAATATTTGTTTTAATACCTTGATCTTTATTTATTGTAATTTTTGTTATTTATTGAAAAATTTGTAACATTTTAACCCCTCCTGGCCATTTTAATTTGCAGTTGATGTGACTCAGTATTACAACTTTTGATTTTTTTTTTTTTTTCATTATGACTTTAATAGACTTTTTTTTTTCTCTCTTTTTGATCTTAGCAAAAAGAAAGAAACGCTTGTAAAGGGACACAACTCCAACTGCTCATTTTTCCCCCCAATATCAAAGAGTAATTAAAAAGCTTCTTAGCATTTGAAAAAAAAAAAAAAAAGATAAAATACTGAAATCTTTTTTTAAAAATCCCCAAATTTTGTTTTACCTTAAATCTAAAAAAAAATCCTAACAAATTTCAAATCCATTTTGTTCCAATAAATATATATAAAAAAAAAGAAGAAATTAGAAAAACAACAATCAAACTATTCTTCACAAAAATAATTGTGTGTGTGTGCATATTTTTAAAAATAAATAAAATAATATATTTGGACTGTTGTCCTCATCTTTATTGTGTATAAACACAATGTTCATGCCACTGTAACCTCAGCCTGAATGTTGTGTTTATACACAATAAAGATGAGGACAACAGTCTGAAATATCATAATTATTCATATCAAGCCTCATCTCATAAATACACATAAAAATATGTAAATAAAATATTGTTTGGAAACAATTCTGTTATAGTGTATATATATATATATATATATATATATATATATATATATATATACAATTCTTAATTCTGTTTTAGCATATTTATACTGATGAATGAATTTGTATCCCTGCTATGGTAACATGGTAAACAATCAGCATATTCTAAGCCCCAGCAACGGGGGGGGGTCTAAAGGTCAAAATCTTACTGGAAAATTGATATTCATAATCTAACAACAACAACAAAAAATCAAATAAAACTAGTAATTCTTATATGACAAAAAGTACAGGGTAGTGTGAAAGTCTTGTGACCTCTACATATTAAAACAATCTGTAGGGGCCACAAGACTTTCATTATTTTTTGTTTTAATATATGATATATAATATCATTAATCAAAATAGTAATAATAATTTCTCTGAATTTTTTTAGATGAGGCTTAATATGTATTATTCGGACTATTGTCCTCATCTTTATTGTTATCTACACAATGTTTCGGCTGATGTGCCCCTCCGGCCTTCTTCAGGTATTTCTTATAGAACTTGGGAACCTTCTTGTCGAACTCTGGAGCCTTCATGGAACTTCAAACTGAATCCTTTATTCAATCAACGGAGTAGACTGTTCTCATTCTATTAACCATGACTGGGTACAAGTGTTAAACTGTGTTAATTATTCTATGTTACTGTCACCCTTGACCAGGATTGAGCCTGCAGCCCAGAGATAACTGTCACTTACAACTGTATTAACTCAACGACTATATCCATTGTGCCATGTGTCCAATTATTTCCAAATAATACATATAATATATAAGTTATGTAATTGTTTTACCTCTAAAAAAAAGTCTTTAAAAAATTAAATTATTTTCTAAAATTTTGAGTTGAATTCAGGACTGTGGAGTCAGAAGCAATGGGGGCGGGGGCTTCACTGGAGTTGGAATCAGTAAAACTATATCAACTTACTCCAGTTGAATTTACACTTTATTTGGCCCTACTTTAGTCTGTAAAGTTATATAGTGCACAATTCTTATAAATAGATTATTTAAAAAATCATGGTTTCATATTTACTTGTAGGCTATAATCACTTGATTACATAAAAAGGAATCGGTGTCAGAATTGCCAAAAATAAAGGAGTCAGAGTTGGAGTCTAAGGTTTTGTGTTCCAATTCCACAGCCCTGGTTGTATTATGTAGTTATTTTACCTCTTAAAAAATATGTAGGGGGTGATAACTTTCAGACCACCCTTTATATATGTCATTTGTTATGGAGGCCTCTGTGGTGTAATGGTTACCGTCATAGGAAATGGACACAGCAAGAGGAGTTCAAATCCTTTATGAGGCTGTTTGCATTTCACAGTACTAATACCCTTGGAAAATTATTCTCCCTCCAGCTATGGGTGAATAATAGGGCAGACTGGGCTCTTTAACCTTGGTTAGACAACCAATCTAGGAGAAAGAAAACTCTGAATTTAAGAAACTGACCATGTGTCACATCCTACTTGTGCAAAAGGGTTGGTATATATATATATATATATATATAATATATATATATATATATATATATATATATCATTTGTCTGAATTTTTGAGATAAGGCTTGGTAATTGGTATTAAGGTTCCCGTGTTCAACAAAAACACCTGATTGTTGGAGGGCACATTGGCTGAAATGTTGGGTATATAACAATAAAGATTAGGATTACAGTACAAAAAGTCCAAATAATACAATATATATTCAGCAAAATTAGTTACCTATATTTTTTTACTTCCCCTGAGGAAGGTGTACCTTGAACACCGAAACTGTAGTTGAGAGAAAACCTTTTTTCTATGACATACATATATATATATATGAATTTAACATTTTTAGAAAAAACAAAATCTGTTTCGACCTTTTTAATAGAGCGGTCTTCATCAAGGGCAAAATATGAAGGAAAGACGGAATAAATAACCGTTAGAAGGAGGGGTACAAACGAACGCTGGTTTTTCGATGCTGGAATTTTTTTTTTTTAAATGTGTATTCTGTGTTAAAAATAAAATAAATTTCATTTTTAAAAAACAGAAGCATTATAATCCCTAATATATATATATATATATATATATATATATATATATATATATATATATATTAATGTATATATCATTTGTTAAAAAGAATTACAGTAAGTTTACATGTGAAATGTTTTGAAAATTAATCCACTTCCTTCTTTTTGATTTTTCATCTCACAAATGTCTGTATTTAATTTGTTTCTTTGATTTCAGCTTCTTGATAGAGAAAGAGAGGAAAATCGTCGCCTCTTAAAATTACTTAATGATAAAGACAAGAGAATTGCTGAACTCGAACATGAAATAGCGCTTCTAAACAAGGTAAGAAAAAAAAAGAAACTAAAACAAAACAAAAAAAAAATAGTTAACACACTAAAATGTATATCCCTATTGCATGTGGATGTTTAAAATACCTCGGAAAGGTGAATGTCTTTGCCTTGCACTGTCCATGGTCACCATGGGCAAGGTATAGCATCTGTCTGTCTAGGGTATGGAGATAAGGCACCTAGTCCTATTTATATATTTATAAAAAGAATACAGAGTATCCACAAAGTTCGTACACACTTTAAAATTTTAAAATTTTGAAAGTGCACACTGACTTTATAGAAAGACTATACATGATAATTTTTTTTTTTTTAGATACAGGATATGATCATAGGAAGTGAAGAGAAAGTTAGGACATTTTAAAATTATAATTTGCTTTGAATAAGAAGTGGATAGTTTAAAACTCTTAACATCCTATACCACCTCATTCAGCCTGGCCAGAAGTCACATTTGTTTTCCTAATCTGCCCAAATGATAGCCTTTGTTTAAATGTAATATTAAACATTTAGAAGTCTTTGATTTAAGGAAAATAACAGGTAACTTGAAATGAAAACGTAATTTTTAGCCATTTTTTGATAAATCCTTATAGGAATGGGGCTCTGGACTTAGAAAATTCTCAACAAGATGTTAAGAGTTAAGCTGTTAGTTACCTACAAATCAAATTTTGTGTTTATATATATATATATATATATATATATATATAAACTCTAAACTCCGACTGTATAAAAAAAAACAACTCCCGGCTTTATAGTCTAATTACACAATATAAACTTTTGCCTGGAGAAAAATTTGAATTTATATATATTCAGCTCTTTGGGGTTTTTTGTGATATGCTTGTCCATAAGTAAATTGAGACCCATCTGATGAGACGAAAATTTGGGGAGCCGGTTTAAATCAACTTAGATTTATATGGGCCCCAATTTTCGTCGAAATAAATTTATTATGGGATTACTGTATTGAGTTCTTCCTTCCTTTATTGATATATATATATATATATAAAGAAAGGACCAAATCATCTGCACCTCCTGAAAATAATCAGATTGTACTATAAAAATTACCAAAAGAAGAAAATACTGTAAAAGTTGCCTAAGTTAAATATACTAAAGTGCTCAATACAAAAAGTAGAGCTAATAAATAATAATGATAAACAAGGTGTTAAGCAAATGTAGACGTAGAAAAACCTGGCTTCTTGGCCAATAAAATTTAAACAAAAATATAAAAAATAAGAAATTAAATAAATAAATAAGAAATAATATATAAAAATTAATAAAAATGAAGTAAATAAAGGAATTAAATAGAAGTTTGGTTTATTGTAGTTATTTTCTATTGGTTTGTGTAGTACTCTTCAAGCGTTTTTTAGGCCAAGTGGTGCAGGCATATAATAGTACGTACACAGCTATAGCTTGGAAGAATCTCCCTCTACTTTTAAATTATGGTCAAGCCAAACTGAAAGCATTGGTTTCTGCTAGATCACCAAAGTTAAACAGCAATGAGCCTGTTCAATACTTAATTGGATGACCATTTAAGCAACAGCAGGTACTGTAAGCAATCTGAGCCCTATGTTTATTAGAATGACTTGATTTGAATTGAATAAACTGGAAGTGGGTTGATATGCTGTAAAACAAAGTACAGTGTTATATATATTTACTAACCCCTCCGCACGAGCAGGATGCGACACAAGGTCAATTTCTTAAGTGGAGCTTAACAGGTTTGAATTCAGAGTTTTCCTTCTAGACTGGTTACCTAGCCATGATTAAAGAGCCCAGTCTACCCTGCTATTTACCCATAGCTGGAGGGAGAATTGGATTCATACCTTTCCTAAGGGTATTAGCAACATGTGAAATGCAAACAGCTTCGTCCAGGAATTGAACTCTGGTCAACAAGTCCATTTCCCATGACTCTAACCATTAGCCCACATGCCTCCATTAAAGTACAGTTATAGAATGATTCCTGTGATTCGACACCACAATTCCTGATAGAAACTCTCCACACATACAAACACACACCTTGACTATACGCTGTTCTTTTTCCTGATATTAGTATATTCTTCTATGTACTATACTTGAACCTTTGATGAGTTGTAGTGTACCCAAGTACTATATGCAATAATTTAATTATTTTTTTTTATTATCACTCACACTACTTTAAAAAAAGTGATTTTGCAATATCTATTAATAATGGAGATAGGGTGTATTTCTGTCTGTAACCAAAACTATGTCACAGTTTATGTCACAATATTCTCAATGATTGTGTAAGTTTATTAATGAGTATTTAATTTATAGTCAAAATCGTTAATACATAGAATAAAGAACAGCCCTGTGATATATACACTCAAAATCTGAGTTAGCAATTTTAAAAATTGTTTTTTTTTTTTTTTACTCTTGCCCATTTTTCAGTAACAAAGAGGTTAACTAAAAAGTTTACAAATAAATAAATACCTACGATTTTCTGTAAAATTCATGTGTGAAATATTCAAAATAATTAATAATTAATAAATGCACACATCATTTTATTTGAGGGGGACAAAATTAAGTTTCCAATTCAAATTTTTTCATTTTATTTTACTCCTTTAATAAATTTGATTTTACTTACTTATGATATAAACCCTCTGACACTGAATTTTTAACTGCCCCCCTTTTAGGCAATATCTTTTAGAAAATAACTTTTACACTACCCGGAGGGTGTTTTCTCTTTTTTTCTTTTTGCTAGTTGTTGTAATTTACAAAATTATTATAGCTAACATTAACAAAATCCTGTAATATAATCCTGTTTGTTTTGTGTTTTTTTTTTTTCAGTTTTTTCTCTTTTTTTCAGTTTTTTTTTTTAATATAATTTTTTTTTTTTTTTCAGTTTTTTTTCAAATATAAAATTTATTTTTTTTACTTATTTTTTTTAAATATAAATTTAAAAAAATTTTTTTTTCAAATATAAAATTTATTTTTTTATTTATTTTTTTTTTAATATAAAATTTTTTTTTTTCAAATATAAAATTTTTTTATTTATTTTTTTTAAATATAAAAATTTTTTTTATTTATTTTTTTTTAAATATAAAAAAAATTTTATTTATTTTTTAAAAATATGAATTTAAAAAAAATTTTTTTTTTAAATAAAATTTTTTTTTAAATATAAAATTTAAAACTTTAAAATATCTTTTTTTTTTTTAAATATAATTTTTTTTTTTTTTTTTTCTTTTTAATGGACCAGCTTGAAGAGATTATAGAACCTAAACTAAGTTGTAAAAGTTGACCTTTTGACCTCCTAATTTCCCCTAAAATGTCATGTTGTGTGATTGTCAATGTGTGATTACTTGTTTTGTTTTTTTAATCTTTTTTTTTTTGGGTTTTGCTTATTGTTTATTTTGTTGCCTGTTTACTTGTCTACTTGAGCAGAAACACTGACCCCCCCAAATGCTCATTGGATGTGCAGGTAATGTCCTATTTGCATGCACCGTAATACATATCTGTATCTCTGTGTGTGTGTGTGTGTATGTATAATGCATCGCACGTATATGTAATGCAGTAGACTATTAACTGTGCAAAACACCTGTGCATGACTCTCTTTTTATTGTTTATATATACATATATATATATATATATACCAACCCCTCCGCACGAATATAATGTGATACAAGGACATCTGTGAGGACAGAAATCAAAAAGGAACAAAGTGGAATATTTTTCAAAAGATTTCACATGTAAATTTAATATTCTTTTGAACAAATGATATATACATATTTACCAACCGTTTTACACGAGTAGGATGTGACACAAGGTCAATTTCTTAAGTGGAGTTCAACAGGTTTAAATTGATAGCTTTCCTGTTTGCAATACCAAGGTTAAAGATTCCAGTCTGCCCTACTATTTACCCCTAGCTGGAGGCAAAATAGTTGGATATATACCTTTCCCAAGAGTATTAATTCTATGCGAAACAGGTTTGAATTCAAAGTTTACCTCTTCTTATACTAGTTGCCATACCAAGGTTAAATATATCCCAGTCTGCCCTACTATTTACTCATAGTTGGATGTATACCTTTCCTAAGAGTATTAGTGCAACATGAAATGTAAACAGCCTCATCCAGGATTTGAACTCATATTGCTGTGTCCATTTCCTACAACAGTAACCATTACACAATGCACCTCCATTTTTCATTGTATATATCTATAGGTATTTAACTTATATCCCATCTTTGTTAGAATATATTTTCCAATGATTTAAGTTTCCTGAGTTTGAGGCTAATTTTAGGTGTCATTTTTTATTGGCTCTGAAATGCCTTAAAATCACCAATTTTCATGTAAATTTTATGGGTGGATTTTATTGGCTTTTCCGATGTGGATGCGTAGATTAAAATAATACCAAAGAAATTGCTCCATTTTGGGAATTGACAGATATGAGGATTCAAATGTCCTCTAACTATGCCTTAAAATTTGGGAATTGACAGATATGAGGATTCAAACGTCCTCTAATTATGCCTTAACATTTTGGGAATTGACAGATATGAGGATTCAAACGTCCTCTAACTATGCTTAAAATTTTGGGAATTGACAGATATGAGGATTCAAACGTCCTCTAACTATGCCTTAAAATTTTGGATTGACAGATATGAGGATTCAAACGTCCTCTAATTATGCTTAACATTTTGGGAATTGACAGATATGAGGATTCAAACGTCCTCTAACTATGCCTTAAAATTTTGGGAATTGACATGAGGATTCAAGATGAGGATTCAAACGATCAAAAATTATGCCTTAATTTTGGGAATTGACAGATATGAGGATTCAAACGTCCTCTAACTATGCCAAAAAAATTGACAGATATGAGGATTCAAATGTCCTCTAACTATGCTTAACATTTTGGGAATTGACAGATATGAGGATTCAACGTCCTCTAATTATGCCTCAGATATTTCAAACGTCCTCTAAATATGCCTTAACATTTTGGGAACAACTAAACATTTTGGGAATTGACAGATATGAGGATTCAAACGTCCTCTAACTATGCCTTAACATTTTGGGAATTGACAGATATTATTCAACCGTCCTCTAACTATGCCTTAAAATTTTGGGAATTGACAGATATGAGGATTCAAACGTCCCCTAACTATGGCCTTAAAAAACACCTATTCTCATGCAAGTTTATGTGGTGAGGTTCCAATTCAGGAGCTCTTGGGAGTTTAGAGTACCCCTTCATTGCTATTACTCCTAGGTACACACTAACCCAGAGTGGTAGTACCTATTTAGGGTCCTCTCTGTAGATTAAATAGATCAAAAAATGAGGATTTGAACTTGTCTCATCATGTCCATTTCATACAATACACCTTCACACAAACAATATCTATATATGGTATGTCAAAAAAAAAAAAAAAGAAGAAAAAAAAAGACCCTTTTTCCCCCCTTCCTTCCTTCCCTTATTTCAATGAATTTGTCTGTATTGTCTTCCCATGTATGTATTTACCCAACCCTTTTGCTCGAGCAGGATGCGACACAAGGTCAATTTTTAAGCAGAGTTTAACAGGTTTGAATTCAGAGGTTTCTTTCCCAAAAATCAATTGCCATACCAAAGTTAAAGAACTCAGTCTGCTCTACCCATAGCTGAAGGATATAGTTGGAAAGATATCTTTTGCAAATTATGTTAATGCTATGTGAAATGCAGACAGCCTTGTCCAGGAATTGAACTCAGTTTGCCATGTCCATTTCCTATGATGCTAACCATTACACCACATATACCTTGTATATTTTAAATGGATAAAAAAATAATTATATTTGATAGAACCATATACAAAAAAAAAAAATTTCTTTGTCTGAATTTTTTTTAGATGAGGCTTGATAATTTGTATTATTCAGACTGCTGTCCTCATCTTTATTGTTATATACACATCATTTCGGCTGATGTGCTCTCTGGTCTTCTTCAGGTATTTCTTGTTGAACGTGGAATGAGAACAGTCTTGTGATGAATTGAATAAAGGGTTTGGTTTGAAGTTACAAGAAGGTGCCATGATACAACAAGAAATACCTGAAGAAGGCCGGAGTGCATATTGGCTGAAATGTGTATATAACAATAAAGTTGACGACAACAGTCCCAAAAGTACAAATAATCATTAAAAAAAAAAAACTCTTAAGAAACAATTACACAAAAAATCTAAATATGAACATACAATGAAAGCAATTCCCTAACCTCAAGGCATAAAATAACATAAGACAGGTTGACATGCCGTTAAAATCAATTAATCAAAATTCTTCTTTTGTTAATATAGTGAACAAGTTTTGCCACAAAGATAAAAATTTCTTCTTATACTTTTTACATATTGAACTATCATGCAATAGCTCTTAAGTAAACATATCAAACATTGTAATAATTAAATTATCATACTGTGGTATATCCACAGGTTTTGCTAGTACTATTTAAAGAGAATAAAGGTGAGGAGATTAATATGGCATCAAATACAGGTGTTTACAAGGGTCAAGGTGTTTTTCATGGCAGTCACCACCAAATTTGAATGGAGTTTTTTTTTTTGTATGATGTTTATGCTCATTATTTATTTTTTTTTTTTTTTTTTTTTTCTAAAGATGAATATTTTTATTGGGTTAAACTTGCAAATCATTGTCAAAATTAAAATGGAAACTTTTTTGATGGTGATCCATGACAGTTTAACACTACAGTGTATGAATGAACTTTTTTTGCGAATTGTGTTATGGTTTAGGGTTTGGGGATTAAGGTTGTTTTTAATATATGTATTGCTTTAAAAAACAAACAAAACAACAAATTACTATACATTTAATTAACCATTGAAATTAATTATTGAATCCAACGGTAGACACATTAGTCTCAGTTGTTTGTGTCAATATTGCAATGTACAATTTCAATTAAACTTGGATTAAAAAAAAATTATTTTTCAACCATAAATGTATAGTAATTTGGGATTTTTTGTTATTTTTTTAAAGCAATACGTAATTAAAAACAACCTTAATCCCCAACCCATAAACCGTAACCCAATTCGCAAAAAAGTTCATTCATACACAGTAGTTAAACTGTCATGAATCACCACCAAATAAGTTTCCGTTTTAATTTGACAACGATTTCCAAGTTTAACCTTTTATTGATTGTTAAAAAGTGTCTTTTTTGTTATCTTTTAATTCTTTTTTCTTACTCTTTTAAAAACGGTATTTCAAGTAAGCATTATATATATATGTATGTTTTTGTTGAACTTGACAGACAATTCTTGCCTGACAAGTTTCTTTTCTAACTGTCTGGCCATCTTTTTTTATATCAAGCTGGAATTGGTGAATGAATCCACCAAAGGTTTTACACGAGTACTTTCTGCACTATTTAGTGACATCATCACTGTTAATTCTCCTTCCATCATTCCCCTTAACATTCTTATAAACTTGTGAGCCCCCCCCCTATTTATTTCTACTGCTACTGTTTGTTTAAAAAGAAACAATGGAAACATCTCACCTGTTCCAGACCTGATGTTGGCACTAAGTAGTGCAGAAAGTACTTGTGTAAGAACCTTTGGTGGATTCATACACCGGTTCCAGCTTGATATAAAAAAAAAGATGGCAAGACAATTAGAAAAGATAAAAAAGAAACTCGTCAGACAAGAATTGTCCGTTGAGTTCAACAAAACATGCATAAAAGAAAAAATTCTGCTAAAATATACTTATTTTTTTTATATATATTATATAATATATATATATACATACTGGGTTAGTGAAGGCATAAAATCAAACAGGTCTTGGTACTTATCAGTTTCTTGCCTATGCGATTTTCAATACTCTATCAAAATATTGAGCGTGCACACACACACACATGTATGTATATATATATATATATATATATACAACCCCTCCGCACGAGCAGGATGTAACACAAGGTCAATTTCTTAAGCGGAGTTCAACAGGTTTGAATTCAGAGTTTTCCTTCTCCTAGACTGGTTGCCTAACCAAGGTTAAAGAGCCCAGTCTGCCCTACTATTTACCCATAGCTGGAGGGAGAGTAGGATTCATACCTTTCCCAAGGGTATTAGCGCTAAGTGAAATGCAATTACCACATACATATATATATATATAAGTCACAGACATATGTTTCAGCGTTTCACTCACCTTCAGTTTAGCTAGACACAACAACTACCTCTGACCAGGAGCGAAATCCAACTGACTTTACGCCAGCCCTATTTCTTAACCTCTTGGCCGTTTGACAGCTCCCGTAACGGGTTGGTGTTTAAACTCTTAATACATATGTTTGTTTATATATTTTATGATCACTAGAGAGATCCAGTCTGTGAACAGATGATCATTGCTTTATATATGCTGGCAGTAAAAGTTAATTTAAATCACCCCTAGAGAGCTCTACCAAGTTTTGGGAGCATATACACACACATTGATAATATGGTGTACTGTATTCATAATTGAAGAGTGCTCAATATCTTGAATAGAGCACGTATAATTCCATGTCAAATCATCCAGAAAAAAGTAAAATTGTCACCCAACCCCTTCAATTTTGTACAGGTGTGGATTGTGTTAAAGTTAAACATACCCCAAAGTTTGAGCTTCCAATTCCAAAAATTGGCAAAGTTATGTCGATTTTTAGCTCTCAAAATTTGGTGGGGTTCACGAAAAATGGCGACTTTTTGTAATTTATATTTGTCTGTAAAATGAATTCTAGAGCTTTCCTACACCTAAAATTTGGTTTATAAAGCATTTTTGCCTGACGAATCCAAAAAATGCAAACTATCTTTTTAATACAAATAATGTTCAATATATGTGAAATAATAATAGAAAAAAATTTTGTCTTAGATTCAGTGCCATATCGGGATATTGATCATTCTATGAAAATATCAGAAATCATCAATAACTTAAAATTAGTTGACTTTAAGACTTTTTTGATAGCATTTTTCGATTCATCGGGCATAAATGGTCTTATAAACCAAATTTTAGGAGTAAGGAAGCTCTAGAACTCATTTTGGGTGACATAGCCTGGATGATTTGACATGGAATTACCCATATATAAACTTAGGGTAGCGTGAACATCAAGTCAATGACACTTGGTTATTGACAGTTTCTTGACTATGTGATCACAAAGGCGAGAAACTGTCAGTAACCAAGCATTATTGACTTCATGTCCATGCTACCCATATTTTTTTATTTATAAGTTTTTAAAGTTTATTTATATATATATATATATATATATATAAAATAATAAAATTCGAAGGCAATACAATGCGTAAAAATAAAAGACAAAAAGATGTTTTATATGTCTAGACATATAAAACATCTTTTTGTCTTTATTTTTTACGCATATGTATTGCCTTCGAATTTTATTATTTATAACATACTTAACAATGCTTCAAGCAAATTACAATTACTTATTATATATATATATATATATATATATATATATATGCACACACACACACACATTTAAAAAAATAACTAACAATTTATTGTTTACACTGTAAGTATGTATTTACCCAACCCACACAAGGCCAATTTTAAGCTTCTCCTAGATTGGTTTGCCATACCAAGATCCACTCTGATAGTGGTAGTACCTGTTAGGGTCCCATCTGAATTAGAACCACCACTAAATGCAGTTTAACAACATACCCAGGACACTGACCCTCAGCCACTGCTTTCTAGCACATGATAAAACAGGTTGGAGGGGTGCCATAAAAGCAATAGGGTCTGGACAATCATATAGGTGCTAGGGTTTGATGTGACCAGCCAATTTATCGGCGGGCCTCTCCGACCGCGCCCGTCTAGCCCAAGTAAGGACAAAAGTGATTGTGTTTGTCTGAATGATTGAGAAAGGCTTGATGATTAGTATTATTTGCGTTATTCGGACTATTGTCCCCATCTTTATTCTTATTGGACACATGGCCTAGTGGATAAGGTAGTTAGGTTAAGACAGTTCTAAGTGACAGTTATTTCTGGATTCCGGGTTCAATCCTGAGCAGTAGCAGTAACATAGAAAAATAATTAACACAACTCCTACCCCAGCAATGGTTAGCGGAATGAGAACAGGATACCCCCGTGGACTGAATAAAGGGTTAGGTTCAAAGTTCCGTGATGGCTCCCGACTATGACAGAAGGTTCCCTACTACGACAAGAAGGTTCCCGAGTTTGAAAAGAAGGTTCCGAGTCCAAAAAGAAATACCTGAAGAAGGCCGGAGGGCATATCGGCGAACGTGTACAAATAACAATAAAAGATGGGGGACAATAGTCCGAATAACGCAGATAATACTGATTGTGTTTGTTTATACACACACACAGCTTATTGTTTATTTGTGTGCCTGTTTACTGTCTACATGAGCAGAAAGCACTGACCCCCACCCAAATGCTCATGGGAAGTGCAGTACATGTCCATATTGCATGCACCGTAATACATATCTGTATCTCGTGTGTGTGTGTGTGTATTAGTAACTGCATGCACGTATATGTAAATGCAGTAGACTATTAACTGTGCAAAACACCTGTGCATGACTCTCTTTGTTTATGTATAATTACACTATAATCTATATATATATACCAACGCCCTGCCGCACGAAATAATGTGATTACAAGGACACTGTGAGGACAGAATCACCAAAAGGAACAAAGTGGAATATTTTCAAAGATTTCACATTAAATTAATATACTTTGAACAAATGATATATATACATATTACCACCGTTTACACGAGTAGGATGACACAAGGTCAATTCGTAAGTGGAGTTCAACAGTTAAATTGATAGGCTTTTCCTGTTTGCAATAACCTAAGGTTAGAAGATTCCAGTCTGCCTACTATTACCCTAGCGGAGCAAAATTAGTTGGATAATACCTTCCCAGAAGTATAATTCTATGGAAACAGTTTGAATCAAAGTTACCCTTCTTACTAGTCTGCCATACCAAGTGTAAATATATCCCGTCTGCCCGACTATTACTCAAGTTGGATGTAATACCTTCTCTAAAGAGTATTAGTGCAACATAAGTAAACAGCCTCATCCAGATTTGAACTCATATTGGCTCGTGTCCATTCCTACAACAGTAACCATCACACAAGCACCTCCATTTTTCATTGTAAATATCTCGATAGGAGTTAACTATATCCCACTTGTTAGAATTATTTCCAATGATTAAGTTTCCGGTTTAGGTATTGTGTCATTTTATTGCTCTGACAGGCCTTAAATCACCAATTTTCATGTAATGTTATGGGTGATTATTGGCTTTTCCGATGTGGATGCGTAGATTAAAAATACCTAAAGAATTGCTCCATTTGGGATTTGACAGATATGAGATTCAAAGCTCCTCTTAACTATGCTTAAATTTTGGGAATACAGGATATGAGGATCAACGTCCTCTAATTTGCCTTAACAATTGGAATGACAGTAGAGGATCAAACGTCCTCGTAACTATGCCTTAAAATTTGGGATGACAGATATGAGATTCAAACGTCGCTAATTAATGCCTAAATTTGGGAATGTGACTAGATTAGTGAGGATTCAAAACGTCCTAATTACCGTAAATTTTGGAATACAGATAGAGGAATCAAACGTCCCTTAACTATGCCTTAAAATTGAATTGACAATATGAGATTCAAACGTCCTCTAACTTATGCCTTAAATTTTTGGAATTGACAGATATGAGTTCAAACGTCCTCTAACTATGCCTTAACATTTTGGGAATTACAGATATGAGGATTCAAAATCGTCCTCTAACTATGCCTTAAACATTTTGGGACATTGACAGATATGAGATCAAACGTCCTCTTAATTATGCCTTAAAATTTGGGAATTGACAGATATGGGAATTCAAACGTCCTCTAACTATCCTTAAAAATTGGGAATTGACAGATATGAGGATTCCAAAACGGTCCTCTAACATGCCTTAAAATTTTGAATTGACAGAGATGAGGATTCAAATGTCCTTCAACCTATGCCTTAACATTTTGGAATTACAGATATGAGGATTCAAACGTCCTCTAATTTATTGCCTTAAAATTTTGAATGCAGATATGAGGAGTTCAAAAACGTCCTCTAAATGATGCCTAACATTTGGGAATTGACAGATTATGAGTTATTCAAACGTCCTCTAAACTATGCCTTAACATTTTGGAATTACAGATATGAGGATTCAAACGTCCTCTAACGATGCCTTAACATTTGGAATTGACAGATATTGAGGATTCAAACGTGCCTCTAACTAGCGCTTAACATTTTTGGAATTGACAGATATGAGTATTCAAACGCTCAACTATGCCTTAAAAATTTTGGGAATTGACAGATATGAGGATTCAAACGTCCCCTGTAATCTATGCCTTAAAAAACACCTATTCTCATGCAAGTTTATGTGTGAGGTTCCAATTCTGAGCTTCTGGAGTGTTAGAGTACCCTTCAATTGCTATTACTCCTAGGTACAAACACATAACCCAGAAGTGGTATACCGTTTAGGGTCCTCTCTGTAGAGTTAAATAGATCAAAAAATGAGGATTTGAACTTGTCTCATTCATGTCCATTTCATACAAATTACACCTTCACACAAAAAAAAAAACCCCCAAAAATTGTTCTTTTATATGTATGTCAAAAAAAAAAAAAAAGAAGAAAAAAAAAAAAGACCCTTTTTCCCCCCTTCCCTTCTTTCCCTTATTCAATGGGAATTGTCTGTATTGTCTTCCCATTGTAGTATTTACCAACCCTTTTGCTCGAGCGTATGCGACACAAGGTCAATTTTTTAAGCAGATTTAACAGGTTTGAATTCAGAGGTTCTGTTCCCAAAAATCAATTGCGCATACCAAAGTAAAGAACTCAGTCTGCTTACCCATAGCTGAAGATAGTTGGAAAGAATCTTTTGCCAATTTATGTTAATGCTAGGTGAAATGCATGACAGCCTTGCCAGGAATTGAACTCAGTTTGCGATGTCCATTTCCTATGAGCTAACCATTTACACCACATATACTGTATTATTAAATGGATAAAAAAATAATTATATTTGATAAACCATATACAAAAAAAAAATTTCTGTCTGAATTTTTTTTAGATGAGGCTTGATAATTTGTATATTCAGACTGCGCCTCATCTTTATTGTTAATATACACATCATTTCGGCTGATGTGCTGCTCTGGTCTTCTTCAGGTATTTCTTGTTGAACGTGAAATGAGAACAGTCTGTGATGAATGAATAAAGGTTTGGTTGAAAGTTACAAAGAAGTGCCATTGGATTACAACAAGAAATACCTGAAGAAGGCCGGAGTGCATATTGGCTGAAATGTGTATATAACAATAAAGTTGAGACAAACAGTCCCAAAAGTACAAATAATTCATTACAAAAAAAAACTTACTTAAAAAACTTATTGTACACAGAAAAATTCTAAATCATAAACATACAATGAAAGCAATTCCCTAACCTCAGAGCATAAAATAACACAAGACAGGCCTGTACCTATGCCGTTGGAAAAATTCAATTAATTCTAAAATTCTTCTTTTGTGTTACTATAGCTCGACAACAAGTTTTGCCACAAAGATAAAGAATTTCTTCTATACTTTTTACATATTGAACTATCATGCAATAGCTCTTAAGTAAACATATCTCAAACATTTTAATAATTAAAATTATCATACTGTGTATATCCACAGTGTTTGCTAGTTACTATTTAATAGAGATAAAGGTGAAGCAGCTCATAATTGCATCAAATACAGTGTTTACAGACGCGGTCACGTGGTTTTCTCATTGCGCAGTCACCATCAAGATTTCGAATGGATAGTTTTTGTTTGTATGTGGTTTATTATTGTTTGCTCATATTTATTTTATTTAACTTTTTTTTTTTCTAACTGATGAATATTTTATTGGGTTAAACTTGCAAATCATTGTCAAAATTTAAAAAGGTAAACTTTTTTGTGGCTATTCATGACATGTTCTATACTACAGTTGTATGAATGAACTTTTTTGCAATTGTGTTTATGGTTTAGTTGGGATTAAGGTTGTTTTTTATATGTATTTGCTTGATAAAATAAACAAAAACAAACCAACAAATACTTATACATTAATTAACCATTGAGAGATGAAAATTGAATCCTATGTAGACCACATTAGTCCAGTTGTTTGTGTCAAGTATTGGCAATGGTACATTCAATTAAACTTTTGGATAAAATTAAAAATTATTTTTCAAACCTAAATGTATAGTTATCTCTTGATTTCTTCTTTTTTTTTAAAGCAATACTAATTAAAAACAACCTGAATCCCCACAACCCAAAACCGTAACCAATTCGCAAAAAGAAGTTCATTCATACACAGTAGATTACTGTCATGAATTCACCACACAATAAGTTTCGTTTTTAATTTTGGACCGATTGCAGATTTAACCTTTTATTGATTGGTAAAAATGTCTTTTTTAGTTATCTTTCTATTTGTGTTTTCTTATCTTTTAAAAGCGTATTTCAAGTAGCTAAATATAGATATATTATATGTATTATTTGTTGAACTTGTACGAGACAATTCTTGTGCTGACAAGTTCTTATCTTAACTTCTTGTCTGGCATCTTTTTTTTACTTATAGTCAGCTGGAATTGGTGTCGGAAGTCCACCAAAGGTTTCACGATACTTTCTGCACTATTTAGTGACATGCATCACTGTTAAGTTCTCTCCATCATCCTTAAACATTCTTCATAAATTGTGAGCCCCCCCACTATTTATTCTACTGCTAACGTTTGTTTTAAAGCAGAGATACGCAATGAAAAGATAAATCTCACCTGCTCTCCACCTGATGTTCGCACTAAGTAGTGCAGGATCCAACGTACTTGCTGAAGAACCTTTGGTGGAGTTCATACAACCAGCCGGTTCAAGCTTGATATAAATAAGATGCCCAGAGCAATTAGAAAAGAGTAAAAAGAACTCGTCAAGATACGATTGGGCGTCACGATTGAAGTCAACAAACATGCATAAAGAAAAAAATTTGCTAAAATATACTTTTTTTTTAGTATATATATATATAATAGATATACATACTGGGTTAGTGAAGGCATAAAATCAAAGGTCTTGGTACTTATAGTTTCGCCTATGCGATTATATATATAAAGAAAGGACCACCTCCTGAAAATAATCAGATTGTACTATAAAAATTACCAAAAAGAAGAAAATACTGTAAAAGTTGCCTAAGTTAAATATACTAAAGTGCTCAATACAAAAAGTAGAGCTAATAAAAATAATAATAAACAAGGTGTGAAGCAAATGTAGACGTAGAAAAACTTGGCTCTGGCCAATAAAATTTAAACAAAAAATATAAATAAATAAGAAATTAAATAAATAAATAAATAAGAAATAATATATAAAAATTAATAAAAATGAAGTAAATAAAGGAATTAAATAGAAGTTTGGTTTATTGTAGTTATTTTCTATTGGTTTGTGTAGTACTCTTCAAGCGTTTTGTTATGCCAAGTGGTGCAGGCATATAATAGTACGTACACAGCTATAGCTTGGAAGAATCTCCCTCTACTTTTAAATTATGGTCAAGCCAAACTGAAAGCATTGGTTTCTGCTAGATCACCAAAGTTAAACAGCAATGAGCCTGTTCAATACTTAATTGGATGACCATTTAAGCAACAGCAGGTACTGTAAGCAATCTGAGTCCTTTGTTTATTAGAATGGCTTGATTTGACATTGAATAAACTGGAAGTGGGTTGATATGCTGTAAAACAAAGTACACTGTTATATATATTTACCAACCCCTCCACACGAGCAGGATGTGACACAAGGTCAATTTCTTAAGCGGAGTTTAACAGGTTTGAATTCAGAGTTTTCCTTCTAGACTGGTTACCTAGCCATGATTAAAGAGCCCAGTCTACCCTGCTATTTACCCATAGCTGGGGGGAGAATTGGATTCATACCTTTCCCAAGGGTATTAGCAACATGTGAAATGCAAACAGCTTCGTCCAGGAATTGAACTCTGGTCGACGAGTCCATTTCCCATGATTCTAACCATTAGCCCACATGCCTCCATTAAAGTACAGTTATAGAATGATTCCTGTGATTTGACACCACAATTCCTGATAGAACCTCTCCACACATACAAACACACACCTTGACTATACGCTGTTCTTTTTCCTGATATTAGTATATTCTTCTATGTACTATACTTGAACCTTTGATGAGTTGTAGTGTACCCAAGTACTATATGCAATAATTTAATTATCTTTTTTTATTATCACTCACACTAAAAACATTTTAAAAAAGTGATTTTGCAATATCTATTAATAATGGAGATAGGGTGTATTTCTGTCTGTAACCAAAACTATGTCACAGTTTATGTCACAATATTCTCAATGATTGTGTAAGTTTATTAATGAGTATTTAATTTATAGTCAAAATCGTTAATACATAGAATAAAGAACAGCCCTGTGATATATATACTCAAAATCTGAGTTAGCAATTTTAAAAATTTTTTTTTTTTTTTTTACTCTTGCCCATTTTTCAGTAACAAAGAGGTTAACTAAAAAGTTTACAAATAAATAAATACCTACGATTTTCTGTAAAATTCATGTGTGAAATATTCAAAATAATTAATAATTAATAAATGCACACATCATTTTATTTGAGGGGGACAAAATTAAGTTTCCAATTCAAATTGTTTCATTTTATTTTACTCCTTTAATAAATTTGATTTTACTTACTTATGATATAAACCCCCTGACACTGAATTTTTAACTGCCACCCCTTTTAGGCAATATCTTTTAGAAAATAACTTTTACACTACCTGGAGGGTGTTTTCTCTTTTTTTTCTTTTGCTAGTTGTTGTAATTTACAAAATTATTATAGCTAACATTAACAAAATCCTGTAATATAATCCTGTTTGTTTTGTGTTGTGGTTTTTTTTTTTTTTTCAGTTTTTTCTTTTTTCAGTTTTTTTTAATATAAATTTTTTTTTTTTCAGTTTTTTTTTCAAATATAAAATTTATTTTTTTACTTATTTTTTTTAAATATAAATTTAAAAAAATTTTTTTTTCAAATATAAAATTTATTTTTTTTACTTATTTTTTTTAAATATAAATTTAAAAAAATTTTTTTTATTTATTTTTTTTTTAAATATAAATTTTTTTTTCAAATATAAAATTTCTTTTTTTATTTATTTTTTTTAAATATAAAAATTTTTTCAAATATAAAATTTCTTTTTTTTATTTATTTTTAAATATAAAATTTTTTATTTATTTTTTTAAAATATAAAAATTTTTTAATTTTTTTTTTAAATATAAAAAAAATTTTATTTATTTTTTTAAAAAAATATGAATTTAAAAAAAATTTTTTTTTTAAATAAAATTTTTTTTTAAATATAAAATTTAAAACTTTAAAATATCTTCTTTTTTTTTTTAAATATAATTTTTTTTTCTTTCTTTTTAATGGACCAGCTTGAAGAGATTATAGAACCTAAACTAAGTTGTAAAAGTTGACCTTTTGACCTCCTAATTTCCCCTAAAATGTCATGTTGTGTGATTGTCAATGTGTGATTACTTGTTTTGTTTTTTTTAATCTTTTTATTTTTGGGTTTTGCTTATTGTTTATTTTGTTGCCTGTTTACTTGTCTACTTGAGCAGAAACACTGACCCCCCCAAATGCTCATTGGATGTGCAGGTAATGTCCTATTTGCATGCACCGTAATACATATCTGTATCTCTATGTGTGTGTGTGTGTATGTATAATGCATCGCACGTATATGTAATGCAGTAGACTATTAACTGTGCAAAACACCTGTGCATGACTCTCTTTTTATTGTTTATATATACATATATATATATATATATATATACCAACCCCTCCGCACGAATATAATGTGATACAAGGACATCTGTGAGGATAGAAATCAAAAAGGAACAAAGTGGAATATTTTTCAAAAGATTTCACATGTAAATTTAATATTCTTTTGAACAAATGATATATACATATTTACCAACCGTTTTGCACGAGTAGGATGTGACACAAGGTCAATTTCTTAAGTGGAGTTCAACAGGTTTAAATTGATAGCTTTCCTGTTTGCAATACCAAGGTTAAAGATTCCAGTTTGCCCTACTATTTACCCCTAGCTGGAGGCAAAATAGTTGGATATATACCTTTCCCATGAGTATTAATTCTATGCGAAACAGGTTTGAATTCAAAGTTTACCTCTTCTTATACTAGTTGCCATACCAAGGTTAAATATATCCCAGTCTGCCCTACTATTTACTCATAGTTGGATGTATACCTTTCCTAAGAGTATTAGTGCAACATGAAATGTAAACAGCCTCATCCAGGATTTGAACTCATATTGCTGTGCCCATTTCCTACAACAGTAACCATTACACAATGCACCTCCATTTTTCATTGTATATATCTATAGGTATTTACTTATATCCCATCTTTGTTAGAATATATTTTCCAATGATTTAAGTTTCCATTTTAGGTGTCATTTTTTATTGGCTCTGACATGCCTTAAAATCACCAATTTTCATGTAAATTTTATGGGTGGATTTTATTGGCTTTTCCGATGTGGATGCGTAGATTAAAATAATACCAAAGAAATTGCTCCATTTTGGGAATTGACAGATATGAGGATTCAAACGTCCTCTAATTATGCCTTAACATTTTGGGAATTGACAGATATGAGGATTCAAACGTCCTCTAATTATGCCTTAAAATTTTGGGAATTGACAGATATGAGGATTCAAACGTCCTCTAATTATGCCTTAAAATTTTGGGAATTGACAGATATGAGGATTCAAACGTCCGCTAATTATGCCTTAAAATTTTGGGAATTGACAGATATGAGGATTCAAACGTCCTCTAATTATGCCTTAAAATTTTGGGAATTGACAGATATGAGGATTCAAACGTCCCCTTAACTATGCCTTAAAAAACACCTATTCTCATGCAAGTTTATGTGGTGAGGTTCCAATTCAGGAGCTCTTGGGAGTTTAGAGTACCCCTTCATTGCTATTACTCCTAGGTACACACTGACCCAGAGTGGTAGTACCTATTAGGGTCCTGTCTGTAGATTAAATAGATAAAAAAATGAGGATTTGAACTTGTCTCATCATGTCCATTTCATACAATACACCTTCACACAAAATATCTATATATGGTATGTCCAAAAAAAAAAAAAGAAAAAAAAAGACCCTTTTTTTCCCTTTCCTTCCTTCCCTTATTTCAATGAATTTGTCTGTATTGTCTTCCCATGTATGTATTTACCCAACCCTTTTGCTCGAGCAGGATGCGACACAAGGTCAATTTTTAAGCAGAGTTTAACAGGTTTGAATTCAGAGGTTTCTTTCCCAAAAATCAATTGCCATACCAAAGTTAAAGAACTCAGTCTGCTCTACCCATAGCTGAAGGATATAGTTGGATAGATATCTTTCGCAATGATGTTAATGCTATGTGAAATGCAAACAACCTTGTCCAGGAATTGAACTCAGTTTGCCATGTCCATTTCCTATGATGCTAACCATTACACCACATATACCTTGTATATTTTAAATGGATAAAAAAATACTTATATTTGATAGAACCATATACAAAAAAAAAAAATTTCTTTGTCTGAATTTTTTTAGATGAGGCTTGATAATTTGTATTATTCAGACTGCTGTCCTCATCTTTATTGTTATATACACATCATTTCGGCTGATGTGCTCTCTGGTCTTCTTCAGGTATTTCTTGTTGAACTTGGAATGAGAACAGTCTTGTGATGAATTGAATAAAGAGTTTGGTTTGAAGTTACAAGAAGGTGCCATGATATAACAAGAAATACCTGAAGAAGGCCGGAGTGCATATTGGCTGAAATGTGTATATCTTATTATAATGGAGATTGTGGGTTTGTCTGTCTGTAACCGAATCTATATTACTATACAAGTCACAATTCCTTTAGTTATTTACATCATATTCTCCATGATTTTATTTTTATTTAAACCTCAATTATTAATAAAATTGTTTTACATTATTAATACTGTTGACCATATCTACATACTAATAACATGCAATTGTATTTATATATACAACAAAATAGAGGTTTACAGTATGAATGGGAAGGCTAATTTGCATATTGATCTTAAAAAATTGATTTTAATAAATATATGCTTAGTATTATTGATTTCTAATTGTTTGGTTTTATCTTATTGAATATGAGCAAAAATCTCTTCAATAAATCTTAAAAGAAATCCCTTAACAAGAAGAAATAACTGTAATATTATTCTTTACTTCCTATTTTAACTAAACAGTTTAATTAGGAAAATTTACCAATGAAAGACGGGAGTAACGGAAAATGATGGAAGAGTTAGTTTCAAAGATGTTCTATTTTTCAATCATACCCCCTCTGTTCAAAATCTTTTTATCTACATTCTTATTCAGTTTCATTAGCCTTTCTAATTTAATATCATATTTTATTATAAAATTTAACTAAAATACTTGCACCTGGAGGGTGCATATATTTGCTAGTAACAATAAAGTTGAGGACAACAGTCCCAAAAGTACAAATAATCATTAAAAAAAACCTCTTAAGAAACAATTACACAAAAAATCTAAATATGAACATACAATGAAAGCAATTCCCTAACCTCAAGGCATAAAATAACACAAGACAGGTTGACATGCCGTTAAAATCAATTAATCAAAATTCTTCTTTTGTTAATATAGTGAACAAGTTTTGCCACAAAGATAAAAATTTCTTATTATAATTTTTACATATTGAACTATCATTCAATAGCTCTTAAGTAAACATATCAAACATTGTAATAATTAAATTATCATACTGTGGTATATCCACAGGTTTTGCTAGTACTATTTAAAGTGAATAAAGGTGAGGATATTAATATGGCATCAAATACAGGTGTTACAAGGGTCAAGGTGTTTTTCATGCAGTCACCATCAAATTTGAATGGAGTTTTTTTAATTTTTTTTATGATGTTTATGCTCATTTATTTTTTAACTTTTTTAAATTTTTCTAATGATGAATATTTTTATTGGGTTAAACTTGCAAATCATCGTCAAAATTAAAAAACGGAAACTTTTTTGGTGGTGATCTATGACAGTTTAGCTACAGTGTATGAATGAACTTTTTTGCGAATTGTGTTATGGTTTAGGGGTTAAGGTTGTTTTTAATTATGTATTGCTTAAAAAAAAAACAACAAAAAAACAACAAATTACTATACATTTAATTAACCATTGAAATTAAAACTTGAATCCAATGGTAGACACATTAGTCTCAGTTGTTTGTGCAATACTTGCAATGTACAATTTCAATTAAACTTGGATTAAAAAAAAATTATTTTTCAACCTTAAATGTATAGTAATTTGTTATTTTGTTATTTTTTTTAAAGCAATACATAATTAAAAACAACCTGAATCCCCAAACCCCTAAACCGTAACCCAATTCGCAAAAAGGTTCATTCATACACAGTAGTTAAACTGTCATGAATCACCACCAAATAAGTTTCTGTTTTAATTTTGACGACGATTTGCGAGTTTAACCTTTTATTGATTGTTAAAAAGTGTCTTTTTTGTTATCTTTTAATTCTTTTTTCTTTACTCTTTTAAAATGGTATTTCAAGTAAGCATTATATATATATATGCATGTTTTGTTGAACTTGACGAACAATTCTTGTCTGACAAGTTTCTTTTCTATCTTTTCTAATTGTCTGGCCATCTTTTTTTTTTATATCAAGCTGGAATTGGTGTAGGAATCCACCAAAGGTTTTTACACGAGTACTTTCTGCACTATTTAGTGACATCATCACTGTTAATTCTCCTTCCATCATTCCCCTTAACATTCTTATAAACTTGTGAGCCCCCCCCCTATTTATTTCTACTGCTACTGTTTGTTTAAAGAGAAACAATGGAAAAATCTCACCTGCTCCACACCTGATGTTGGCACTAAGTAGTGCAGAAAGTACTTGTGTAAGAACCTTTGGTGGAGTCATACACCAATTCCAGTTTGATATAAAAAAAGATGGCCAGACAATTAGAAAAGATAGAAAAGAAACTCGTCAGACAAGAATTGTCTGTTGAGTTCAACAAAACATGCATAAAAGAAAAAATTCTGCTAAAATATACTTATTTTATATATATATATATATATATATATATATATATATAGAGAGAGAGAGAGAGGGGGGGTAGTGAAGGCATAAAATCAACAGGTCTTAGTACTTATCAGTTTCTTACCTATGCGATTTTCAATACTCTATCAATGATATTGAGCGCGCACACACATATATATATATATATATATATATATATATATATATATACAAACCCCTCCGCACGAGCAGGATGTAACACAAGGTCAATTTCTTAAGCGGAGTTCAACAGGTTTGAATTCAGAGTTTTCCTTCTCCTAGACTGGTTGCCTAACCAAGGTTAAAGAGCCCAGTCTGCCCTACTATTTACCCATAGCTGGAGGGAGAGTAGGATTCATACCTTTCCCAAGGGTATTAGCACTAAGTGAAATGCAATTACCACATATATAAGTCATCCACAGACATGTTTCGGCATTTCACTCACCTTCAGTTTAGCTAGACACAACAACTACCTCTGACCAGGAGCGAAATCCAACTTTATCCCAGCCCTATTTCTTAACCTCTCGGCCATTTGACAGCTCCTGTAACGGGTTGGTGTTTAAACTATTAAATACATACGTTTGTTTATATATTTTATGATCACTAGAGAGATCCAGTCTGTGAACAGATGATCATTGCTTTATATATGCTGGCAGTGAAAGTTAATTTAAATCACCCCTAGAGAGCTCTACCAAGTTTTGGGAGCATATACACACACACATTGATAATATGGTGTACTGTATTCATAATTGAAGAGTGCTCAATATCTTGAATAGAGCACGTATAATTCCATGTCAAATCATCCAAGAAAAAAGTAAAATTGTCACCCAACCCCTTCAATTTTGTACAGGTGTGGATTGTGTTAAAGTTAAACATACCCCAAAGTTTGAGCTTCCAATTCCAAAAATTGGCAAAGTTATGTCGATTTTTAGCTCTCAAAATTTGGTGGGGTTCACGAAAAAATGGCGACTTTTTGTAATTTATATTTGTCTGTAAAATGAATTCTAGAGCTTTCCTACACCTAAAATTTGGTTTATAAAAGCATTTTTGCCTGACGAATCCAAAAATGCAAACTATCTTTTTAATACAAATAATGTTCAATATATGTGAAATAATAATAGAAAAAAATTTTTGTCTTAGATTCAGTGCCATATCGGGATATTGATCATTCTATGAAAATATCAGAAATCATCAATAACTTAAAATTAGTTGACTTTAAGACTTTTTTGATAGCATTTTTCGATTCATCGGGCATAAATGGTCTTATAAACCAAATTTTAGGAGTAGGGAAGCTCTAGAACTCATTTTGGGTGACATAGCCTGGATGATTTGACATGGAATTATCCATATATAAACCTAGGGTAGCGTGAACATCAAGTCAATGACACTTGGTTATTGACAGTTTCTTGACTATGTGATCACAAAGGCGAGAAACTGTCAGTAACCAAGCATTATTGACTTCATGTCCATGCTACCCATATTTTTTTATTTATAAGTTTTTAAAGTTTTATTTATATTTATAATATATATATATATATATATATATATATATACACACACACACACAATTTAAAAAAATAACTAACAATTTATTGTTACACTGTAAGTATGTATTTACCCAACCCACACAAGGCCAATTTTTAAGCTTCTCCTAGATTGGTTGCCATACCAAGATCCACTCCTGTTAGGGTCCCATCTGAATTAGAACCACCACTAAATGCAGTTTAACAACATACCCAGGACACTGACCCTCAGCCACTACTTTCTAGCACATGATAAAACAGGTTGGAGGGGTGCCATAAAAGCAATAGGGTCTGGACAATCATATAGGTGCTAGGGTTTGATGTGACCAGCCAATTTATCGGCGGGGCCTCTCCGACCGCCCGTCTAGCCCAAGTAAGGACCAAAAGTGATTGTGTTTGTCTGAATGATTGAGACAAGGCTTGATGATTAGTATTATTTGCGTTATTCGGACTATTGTCCCCATCTTTATTCTTATTTGGACACATGGCCTAGTGGATAAGGTAGTTAGGTTAAGACAGTTCTAAGTGACAGTTATTTCTGGATTCCGGGTTCAATCCTGAGCAGTGGCAGTAACATAGAAAAATAATTAACACAACTCCTACCCCAGCAATGGTTAGCGGAATGAGAACAGGATACCCCCGTGGACTGAATAAAGGGTTAGGTTCAAAGTTCCGTGATGGCTCCCGACTATGACAAGAAGGTTCCCTACTACGACAAGAAGGTTCCCGAGTTTGAAAAGAAGGTTCCCGAGTCCAAAAAGAAATACCTGAAGAAGGCCGAGGGCATATCGGCCGAAACGTTGTACAAATAACAATAAAGATGGGGGACAATAGTCCGAATAACGCAGATAATACTGATTGTGTTTGTTTATACACACACACACACACACACACACACGCAATACACTCACACTAGCAGAGTACCCTTAAAGAATAATTATTTAAATGTCACTTTTACTTAGGATCAGAGTGTAGTATCTGCACTCTGCTGAGGATTAAAGTGTTACATTGCAGAAATTCTGTTTGCATCCAGTAACATCTCAAATATTTTAGGTTTAGTCTCCATAAGGGCAATAGGGTCGGGACAATCATATAGGTGTTAGGGCTTGATGTGACCTACTGATTGATTGGAGGGGGGGGCGTCTCCAACACCAAATTGGAGTTCTTTCTTTAATATTTTGTATTGTTATTCTGAAAATGTCAATGTTTCTTGTTGTAATGCCTGTCAAATGTTTTCTTTCTTTCTATTGGCTGATTTTCATTGAATTGATACAAATTGACAATGTGCGGCCATCTTGGATTTATTTGTGTTTATCATCTTTTTCATATTTCTACAAAAAAAAAATGTCTATGCATTTGCTTTTCTTTCTCTGTATGCTTGTTTATTTTGGAGCTTTAAAAAAAAAAATGTTTAGCATTGGTAACTTTTTTTTCTTTTAATAACATATTTTGAAATTCACTACTTTTAGAGTTTTAGAGGGGCCAGGTTATAGCTCAGTCAGTAGAGCGTTCGGCTAGAAACCACAAAGTTCCTAGTTCGATACCAGTCCTCACCAACTCAGCATATAAGTAGCACAGGGATCTGTGCGGTAAAGTAAGGAGCTGATGGTAGGTGTGCTGCCCCACCTCAGATGCAAAAATAATCTCCTTGGTCTAGCACGAGTGAAAAGGGGATAGCCTCCCTCACTGATTGGCTGATACCAACTTTAGGCCACCCCGATGACTTTGACTTACTTGAGTTTTGTTAGGAAGCCGAATGTAAGTAAAAAGTAAGTAAAGTTGACGGAGTGGCCTACTGTCAGGTATCAGCCAGACAGCGAGGGAGTCTATCCCCCTTTAACTAGCACTAGACCAGAGAGGTTTTTTTTTTTTCATCTTATGTGAAGTGCCACACCTACCATCAGTTCACCACTTTACCGCACAGATCCCTGTGCTACTCATACGCTGAGTTGGCGAGGGCCGGCATTGAACCCAGAACCTTCTGGTTCCGAGCCAGATGCTCTACCGACTGAGCTAAGCTGGCCCTGTTAAATACTGAACTGAGTGACCACTTAAGTAACAGCAGGTACTGTAAGAAACCCGAGTCCTTTGTTATTAGTCCGATCAGAAAGAAATATTTCAATGCAAATAATATGAAGGATCTATTTGAGAATATTTTAATATATTTATAGAGAAACTTTATAGAGAATATTTATAGAGAAACTTTATGGAGAATATTTATAGAGAAAATTATAATATTTCAATGCAAATAATATGAAGGATCTATTTGAGAATATTAACATACAAAATTATTACCAGTAAAGGAAACTTGAGTACAAACTTTTATCTCACACTATCAGTTTTGGCATGAATTAACCCACAGGGTTTTTATACCATTAAAAAATCAAACCAAACTGAGTCCTCTGTTAATCAAAATGGCTTTATTCAGCATTAAATGACCAGAAAGAGGGTTGATATGTTGTAAAACAACCAACCAAGTATATCATTCCAAAAGTATATAAAAGGAAATGGGTAAATCCTACTTAACGACATAAATTCCACCATCGTATGTCACCCGCTGAAAGAAAAAAAAATACTAAAAATCAAGGAATTAACAGAATTTAATGAAATTTTCAGTGTTGATGTATTAATGAATAAAAAATATAATGCATCAGTTATTTTATTTGAAAACTTACATTTTTTCAGGTCAGTTAACTTTGAACCACGTATGTTTGGGAATCTGTGTTACGCCTCAAACATACGTGGTTCAAAGTTAATTGACCTGAAAAAATGTAAGAGTTTTCATATAAAATAACTGGTGCATTATATTGTGTATTCATTAATATATCAACACTGAAAATTTCATTAAATTGGTTAATTCCTTAATTTTTCTTTTTTTTTTCTTTTAGCAGGGTGACATACGATGGTGGAATTTATGTCCGTTAAGTAGGATTTAACCAAGGAAATAATTAAATTTAGTTGATGATCAAAGAAAGAAAAGGTATGAAGAGATTACAGGTATACAGTGTCAGTCACTGTATACCTGTAATTTGCTGGGGCTTTAGAATACACCAAGTGTACCTCTGCAGAGGGGGAATACCCTCCCCATGTGACCACCTATATTCTTGCCCGGATGAGCTAGTAAGCAAAACTATTAGTAGGTATATCTGACTCATTAGGATTAACTTTATTATTTCCTCTACTTAGGTATCAAGCACTTTTTACATTTTAGCTTTAGACAATCCTAGCAGTTTTATATATATATAGATTTTTATATATAATTTTTTTTCTATTTGCCAAGTGTTATAGTGTTAATCAGTTATTTTCAATTGGTGTGACCCTCTTGGTGGTTTTTTTCCCCCCAGGTAAAGTTTGGTAGTATATTTTTACTAACAAATTATTAGCTGTTTTTTTTTTTTCTTACCACAAGGGTTTACTAATAGGTATATTATATATATATATATATATATATATATATATATATATATATATAAATTCTTAGTTATAATTATTGGCACCCATGAATTTCGCTTCATGATGTAGAAAATCCCCAGAAAAAAAAAAAGAAAAAAAGATATTTAATGAAACAACTTTGGTCTATTGTCAATTCTCATAGTTGTTAAAGAACAGCAAATCAGCAAAATAAGTTTTATATATATATATATATATATATATATTGGTTAGGAGGTTGATATAGAAGGCTATCACAATGCAGGTGTAAAGAAAAAAAAAATAATACGGTAACAATGATGTTGTGTGTTATCCTGTATTTAATTCTTGAATTTCAAGATAATATCTCTTTTTCAAAAGATCACTGGAACTGAAGCAGTCTAGTTAGGAGATTTCTTTTTAAAAAAAGATAATATTAGATAAAAAAGATAAAAAGATATTATCTTTTTAAAAAGAAATCTCCTAACTAGACTGCTTCAGTTCCAGTGATCTTTTGAAAAAGAGATATCTTGAAAATTCAAGAATTAAATACAGGATAACACACATTGTTTCCGTATTATTATTTTTTCTTTACACCTGCATTGTGATAGCCTTCTAAATCAACCTCCTAACCAATATATACACAATGCTTCAAGCAAATTATAAAACTCTCTTATATATATATATATATATATATATATATGTCATCCACAGACACGTTTCAACTTATCAAGTCTCTTCAGTGTGGCTAGACATTCCGTGAGCTACTACAGTCTGGATAGAACTTTGATTGATTCAGCATCAGTCGGACAGCTTAACCGCTCAGCTATCGTCACCCACAGAATGCGAAGGGGATTTTAACTGTTTTAATACACACATCTGTATGTATGTAAAGGCTGTCATAGAGTGCTCCATCCCTTATATAGGAGAGTGTTGCGATTATGCTTTAGTTGGCCATCGTCAGCAAAAATCCCACCAAAGTGCTCAACCCCAGGGGGATGGGCAGCATATATTGTCATCCACAGACATGTGTTTCGACTTATCAAGTCTCTTCAGTGTGGCTAGACATTTGTAAGCTACCTACAGCCGGGATATATATATATATATATATATAAATAAGAAAAGAAATAACAAAAGACTTAGAGATTCAGCATTATAGTCTATTTCAGGGAGCTTGAAATAGACTATAATGCTAAATCTCTAAGTTTTTTGTTATTTCTTTTCTTATATATTTGCTCTGTGACTAACATTAAGAGCACACATTGAGCTCTCAAACTGCGACTGATTTAAAAAAAAATAAAACTCTTGTGTCGTAAGGAAGATTTCTTCTCTGGACTTTTGGATATATATATATATATTGTGAAGATCTAGCAAAAAAAAATATGAACGGTTGCCAATTTTTTGCAATAGTGAATAGAATTATTAAAAGAATTTCAGATTCCAGAAAACTAAAAACCATTTTATTTTATTTTTTGTTTAATGCTTTTAGTTGGCATATTTTTTTTTTGTTTTAAATGCTACCATATTCTTTGTATTCAATCATCACCAACTGTCAAATTGGTTATGTTTTCTTCAAATTATCATCTGCTTGTTACTGTTGTATTTTAAATTATATTTCATACTTGGCTCAACTTAATTTTTTTCTCTTTTTCTCATAATTATATTGTCATAATATTGTGCAGCATTATTATTGGATTTTTTTTTATATTGATAGTTTTCTTCTGTATGTTTCAAATTTTTTTTTTTTTTTTACGGCTTTTACTTACTCTTCTTAATTTTTTTTTTTTTTAGCCTATTGCACTTAGACTATTGTTACTTTCCTCTGTGCATTAAAAATGCTTTTGTATTGCTGTCATTTTTTAAATATCGTCTGTGGCATTTTTTTATCGAAGCTTTATGTCAATTCTTGCATCTGTTTTTTTATGCTTCTTGATGAAATTTTCAAGTCTCCATGTTTCCGTGAAATTTTCTTTTTTGCTTTGTGTCATATTCTTTATATTTTTTGTCTTGTTCTCCTCCTCCTCTCTCTTTGTCTTGTTCTCCTCCTTTTCCTCTTTGACTTTCCCTTCCTCCTGCTTTGCTTTTGCCTCCTCTTACTCTCTTCACCTTGTCCTCCTACTTTCTTCGCCTTGTCCTCCTCCTTTCCTCTCTCTTCGCCTTGTCCTCCTCCTTTCCTCTCTCTTCGCCTTGTCCTCCTCCTTTCCTCTCTCTTCGCCTTGTCCTCCTCCTTTCCTCTCTCTTCGCCTTGTCCTCCTCCTTTCCTCTCTCTTTTGCCGTTTTCACCTCCTCCTCTCTATTGGCCATGTTCTCCTCTTTCCCTTTCTTGATTCCTTTACTTTGCTCTCCTCCTACCACTCTTGTTCCTCTTCCTCCTTTCATACACCAAATAATTTCTAATTGATTACACCCCCCCTTGTTTTAATAACAATTGCTGTTACCATAAAAAACTATAAATTATTTTAATCTCATCCTTCCATTTTTTTTTTTCTATTCTTATTTCACAAAAATATTCCAAGAAATTGTCATAATATTTTTTTAAATATTGATTCATTTAAAAAATTGTTTCTTTATTTTTCCTGTTGCTAAAAACATTCTATGATTTAACAATTATTTTCCTCCATAAGACCAAATTTTGTATTTTCAAATTTGAAAAATTCAAGTAATCTGAACATTAGCTACATAAATGAGAGTAAACTCCCCTTGTTTGTTTCACTTTGAGGAAGCCATATGTTTTGGTCGGCCATTTTCATTTCACTGTAAATCTACGCTGAAAATACGAATTTGTTCAAATCAATACAACTACATGTTTTAACATGAAAATATCATAAAATGTGTTCTTAATAACAATTAAGTTCATTTCAAATAATGTGCAAGCTCAAGTAAGAACACATTTTATGATATTCTGCTGGGAATATTTTTCAGGAGATTGCTAATCTTGGCACCTTTTATCTCAAAAAGTGTTGTGGACTAGCCTAGCATATATAACACCCCTAACGAATACAAAAGGGACAAGAATTACCCACACCTACAAAGGACTACGATGGAACACTACACCCTCAAATAATACAAAAGGGACAATCAATTATCCACACCTACAAAGAACACTACAACGCATAACTCTACACTCTACAAATTCAAAAGCAGGCACACAAGTATATACACCTATGAACAATTCCACACGTATTACACATTGAAAAATATTTTCAATATTTATCAATCTGCCAGGGGTTTTATAGGGATCGGCCCCTATATTTTTACGGCATGTGGAATTGACCAAATTAAAATAATTAAGTTTTCTTAAATAACTAGTTTTTACAATGGTATGTCATGAGTTTAGAATTAGGTAAACAAAAGAGAATCGAATGAATATTAGTTTAGAAATATTTTAGGAACAATAGAAACAATGGTTTAAATTCATCCGATAATTTATGTCACCAGAATTCCAGATATCAAAATCATTCGATATTGCATCATTGCAAATCACCTGATATTTGATGAATATTTTAGCTTAATGATCACAATAGACAATGACAATAAGAAAATTATAAAAAGGCCCATTTAGCTGAAAGACGAGAGGACACAGAGACAGTGAGGAGCTTTCGCTCTTCCTGACTCAACAGAGTTGGAGAGGATGCTCCTAACTCGACAGTGGGAATGTCCGAAAACATCAAATACGACTCAACAGGTCCGTCTATCTTTTCGTCTCCTATTTCTCTCTCTCTCGCTCAACAACAACTTTCAATCACAAGTTCCAATCACAGACAAACTACTAATATGTTGACACAAGCAATCACACTAATATAAACACCATGTCACAGTTGTCACACACAACTATACACAGACACAATCAGACTGCAACACCACTGAAAGAACAATGAAACTATATTAATTGTATTTATGTATATAAAGTTTGTTTCCTTTATCAATGTCTTCTTCTTTTGTTACTTATGGAAACTACATTTTCCGTAGTCCTTATACATATAAATTGTGGGGACCCATAACTCCAATCTTCAACTCCTCAACTATACACTCCCCAAACAACAAATGTGTCCCTACACTTGCGTAGAGTGTGAATGCACTGGTCCAGGACTATTAATACACGGCTGTCTGAGAACATCGCAGTGATTACCAAGACTGCAGATATTACGGAACCATTACGCAAACCATCTACCTCAATGTTTTAGCATTCTGTTGCGAGTTACTATATGTCTGGCGCACATGTAGTTTGAATATACTAGTATACTGAATACTTTATGATCCAGAAAACAACAAACAGTTTAACCATTCTTGCCCTAATATATTTATTTTAGCTGTGATGTGTTCAAGTTTTGATAAAGCGGAGAAAAACTTTGCATATTTAATACCGTATTTGACGGCATATAAGACGCACCCCCATTTCAGCAGGTCAAATTCAGGAATAAAGTTTTTAGTGTATTTAAGCAAATATTGTTGAAGACAATCTAGCTGTGCATTCCACAAGCAGAAACATAGCTGTATAAAAGCAATTTGGCACAACAGGCAATCAATCATACCGTAGTTTTATTCCTCGTCACCAACAGATGGCATTACCAGTAAGTCAGAGCGCCGATCAGCTGATGTTTGTAAATGCAAGTCATAGCATTTCAAATTGGATTGCTTTCATTTTTACGGATTCATTTTTAAAGCAGCGGTAATAATACAATAATACCAGCAATAAAATAAGGATGCATGGAGTTTAGGGTAGGTAAAAGTACTGAGTGTAAGCTGGGTTAGTGAGCATCATAGCAAAGATTAGCCTAGGCCTACGCGAGGTCTCAAGCTTCACCTACGACATATAAGATGCAGGGCAGTTTTTTTTGGGGTTTTTTTAGCCAAAATTTTGGGGAAAAAGTGTGTCCTATATGCTGTCAAATATGGTCGTTTTTTTCTTCTTTCATTTAAAAAAAATAATAATTATCTTTAATGATGTTTTCTTTTTCCATTTCAGGATGTTGAAGCATTTGAAGATGAGAACCAAACATTGCAAGTTGAAAATCGAGCCCTCATTAATGCCTTCTCTCAGCTCAGCACAACCGTGTAGACTTTTTTGCCTTCAATCAACAGACACCTCCCCACCCTCAACTTCCTCTAAAGCCTTTCAGACCAATACTCCCCCCAAAAATGAGTCCCTCGACTCACACCTCTCCCCTCCCCTTCTGTCTCATGTTTGATGCTGCTGTCTATCTTTTCAAAGCATTATTTTGCTCAAATTAAAATCCTTGGGCCTCGGTATCTAGATATTTTTTTAAAGGCAATTTAATATACCAAATGATGGTTATTGTTAACTGTACGGAAATGAGCTTTTTCTTTCTTTCTTATTTTACAAAAAAAAAACACTTCCCTCTTTATTGCTGCCAAGGCTAAGAAAATATCTTGGAAGGGTTTTTTTTTTCTTCGTACTGGAAGAGACGCATGCTAAGATTTTAAGATCTTTTAAAATAAACAATTGATAGATAATTTTAGTTAATGGAATAGTCAAATTGGAGTTTATAATCTTGGAGATGGCTTTTTTTTCTTAACTTCAGCTTTCATGGAAGCCTCTAGAAGAAAAAAAAAAAAGAAACTCTTCAGTCAGTTTTTAGCCTTGAAATAACCCCATTGCAAAAAAAATGTTCCACATGTTTATAAAAATGACACATTCAAAAAAAAAAAAAAAAAAAAAAAAAGATTTTTATTGTTGTTGTTATTACTGTGTTTTTAAAAGGTCACATGCTTATTTTTAAAGTTGTTTTGTTTTAGTACAATTGAACAAGGGAGGTAACTCTTCATCAAAATAGTTGACAATAAAGAAGGGACACAACTCTTGTGGGTTTTATTTTTATCTGCTTCAATTTTTTTCCCCATTTTGGTTTGAAAGGTAATGATTCTCAAGTTACTCAATTTATAAAAAGTAACAATCATATCCGTGTAAGAAAAATAAAAAAAAAAAAAATAATAAAACGATAATTTACAGTGTAGTCTGAAAGTCTTGTCACCAACATTTTTTTTTAAAGAGGTTAAATAATTTAATTCTTAAAGTTTTTTTTAGAGGTGAAATAATTACATAATTTACATATATTATATCATTAAAAAAAAAAATAATGAAAGTTAAAACAATATGTAAAACTGACAAGACTTTCAGGACCACCCTGAATATATTTGGTCTTTATAAAGAAAAATTACTTTTCTTTATAAATATAACTGCATGATTTGTACATTTAATACACCATCAATACTTATATTACAAAGCTAAGATTAAGAGCTTCATTTTTATAGAATTACAACAGAAGTTCCACGTATTGCCTGTGAGATTGAATTTTAGATCTGTTAGATTTTCAAAACTCGCTAAAGGAAAAAAGAAGTTCAGCCATGCTTATCTCCCTTTTAAATAGGTCAAAACTGTGAGCTATAATAATAATAATAATAATAATAATAATAATAAGTGGGGCAAGGTGGTTACAAGTTTTAGGGCAGAAAATAGCTTTATTTGAATAACAGTTTAAACTCACCTACATAAACTCCAGTTATTTTGACAACACAATTTTACATATATATACACACACACAACTCAGTGATATTAGCTGCAGTTAATTTGACACACACAACCTACTTTATATATAGTAGATTATTTTTGAAAGAAAATAATTTGTGTTGAATCAACAGTGATGAAAGGAATAAAATTATTTAGATTTTTCAAGGAACTTATTATAAATTGTTTTGTTTTCCTTCTAACAATCAAAGCAATTGAATACAATTGAGATAATTTAGATTTAATAAAATAATTGATAATCTTGTTTGAGTAAAGAGTCAATTTTTTATTAATGATTTTTGATACGATTTCAAAATGTTCACATGAAAATTTTTAGCTGTTTTGTTAAAAGTTGTAAACACGCCTTAATTGAATACAATAATGAAAAAAAAGTTTTGTTTTAAGTACAACTGAACAAGGGAGGCAACTCTTCATCAAATAGTTGACAATAAAGAAGGGAGACAACTCTTGTGGGTTTTCTTAGTTTTTTTTTTTTAATAATTATTATACTTGGGAATTGTCTATTATGAAAGCAAACTACAATGGCTGAAAACCCCTGAGACAACTCTAAAAACAAAAAGGAAGACGAAAGAAATTATTATTAGGCAATAGAAAATATGTACATTATTTTCATTGTCTTATTATGTCCGTGATATGATAGCTGTGGTTTAATTCTGTGTACATTTTTTTTTTAATTGTGTACTTATTAAATTCATGAATTAATTTACTTATATATTGATCTATGAGAATATAATTTATAAGTACAATGTATACATTTTTATTAAGTGAATCTTTAAATTGAGACTGTGATAATCAATATACCTTTTATTGCCTAATTAAAATAGTGCCCTTCTAATGATACATTATATGTAAATCCTTGCATAAAACTGTATTCTGACTTACAGATAATAATAATAAAAAAGAAATAATATAACAAGTTAAAGAAAAAATAGGTCCATAATTATTTCTATTTAAATGTATTCTATTTTCTTACATCAATGCTTCTTGGTACAAAGGAAAAATAAATTAATTTGTTTTAGCATTTACAAAATTTGGTGTTAAGGTATAAAGATTTTTTTTTTTTATGATGAGATTTCAAGTTCTGGTGTTGGGTTATTTTAAGCTTTTAAAATATCATCTGAAATAATTTAAGAGCTCAAAACTTAATACTCTACCCTCCTTGACAAAAAAAAAAAAATGTTTAAAAACAAAGAACAATTTCTAAAAAGACCAAACCTGCCATTTAAAAAAAAAATTCTGTATGTATTTTTTTCAGGCTTGGAACAAGCTTTTATCCAATAACAGGAAAGCTTTTTATTTTTTTAATGAATTATATTTTTAATTTTTTTTTTTTAATTTTCAAATTATAACTAATTTAAAAGATAAGAACTTTACTTTCTTTGATATTTCTAAATATGTTACAGACACCAAAATGATAAGTTTAGATAAAAAAAAAAATTTTAAAAAATTTTTAATGCATTTTGTATTAACCCGAAATTATTCAAGGGGGAAAAATTTTAACTTTTTAAAAAAAAAATAATTATCATGTGGGCCTTAAAAAAATAATGTTTACACAATTTAAGATCAGTATGAATATTTCTTACATGTAAAGTTTGTTCTTTTCCATTTATGGGAGATCAGTGGGATCTAAAATATGAAATATAGCAATTTCTGAAAATGTCTCATAAACAAGACATTAATACCTTTTTGAGTTAGAAACATTTTTTTGACAATTCAGATATATATATGTATATATAGGTTAAAATAGTACCAAATTTTTAAAGTAATGTTTATTAAAAAAAAAAGATTCTAAATTAAAAAAATTTAAATATTTATAAATTCTAAATAGAATGTATAAGTAGAAAACAATTTTAGAATGAACATTTTTTCGCTGGATATGGTGTCATAATTTCTTTGGAAAATTTTAGAGGAGCCGTTGGGTCACTCATTAAGCTCTACGTAGATAATTGAGATTAGGGAAAAGTGAGTTTTCAAAATGATTTCAATTTTTATAAAAATAAATATGGCCGGACAATTTTAAAAATACAAAAAAAAACATTAAAATCATTTTGTAAAATTTCTAAAATAAAATTAAAAAAAAAAAAAAAAAAAAAAAAAAAAAGGGAACATTTGACTTAATTTAAGCTACAGGTTGGCTACTTATATGAGGTAATCAAGATATACATAGAGAGGGTTAAAATGACAGGCAGAACGTGAAGTAAGAGATGGGTCAGTTTTTGACTTTGAATGATTTAGTATAAATTTTGTGTCATTAAACTAAACAATAAAAAAGCCTTTAGGAGACAAATGTTGATTCACTCAACTTTAGTATAATAATGTATATAAATATCAATCACTCCTTTCACCACAACATACACCTTAGGCCTTAGTAGGTAGGTAAGTACTCCAGTATTGATGTATAGATTTAAATTTATTTATTTTTAATCTTAAGTAATTATGAGTTTATTTTGGTGTCATAATTTTAACTTCATGATATAAGTATTATGGAGTTTCTTTTTTAAATTCAAAAAAAATTTTTAAATGCTTTTTATCTTCATATTTATAAGTAAAAATTTATAGTGTTGGTATATGTAAAATATTGCATGATATATATATTATTTGTAAATGGCTTTTAATTAATTTTGTTAGTTTTTCTTGTAGCACTGGGTTTTTTTAATCTAATTTCTAATTTGAAATGTACTTATTTATAGGCACAGATTGGGAGCCTATAATCAGTCCATTGTTATAGGCTATGATTGTGGTGAGTGCATTGAAACTATAACAGGTGTGGGCTTAATCTTTCTTTCCATTAAAATAAATCATAAAGATTAATTAGTTATTCAGTGCATTTTAGAGAGTTTATATAATAATGTTATGTATAAAACTGTGCACATTTTTTTTATAGTTAAAACGTGTTAAATGAATAACAATAAAAAAAGCAACAATATTCTGATTAGTTATAATAGATTAGCAAGTTGAAAATTTAACCCACATGGGTGGTGCAGAATATCATTAATTTGAATATAGACTTGGTGACTTATATATACCTACAACTAATGTAGAGTGCAGTAGGTTGCTCAGTTGTATGTAATAGTATTAAAACTTGAGAGGTTAGTCAGTTTTATTAACCTTTTAATCAAATGCCAGATGGCAGCAACCCTTCCTCCGGATTTTGCTTGGTGTCCTGGCAGCCCAGTCTGCCTACATTTAAGTATGTATGAATGCATATGTGTGTGTGTGTGTGAGTGATGTGTATGTGTATGTATGTATGTATATATATATATATATATATATATATATATGTAAGAATGGAAAGGGAAATGAATCTGACAATATGAGGAAAAAATGAGTAAAGAAAAGAAATGTAGATGGATAAAAATGAATTTTATCGATTAAAAGTGATATCGATAAAATTCATTTTTATCCATCTACATTTCTTTTCTTTACTCATTTTTTCCTCATATATATATATATATATAATATAAAACAAATTTACTGTAAGCTTTAACTGTTTTATCTTATTCAACTCATCTTTCATTTAAAAAAAACATCTTTTCACCCCCTCCCCTTGATTAACCTCCTAACCCCGCCCTTTATTAACCCCTTATTTCCCCGTGTATAATACAAGTTATTTGCTTGCAAAACATTTGCAGATATAATACTTAATATTCTATCAAGTGGGATGAAAAACAAAACACAAAAAAAATGGGTTTTCAGAGAATCCCAGTCACCATGACAACTGCCTAAAAAATAATGAGGATCTCATCTAATCCATTATTTGAGAATCCAAATCCATTAGGATTCATTTATTCAAGAGGTGGGGGGGGGGTTTATATTTTGGCAGTGCTTATCACTTTTCTGAATTTGTTGTGAATTCCACAATTCTTTGGAAAAATACAAAAGTTTTGCCACAACCTCTTTCCAGATATACGCTTATGGTCACACAGAAAGCACCAGTTCCCACTAGATCATCAAAGTTAAGCAGCACTGAAATTAAACAGCAATGAGCCTGCCCAATATTTAATTGGGTGACCACTTAAACAACAGTAGGTACTGTACGCAACCCGAGTCTTTTGTTTATCAAAAAGTCTTAATTCGGCATCAAATGACTTGAAAAAGGTTGATATGTTATAAGACACAATCAACCAGCCTCTCTTATCTACCTACTCTCTATTAGGGTCAAACCATGCTGAAAGCATCAGTTCCTACTAGATCACTGAAATTAAACAGCAATGACCCTGTTCCAAACTTAATTGGGTGACCACTTAAGCAAGAGCAGGTACTGTAATCAAAGAGAGTCCTTTGTTTATATCAAAATGATTTGGCATTAAATGACCCGAAAAGGGTTGATATACCATAAAACAAACCAACCAGATAGATGCTCTACACAGCTGCACCCTTAAAATCAAAGATTTACTTACATTGAACAAGTTACTAATGAGCTTCACCGATGCAGCACTTGAATTTAAATTTAATCATACAGTGTTTATTCTAGTATTTCAGCTTTAAGTTTTCAAACAATTAAAAAACAAAAAAATAAAAGAAAGCCATCTGAATTTTTGAGATGATGCTTAATAATTTGGATTTTTAGGACTGTTATCCTCATCTTTATTGTTATATACACAACGTTTCAACCAATGTGACCTCCAGCCTTTTTCAGGTGTTTCTTGTTATAAGTGGGGAGCCTTCACACAACTTTGAACTGAACCCTTTATTTAATCCATTGAGGTAGATTGTTCTCATTCTGTTAACCATGACTGGGTACAAGTGTTAAGCTATGTTATGTATTCTATATTATTTTTGCCTGTAGTCAGGATTGAACCTGCAGCCTACAGATGATTGTCACTTAGAACTGTATTAGCTCAACCTTTATATCCATTGCGCTATGTGTCAAACATTGTGTATATAACAATAAAGATGAGGACAACAGTAAAAAAAAAAACTAAATAATACAAAAAAATTTTAAAATTACCAAAAAAATTAAAAATTAATAAATAACTTGAAGATGGGCATTGACATTTTTCCTCACCCCCCTCACAACAACAAAAATTCTGATCATTTGCTAAGCATTAACTACATTTGATAATCTTGTGCCTACACTTTTTTTTTGTCTCAATATTAAACCCATGTCTGATCCCTTCCCACTGGGGATCTCTCTTCCAGCCCCCAATTTCTCTTCCAGCCCCAAATTTCTCTTCCAGACCCCAAATTTCTTAACCAGAATTTATTCAACAGAAACTGGCTTCTTTGCACTCAACATGAGTATATAATAATGAACTGATGTAAATCTATCAAAATGGTTTTTATTTCTAAAACAAACCCCCTCGTTTTTGGAAGCAGCAGATATATAACTTAATTATTTGTTGTAAAAATATTTTGTATGAAAAAACAAAAAACACATCCACAAAAAAAAAAAAAGATAATGCATCAAACAAATGTGAAATAATTATCTCGTCTTTTATAAATTTTCAAAGCATGGAGTAAATTTATTTTTGCAATCCTACACTTTCTGTCAAAATGGATCTTTCAAATTGATGACGGCCATCTTGCTTTACACAAAATTGCTTTTTTTTTTTTTTTTTTTTTTTTAATTTTTTTAATCAACCATCTTATAGGGTTTTTTTTTTTCCTTAGTTTTAACTCTTAACGTCCTATACCATCTCATTCCACCCATCCGGAAGTCACATTCATTTTCCTAATCCACCCCAAATGATGGCCATTGCTAAATATGTTTAATATTACATTTAAACAGTCTTTGATTTACGGAAAATAACTGGTAACTTTAAATGAAAAGGCCATTTTAAGCCATTTATTGATAAATCCTTACAGGAATGGGGCTCTGGACTTAGAAAATTCTCAACAGGATGTTAAGAGTTAAACTTAAAATTTTTCTAATTCACTCAAGTTTTTAAGTTACAGTTGAACGATGCCAATCCATCATTTCTTAGATTATACCGTATTGCAACTATTCAGGAATAAGACACATGTATACACATCTACTCTACCAACATATACAATGGCCTTTTTAACCACTTAGTATGTGGTAATGAGATATCACAGAAGAATTTTGTTCTTTTTTTCTCTGGTACAGTTGACTAAATATCTCATGAGAAATTTTTTCTCTGAATTTTATTATGAGGTTTTTTGATATTCGAAGTCATTTTTCTTGTTTTTTTTTTTTTTTTTATTCCATAATGTTTCAACCAGGCACCTCTAACCTTCTTCAGCCACCTGTTGTATTCAAGGGAAAAACACAAAGACAGGGTTGTCCTGTATATTCTTAATCTGGCAATGAATTGGACAGTAATTCAAGATTATTCATATACACACACCAACCCCTCCACATGAGCAGAGTTTAACAAGTTTGAATTCTGAGTTTCCCTTCTTCTAGACTGGTTGCCATACCAAGGTTAAACAGCCCCAGAGCTGGAGGAAGAATAGTTGAATTCATACCTTTCCCAAGGGTATTAGCAGTATGTGAAAGGGCTCAGGAAATAAAAGAAAATATAAGTTGTTTTTTTTTTATCTAATTTTTTTTATGTAGCTTGAAGCCCATTAGTTTTAACATGAAAGTTATCAGGTAGACTAAGACAATCTGTGGGTCCACTAGGTTTTTGTTTTTAAGTGTGGTCCATTATGATATTGATACTTCTATTTAGGAGGGAGGGAAGGATTCTGATTGTGCCTCCAGGCAAGTCATGGACAAATAGTATCAGTTTATGTGCCATTTAAATTTGGAGATGGAAGGATAATGTGCGCGTTACTTTCCAAACTAAAATTGGCAATCATTTATTTATTGTATAAAAACAGAATGATAGCAGAATGAGAACAGGATACCCCCACTGATTGAATAAAGGGTTGGGTTCAAAGTTCCGTGAAGGCTCCTGAGTTCGTGAAGGCTCTCAAGTCTGACAAGAAATACCTAAAGAAGGCCAGAGGGCGCATCGGCCGAAACGTTGTGCAGATAAAATAAAGATGAGGACAATAGTACGAATAATCCAAATAATACTGATAAAACAGAAGTTGTAAAATTCTGTTGTTAAGTAAGGAATCTTTAGCTAAGGCAGGAGCAATGATTGACATTGGAATAGATCATGTTTGGTCAGAACTAGGTCTGGTATAGACCCCCCCCTTCCGGAAAGTCATGGGTAAGTGGCTCTGGGACAAATAATAATCTAAATAGTGTCTACACAAGTCTCTGCTGCTGCTGTGGAACAGTCCATTAAATTGAGGAGGGGGGATAACTTTTTTTATACCAGTTACAATAACAATAGTTAACAGGTTTGAATTCAGTTTTCATTCTCCCTGACTTGTTGCCTAACCCAGTTTAAAGAGCCCAGTCTGCCCTATTATTTACCCATAGCTGGAAAAAGAATTGTTGGATTCATACATTTCTCAAGGGCTTTTATATAGTATAGTGTACGCACTGTCAAAAATCAGAAAGTTTTAAAATAAAATAACTGATGCATTATAAAATTCATTCATTGATAAATCAACATTGAAAATTTAATTAAAATTGTATAATTCCCTGATTTTTGGTAATTTTTTTCAATCGGGGGTGGGTAAATTTATTTTGTAAGATATGGATTTTACGGCAACTTTGGCAGTATTTACAGCCATGTTTACGATATATTTGACCAAAATTGACCATTATATAATTTAAAATTTATTAAAATAAATTACATGTGTAATATTTTGCCTTTTTTTTTTTTACTGATGCTCATTATGTTACTACTTTTCGACTTAGACAAAAATTTGACCTTAAATAATTGATCTAATTTTAATTCGTTTTTAAAATGAAAACGAATCAACATTTTGGCAGTGCCTAGTATGGTGCCTCCAGTCATGGGTTACTAGCTCTGGGACAAATAACTATTTAAATATTGTCTATACAAATCTATGCGCCTGTTGCTTACTAGGAAGAGTCCATTAAGTTGAAGAGGGGGGATGACCTTTTTATCGGTTATAATAACAACAATTATTAGATTCTTATTAGAATTTTTTTCATTTCCATTGAGAATTTGGATTTTTAAAAAAAATACATTTTCTAAATGACATTAAAAAATTAACCATTTTCCAACTGGACAAGAAATTGCTTTATCCTCTCAATTTTTTTGGGGGGGGGTGTCTTATAAAGATCTTGCTATGATATACCATTTTTGTTGGGTTATGGTCTCACACACACACACACATGATTTTAGTAATACATAGAAACACCAAATAACTTTATAAAGAAAAAAGAACTATTTCTTTTGTAATATCTCATAAGTAAAGAGAATTTCTTACTCTAAATAAAATTGGGATCTTAAATTCATGAACATCTTATTCTGTGTACATTTTCTTAAAAGGGGTTTTAATATTTCTAAGCCTGTTCTTGCCTTTAAGAAAAAATAATATTGTTGGCCCATTTATCTTACACATTTCAATTAGAACTGATATTTTATGAATTCAGGTAAAATTTGCTCACAGTTGTTTCAATAAAAAGTTAAAAAACTTTTCTTTTTTTTTAATTACAATTTGACAGTTCCATAGTTTTATTTTTAAAATTTTTTTTAAGTGATCATTATAATATGTTATTTATATCAAATGATTATTATTATAATATATATATTAATATATATATATATATATATATATTCTAAACACTCTACTGGTGTATTTATAGGTAGATATTGTCTGACTCATGTAGGTGCTTATATATATAAGGACCTACATGGAGTCAGACACTATCTACCTATAAATACAGCGGTAGAGTGTTTAGAAGTAAAACAATATATATATATATATATATAAGTGTCATCATTATGATATATAATTTTAAATGATCATAATATTTGATGACATTCAGTCTCTCTGTATAAATTAACTTTCTGTTGTATTTCCATTTTGTCTTTGGGAAAAACTTGACATCTATTGACAAAAACTATTCAATCCAAATTTTTAATGCCTTTGACAAATTTTCATAAATAAAATTTATATCTTTAAATAAAAGAAGAATTATAGAAAATTCTGATGTAAATATCATTTTCTTACATTGTAAAGAAAGAAAATTATTTAGTTTTTAAATTTGTGTTTTAGTTTGTAAAAAAATTAATTTTCACTGAAAAATACATTGACATTAAAGATCTACAAACATTCAACTCGTATATAATATTCAATAATTTTTTTTAATTATCTAAACTAGCAAAAGAAAAAGAAAAAAAAGATTAATTTTTGAAAGATATTGCCTGAGGGCATGGCAGTTAAAAATTCAGTGTCAGAGAGTTTGTACCATAAGTAAGTAAAATCAAATTTATTTAAAGAGTAAAAAAAAAATAAAACAGTTTGAAATGGAAACTCTGTTCAGATAACTTTAAATATATATTAAAATAAAATAAACTATATATAAATATATATTACAGGACATGTATTTATCAAAACTTGTTTTTAAAAAACAATGAGGACTGTCTAAGGTTGCATGCTCAAACTTTCAGTATATTTATTCTATGTTATCATGATTTTGAGTAATGTGATGTAAGCAGTGACATAGTTTTGGTTACAGATAGAGACTTAATCTCCATTATTAATTGATTTTATGAAAATTTATCAAACTGTACTTTATAAATGAATTGGTTTCTTTTTTTTATCAATGGGGTCATTTTTTTGACAATTTCATGGCCATTGCTCACATATTCATTTTTTTTTTCAATTTAAATTATAATCCAAATAATTACAAGGTGTCACAGTTAAATGGGCCACCCCAATTGTTGTGCACATATGCAAAGCAATTACTTCACCAACATTCTAAAATTTTGGTGCCCCTCCCTACCAATACAAAATTAAGTGACCCTCCATTTTTTTAACAAAGAGTTTTTATCTGGGCATATCAAAACTTATTTAAAAATAAATACCCAGAGCAATAACCTAGAGATTGTCTTTTCCTTCTTTCTATAGAACTTTGGGGGTGTAGGGGGCTTTAAAAAAAAAAACACATACAATTCTCTTACTTCCCACCATATTGAAACCAAAGGTTTTTAATGCGGGGATTGGGGGTCATTACTCCACCCCCACCCCCACCCCGCTCTGAAAATTAAAAATTGCCAACTATTATAGAAATCTTTTAAAACCATGACAATAATTTTTTTTTTGGGGGGGGTACCTGTACCCCCACACACACCAGCCAGCAGCCCCCGCCCCCAAATATAGTCCAGGTTAAAAGCATAAAGCCAATTTTTTCCTTAGACCTTATTTTTTCTGATGCAGGTATCATTAGGGAATGCAAAAAGTTTTTATAAATGAACCAATGCCTGGTCTGCTGACCAAAACTTTCTTCATTCCCCAATGATACTTACATCAGAAAAAAGTGTTTGGCTTTGTGTTACTCTTACACCACTTTTTTTTTTTACTTGAACTATTAGTTTTTGATTTTCTTCATCTTAGTTTAATGGTTGACAATACTTCTTTTTTTTTTTTTTTTTCCAAATGGGGTGGGGGGAGAATAACAATTAATAAGTCCGAGAGAAAATACTGGAAAAGTGTAAATACCAATAAATAATAATATAAAGATAGATGCAGCTGAGAAAAGTTTGCATAAAAAAAGTGCTCGATACTATTATAGCGAACCATGTATAAAGTTACAAAAAAAAAAAATTATAAAAAAAAAAAGAACTAATTATGAACACTGAAAGTTTACTATTTTAAGTTTCATGTGTTGTGCCCAATCATCAGACGGAAATATCTTAAACTTAAAAAGTAACAAACTTCCAGTGGTCATAATTAAAATATTTTTTAGGTTTTATATATATACTATACACACATGCATTGTATACATATATATGTATAATGTAATATAAGAGTTTTACAATTTGCTTGAAGCAGTGTGTGTATATTGGTTTGGCGCTTGATTTTGAAAGCTATCACAATTGCAAGTGTAAAGAAAAAGAAGGTGACTATGATGTTGTTCATTTACCTTTGATTTATTCTCTTAATATTTCGGGATGAAAAATCCCTTCATCAGAAGATTTATATATAATTATATTTATATACTAGACAAAACCATTCAGCTCTGGGTAGATAATTGAGATTAGGGAAAAGTGAGTTTGCAAAGCGAATTAATTTTTTTTTTAAAGTAAATACGACAGGACAAAACATTAAAATCATTTTGTAAAATTTCTAAGAAAGGGAATGTGTGACCTAATTTAAGCTACGGGTTGACTGCTTATGAAATTTAACATACAAATACATTTAAAATTCTCCCATCTCTCTCTCTCTCTCTCTCTACTCTCCCAGAAAACTAACATATATAATGAGGAGCTAATCGAGAAATACATAGAGAGGAAGAAAGTGATAGGCAGAGAGTAAAGTAAGAGATTGGTCAGTTTTTGATTTAATTGCAGATTATGACTAATTAGAACCAATTAAAATGGATTTTTTTTTTTTTCGAACATAAATCAATCCTAAAAGTAAGGAATAATTTAGTATAATTTTCGTATCATTAAACTAAATCATAAAAAAGCCTTTAGGAGATAAAAGTTAATTCGCTTAGTCTTAGTATAGTAATAGATATAAAAATAAAATAAATCAAAAGTAAACGAACCTCAGAGTTACTTTGTTTTTCTTTACACTTGCACTGTGATAGCCTTCATAACAAACTGACAAATCAATATATATATATATATATAAGTATATAAAACTGAAAAAACAACAAGATGTTCAAATGAATACTTCTCTTTCGTTTTTTAATGTCGCATAAAAAAATCCTAAACATAAAAATTGTTTATGAAATTTTTTTAAATGTTTTTTTTTTTTTTTTTTTTGAATTGACTACTTAAATATCCTGGATCCTTGTCCCCCACCCCTCATCTCTCACCCCCGGATTTTTCAATATTTTCATTCTGCTTTTTCTTATCAGTTTTGAAAAAAAAAATTAAATTAAGAAATTCTAATTGTAATTTCTTTTAAGACTTGTTTTTATTTTGTCAAACAAGACAGTTTGTTCATACGGTTTGTCCACAAAGTCCGTGTGCACTGTGGACTATGAAATTATTTAAAGTGCACACAGATTTTAAGGACATCCTGTATTAATTTTTTTGTATGTTTTTTTTTTTCATATAATCTTTTTTTATTTTATTTTAATTGTTAAAAAAAATAAAATAGAAATAAAAACAACAATGGAATGGTTTGGTTGACTAGTCAAAATTCTGCTTTGTTTTTTTGTTTTTTTGTTTGTTTTCTTCCATTTATATTTCTTTCCTTCATTTATGTCTGTCTGTCTGTCTGTCTATCTATCTATTATCTACCTTCTACTTATCTTTTGAATTGGAATTGCGCAATCTCATTTTTAAAATGTATCAAAAAGAAAGAAAAAAAAAGTGATATAGAATTTAAGGGTGCTTTTAATTTTTTTATTATTTTTTTCCTTCCTTAATTTACCCCCTCCCCTCTTCCTATTTTTTGCTTTTCTTTCTCTATTAATTGCAGATGGTCAAAATAATTACTTGTTATGATAAATAAATAAAATTAAAAAAAAAAAAGACATGCAAGTAATTGAAATAAAGAATTGTGTGCAGTATCAAAACTGAAATAAAGATATTTCTAAATATTAAACATTTCTTGTGTTGTAACTTAAAAAAAATTATTTTCTTATTTTCTCCTTTTGAGTTTTCACATCAGCATTAGCTGATGGCCTTTCACCGGAGTCTGGGTGACAGCAAGTCTCCTCAGGTCTCCAGGACTCTTCTGAGTATTCTGGCAGATTGTAGCAGTGCAGTGTTCTGAATGGTTTCAGCCCTTCCTGATTTCCAAACATTCCAGACCTTTTTCCAATCATTTTGGGACTGTTCCAAGTGCACCAACTACAATTGGGATCACTTTCACATTTCATAACTTTTTCAGTTGTTCTCTGGCAAGATCCAGATATTTGTCCATTTTTTCATTTTTTAGCTTCACCCTGTGATCTGCTGGCACTGCAAAATCCACCAGTTGACAAGTTCTTTCTTTTTGCACTAGGTCTTCTTGCTGGGATAAGGTGATCCGTTTTTATTTCAAAGTCCCAGAGAATTTTATGCGTTTCGTTCTCAAGAACAGATTCTGGTTTATGCATATACCATTTTGTTGTATGGTCAAAATTTAATTTTTTGCATAATTCCCAGTGGATCACCTTCCCAACCCAGTCGTGTCTAGTTTTGTTTATTATAATAATTTTATTATTATGAAATTTATTGTGTACAATGCTCAGGTGTACCACAACTCATAAAAGTCTCATGTCTAGTACACAGAATAATGTATTAGTGGAACATGAATAGCATACAGTAATAATATACATGTATGTGTGCAAGTGCATGCATATATGTGTGGATGGGGGTATCAGGTACAGTTTTGGCAGATTACAGGAAGCATGGAGGCTTTGAAAGATGTAATGTTTCAGCAGCCTACAACAGATCCAGTCAGTTTATTCCATGTCTTGGCAACTCTGAGCATGAAAAAATGTTTCTGAAAGGCATGTGAGCTATTCTGTTTTCTGACTGTGTTGGCATGTCCACGTGTGTTAGAAACATGGAGATCAAAATTATGATTATGATGATATTATTATAATTATATCCCTCCTTGATAGTTTTTCACATCAGCTGATGGTCTTTCACTGGAGTCTGACTGTCAACAAGTCTCCTCAGGTCTCCAGGACCCTTCTCAGTATTTTTGCCGATCTTAATGCTGTTGTCTAGATGGTCTCAATTCTTCCTCTGATTTCCAATTCCTCGTCTTTTTTCTAAACCTTTGGGGACCGTTCATCAGCTACAATTGGTATGACTTTCACCCTCATATTCCATTTTTTTTTTTTTTTTTTCAATTCTCTATCAAGGTTTAAGTATTTGTCTATCTTTTCGTTTTCTTTCAACTTTATCCTGTGATCTGCCGGGACTGCAGTTGACAAGTCCTTTTTTCTTGTTTATCAATACTAGGTCTGGTCTTCTGGCTGGGAATTATAATTATTATTATTTATTTTATACATTTATTTATTTATCTATTTATTCATTTATTAAGAAATAAAGTAAACGTTAATTGGTTTACTTTGGTTGTCTGTTCGAATAGACGTGTGGTGAAAAATTACCTCCGAATTTAAAAAACAGAGTTATCTCCCTTTGAACCTTTGAGACTTTTATACGAGACGACAGAATGGAAGCGCGTGGTGTAATGGTTAAAGTCATGGGAAATGGACTCGTCACCCCGAGTTCAAATCCTGGATGTGGTAACTGCATTCCACTTAGCGCTAATATCCTTGGGAAAAGTATGAATCCTACTCTCCTTCCAGCTATGGATGAATAGTAGGGCAGACTGGGCTCTTTAACCTTAGTTAGGCAACTGGTCTAGGAGAAGGAAAACTCTGAATTAAAACCTGTTAAACTCCGCTTAAGAAATTGACCTTGTGTCACATCCTGCTTGTGCGGAGGGGTTGGTATATATATATATATATACGAGACGACAGAAATACAATAGAGAAAAGGAAATGGTTTACATTAAAAAGTATTGATGAAATAGGTGATTTGACTCTCTAGCCATGTTGGTGGGCAACCAACCTAGGAAAAGGAAAAAAGTGAATGGGGCCACAGAAAACCACTCTACTATCTCTATCCCAAGAAAGAGACACAGTAATTAACCCTTTGACCGTGTAGAGCCATTTTTGCCCAACTCAGGAAAATAGCTATTTTTGGCACCTCCCATATCCCAGACAAGTGAATTCCAGTTTTGAGTTTGCTGTACTTTCACAAAGAAATTCCTATTTTGGCATGTGAGCTCAATATGTATTCATCTAATCACAAATTGAAGGTAAAAGGCCGGTTTAGCTCAGTTGGTAGAACGTCTGACTAGGAACTACAAGGTTTCGGGTTCGATACCGGCCCTCGCCAGTTCAGTGTATGAGTAGCACAGGAATCCGTGCGTTAAAGTGAGGAGTTGATGGTAGGTGAGATGCACCACCTCAGATGCCAAAACAATCTCCTTGGACTAGTGCAAGTGAAAAGGCTGATACCTGGCTTTATAAAAGGCTGATTGCCTAGCTGATACCGACTTTAGGCCACCTCAACGAATTTTACTGCCGATGGTATAATGAGACATTGTAGTAAGTTGCACTAATACATTCACTTTTGGATTAATACCCTTGGGAAAGGTATAAATCCCCCCCTCATCCCTCCAGTAGTACCACTATCGGTTTAGCTCAGTCGCGTAGGAATCGCAACTTTCCGGGTTTGATACCGATCCCTCCCAGCTCAGCGCATGAGTAGCACAGATTGGGTAATCTAATCTGTGTGGTAGGTGTGGCGTTCCATCTCAGCAAAGAAACTCTCTGGTATCTAACAAAAAGGGGAGAGACTCCCTCACTCTCCAGCTGACACCAACAATAGGCCACTCCAACATTGCTTACTTACTTACTGTTCTTCTATAGCAGGGGTTCCCAACCAGGTGTGTAAGCATCCCCTGGGGGTGCATGCATCATTCCAGGGGTGTGTTCGTTCAAATTTAGATTAAATTTTTTTCTTTTGTAATTGATATTATGAAGAACTCATAAGCCAGAAACAGCAACAAAAGAGTCATTGAATTAAAATATATTAGCAAAATTTTTGAAGTCAGCCATTTTTTAAATTATTTTGTACATATTTTAAGCAAGTAATTATTTTTTGTAAAGTTTATTCAAATATTAATTGTGTTAAATTCGAGGTCCATATTAAATTTAAGTTGGGATTTAGCAAGTAATTGAAATATTAATGTCTGATTTTTGTTAACATATTAGATTTAGAGAGTGAAATATTTATGATCTTTTGATAAATCTGTAGTATGGATTCACATTTTATATTTTTGAACAAAAGTATAAATTGTAGGGAGCCAAACTCATAAGGGTGTAGGAATAGAAAAAGGTTGGGAATCACTGTTCTATAGGGATGAGTTTGGCATTAAATAACCCACGAAGGTTGGCATGCCATTTAAACAAAGAAAACAAAACAAGGACAATTTAGACACAAGAGTTGTGGTCCCCACATTTATTGCAATAGGGAGGTGCTGCTCTGGGTTGGAATACCCAGGCACTAAGCACATCTACTTATGTAACCTGTTCTGAGTATTGGTATTTCTTGGTGGAAGGGAAGTTATTTAATTGAGTTACCACTCATCAATATCAACATTAGTACTTCCATATCTTTATATATGTACTAGCAGCAGCTACCCGGCATCGCCTGGGTAGAAGGGATTTTTAAAAAAAAGTTATTCCCACAGATCCATTATTACTTAATTCTGAGTTGAATACTTGTGGGATGCCCCATTTAAAAAAATAGACCTTGCATTGATCCAGCTGCTCTGAAAAGAAATGTTAATGTCTACTATCTAAAATATCAAATGAAAAAAAATCCATGCTGTTATCATTGAAATTTTATTTTTTAATTATCTTCACGAATATATATATCAAATCTATTATTTTTGCACAAAAACCAAGCCCTGGTGATATTTAATGTGTATATATATTTACATATATTTATATAATTATTTGTCATTAATTGTTTTATTTTCGAAGTTTCCTCCGGATATACATATACACACAACTGCCCTTTATATATGTATAGATAATGAAATTTATTGTGTACAATGCTCAGGTGCACCACAACTCATCAAAGTCTCATGTCTAGTACATAGAATGATGTATTAGTGTCAGGAACAGGAACAGTGTACAGTAATAATATACAAAAATATTGAAATATCAAAATCTTTAAAGTTGTATAAAATATATTTATGTCGTCTGTAAAAACAGCTGGATCATTCATATGATACCTGATAATCATCTTAACAACAGCAACCTTGAGCACCTTTTTGATCTCCATCTTTCCAACACACATGGGCATGCCTACAAAGTCAGAAAACAGCACTGCTCACGTGACTTTCGTAAACATTTTTTCACACTCAGAATTGCGGAGACATGGAATAAACTGCCCGCGTCTGTTGTAGGCTGCCGAAGCACTGAATCTTTCAAAGCCTCCATACTTCCTGTAATCCGCCGACACTATACCTGATGCCACTCTCCACATACATATGCACACACACGCACACATACATGCATATTACTACTGTAAACTGTTCATGTTCCTGACACTACATTATTCTGTGTACTTGACATGAGACTTTGATGAGTTGTGGTGCACCTGAGCACTGTACACAATAAATTTCATTATGAACTGTATGCTGTTCATGTTCCTGACACAATACATTATTCTGTGTACTAGACATGAGACTTTGATGAGTTGTGGTGCACCTGAGCCACCCGAGCACTGTATTATACCTTATGGTATCATTAATTCTGGGTTGTATCAATTGTTTACGTTTATTTTCAGACCCGAGGGTAAATGAAAACAGAGATAGATTTCATATGTTTAGAAAATAACATCAATAGGAACCAAAAGGTTCCTGGTTCAATACCAGTCCTCGCCAACTCAGCATATGAGTAGTACAGGGATCTGTATGGTAAAGTAAGGAGCTGATGGCAGGTGTAGCACTCCACCTCAGATGTAAAAACAATCCCTTTGGTCTAGCACTAGTGAAAAGGGGATAGACTCCCTCGCTGTCTGGCTGATACCGACATTAGTCTACCCTGATGAATTTACTTTTATAAAATACAGTATACATCATAAAAAGATAAGATTTTACAGATTCACTTGGCTAACATAAAAACTAAGCTAGTCTAGGCCAAGCTTTATAATTTACCGAAATTTACTGATTACATAGACTAACATAAAAAAAATCTAGGCTAGGCTTGGCCTAGGTGGGAGAATTGCATCTAAAAAATGGCTATTTTGACAGTCTAGCTGTGCATTACACAAGCAGAAACATATCTGTATAAAAGCAATTTGGCATTGCCTATATTCACTCAGTATTTTTAGGTGGATTGATCAACAAAAGACTCTCACAATCATTTTAGGTGGATTGATATATATATATATATATATGTGTGTGTGTGTGTGTGTGTCTGTGAAGAGATGGAAGTGAATCCGAAGGTATGTATAGTAAGAAATTTGAAAAAACACAGGCAAGCAATAAGCATACACAAGACATCTCAATAGCAGGAAATAATAATAATAATAATAAAATTAATAATAATAATAATACAGGAGGTCTTAAACTTCACCTACGATGTATGCAGGGCAATTTTTTTAGCCAAAATTTTCAAAAAAAGTGTGTCCTATAGGCCGTCAAATACAGTAAGTCATTTTTTACCTAAGTCATGACCTCTGAAACTAATAAATGATGCAGGGTAAAGTATTATTGTGTATATCCATGATATACTAACACTAAATACAACAGAAGGAAAGACAGGATAAACTAATTTGTACATATCAGGAAGATTTAGTATCCATAATATATAATCTTCTATAGATATATTATAAAGGGTTTTTGTGTGTATGTATGTCTGTCCAGAGAAAACAACGAAAATAAACAATTAATGACAAAGTAAATAAAGGACCGGTTTAGCACAGTTGGTAGAGCGTCTGCCTAGTAGCCACAAAGTTCATGGTTCGATACCGGCCTTGCCAACTCAGCGTATGAGTAACACAGGGATCTGTGCGGTAAAGTGAGGAGCTGATGGTAGGTGTGGCACACTGCCTCAGACGCTAAAAACAATCTCTTTGGTCTAGTGCTAGTAAAAAGGGTAGGACTATCTCTCTCGTATAAGGAAACGCGTGTAGCCAGATCCTTGTCGCATAATCGAATCGTTTGTCCATATTGAGATTTCCGCACCCAGATACAGCAATATCGAAAGGGAAGTTGGCAAACATGAGATAGTTGGTTTGCGCCAAGATTTGCTATGGCCCTTAGTAACTGCGCTACGCACCACACACGCACGCTACACAACTAGAGTGTTTATATTAGTTCATGAAGTGTGTCTGGACACCACGCTTATGAAGACCACATCTTAATAATCAAAATTATTCCAGCCACACAGGCTCGCGTGCAGTAAGCGGGGCTGAAATCTCATGCTCACCTACAGCAAAGACCTACTTTAATCTATTCTCAATAATGCGAGCTACCACACGTGCACTACTGCCGTGAACCGGCCTGCAAAACGTCGATTGTATGCTGACGTGCGAGATAGAATGCAAAGTGGCGAGTAAAGAATTAACTATGCACGAGTGGATAACCAGCCCTGGACACAGAGAACGACACTGATAGCGCGTTATAACCGTATGAAGAACAACTGTGTAATGATACTCATAAAAATGCAATGAGCCCTCTGAGAAGAGATGAGTGGGGACCACACTGAACACAGACGGATGACCAAGATACATTGTAATAATAAACTTCTTCGTTGAGAAGCAACAACAAACTACGCGTTTTTGAGACAGGCAAGGCACACAGTCCATAGAAGTGGCTCAGGTCAGCGCAGGATTGAATAAATCATTATCAGCAACTAGATTTCGGGGCATAGTGGAGCGACCTAACTCTCCGAGAGCTGCCATCGGAACAGGCTACCTTGTCAACAGATACAGTCCTCAGTACTGTGTTGCCATTCTCCTGTCATTAACACGCAGCTTTCTCGTAGTATTACTTCAGAGAATTAGATTGGTTTACAATGCAGATTATAGGCGACCAAGGTATCCTTTGTACCAAGCGCATTAAATACCTATAAGTGGGTCTCGACACTTCTATAAAGGTGTACATGATCGCGCACAGCACTCATGCTAGAGGAATAGTAAAAGAGCGCCTGACAGAGCGGTCTGAGTCCAGCCAGGGAAATGTTGATCTACTTCGATATGTTAGCATCGACACAGGGGAGATCGAGAAGTTATGTCACACTTCCCTATGTAAACCTAATAAACCTACTTACAAAAAATACCGAGGCAAGCACACACACAGGACGTGGTACACCACTGGAGCCCAATTGCCTATATGGTACTGTCCCACTCTCATCGACCTGGAAACTCATCGATCATCAAGAGCAACTTAGTGATAAGATGACATATCCCTGATTCGCGAGGAAGATCAGTTATTAAGTGTACTATGTCCTACACACTGCGACCCGACAAGATACTCAAATACCAGCCGTCGCTTTGCGAGAGATCGTAGTTCAAACGACTCAGTTAGACAGACACACTGGTAGGGGTGTGCCGTGATGAAATAATTAACACCTACTACTACTCAATCAGTGATAACACTACTGACTAGTAGGCTAACTCAATGAGATTATGACGGACAATGGGCCGCAGTAACGTAGGGTAGAGCTTCCAGGGACTTCTATTCCAGATATCAGGTTTCGAGGCGTTAAGTCAGAATAGCATGTCACAGAATGGTAAAGTAGTTTGGGGTGGCCTAAGGTTGGTTCAGACTCACCCCCAGATGACGAGAGCAGGAAGGACGTAACGAGCTTCTCACTTCGAATAGGCTCCACGTAAGCTAGCGTTCTAAGTCCACAGATAAAAAGTGTTAAGTCCAAGGAGAAAAAGAGATTTGGCTATTTATGAAGCTCAACTGGCGGTCTGTGGATACCAGCACTGTAGATACAGAGCACAATCCCATAGACACTTGCAAACACATGCAATCATCTGCCTGTGGAAACAGAACCCACCTAGCAACCAGTCTACAGGATTCCCTATGCTAGCCGTACTGCGGGGACCTGGAAAGGAATGAACCAACACCGGGAACGAGCGCTGGAAGTCAAGTTGCGATACAAAGATGAGAAGAATGAAAGCAGTCTGTTACCTCAGTGAGTTCCCGTCACACCAGTGATCACGTACCACATCGCTCTAAGCTGCAGAACGTGGGGAATCTACTGGAGACAAACACATATATGCCATCCAGAAAAATGAGAAACCCTCAGAAGAGTATGGTCCTAGTAGCACACCTAAATTAGGGGAAGCCCCGCCGTAAATCCGCGCACGCACACATTGCGTCCAAATATCAAACCACAATGGCAAAAAGCGTCGACTAAATTAGTAGAGTCCCATATTTTTGCAAATCTACAGTCTCTATACACAATGCAGTTGTACCTACCAAAACTAAAATAAAAAAAAAAAACAAAATGACAAGCAAGTAAAATACAGAGAGAAGAAAAAAGAATACAGAACAAACGCATCCGACTAACACCTAAAATTTAAAGATAATTTAAACGCCTCAAAACAGAAATACCACAATCGCAAAAAAAGCATCAGAAGTCACAAAAAACAACCACAAACGCTAAAACTGAAAGATTTGTTTTCTCTATACCTGAACTTATTTTTACTAGAATGAAAAACACACATCAGAGAAGTCGCTTATGAAACCACAAACACAAGTAGGACCATACTCGAATGTAGAGATCGTAAGAACAAGGGGCTGTAAGAACCGTTAGCCAAGGTTATAACTGGACAGACCTAGGCCTAAATATACGTTATATGGTCTACCGAACACAACACGATTATCCATATGAACGTAGAGGAACTTTCCATAGAGCACAATTAGCATACCTAATAGGTAATACAACATTACACTATACCTCGGCTCACTAACGTGGCGATAAGTAACATAGAATAATAATTCCACAAAAAGGACATTTAATCTACCCTAACAACCTTTGTACTACACTCAAACTACATACCACATAACGTAAACAGCGCGGGGAGCAGATGTAAATTGGTGTAGATATCGCACTTAGATATTCACCCCTCACGCATGTCACACAGGAATGAAGAAAGGATATCCCGTTGGATCGAAATAACACAAGGCTTTCGGGGATAGTAACAACAAACGTTTCTGTGGATACTGCGGATCCCCGTTGCAATCAAGAGATGCTATGATCATCACTCAAGCAGAGGTTCTCCCGCCTCGTCCGGCTATTTTACTACGTGAACGTTATGACTAAGAGAGTATAGATAACCACCAGCTCTTAGACCAACAATTGCAGTGAGAATGTGCCTGGAGATCTGGATCATTCTGTTTCTCACTCGACGCTCTTATTTGAGTTAACGGAGCTTGGTTAGACTATGCGAGTGGAGAGAGACTCCACCATACCTCTTGATAAAAGACGTGTCTTTAGGGAGGGCGTGGGAACTCTCTGTGTTCCGTTAATGGGCTCATGAAAAAACATTAAAATATGAATATATTTTTTAAATCGTTTATAAATATGTGATTATTGTATATGTTTCGCAGGCCGAGAGGAACCTTTGGCAACGTGGGAGTCTTGAACTACTAATTGCGAAATTGTTGTTTTTGTTCAGATGTCGTAGTTATATAAAGCTACTCCTTAATCACGGCAAGTGTGACGAGTTGAACAACCAGGACTTTGTCGATTAGTCAGTAAACTTCACAAATGATTTCTTGAAATCCGAAGCTGTCTCTCATGTCATTCTTATTAGGGATCATTCCAAGTGACATTGTTCTCTATGTTGGGATTGCAGTTGTCGACATAAGGATTACTTATAGCGGTCTTTCGTTGCACTTATAACACAAGGATAATCTTAGTACACTGTAATTGATGGCTCTCTCTGTTATTCGAAGAAGTCTAGAGATATGTTGTTTTGAGATATTAATGTCATTTCGTTTATATCTCGAGTGTATTTAGTTGTATAAGTGTTAGTGGAGCTGTGGGGTAGTTAGGACAGTCTATGACCGTAAAAACAAGTTGTGTGAAATCACAAGGAGATATTATCAATCTCTGTTAATATGATGTGTTTATAGACAAATAGTCCTGACATTTCCTACCTCAGATTACACAACTATATCTTATATATTAGTTATCTCAACATCTGTAGGCGATATCTCTCTCTCACCTATATTCCATCAAATGCCATTCGGTTAGTTCGCAAAGTCTGACTCAATAAGAGAGTGGTATGGCAGAAATAAGAATATCAAAATAATAATCACAGTATTTAAATGTATGTCTAGTGAGTGATATACTCTTTTTACATAGGTTTATACAGAATATAACTGAGATATAGAATAGACTCTGGAGTGTTATAACAACAATTTATTTGGGTAGTATAAAAATTCAATTGTGATTGTCACCTTTGCTTGAGTCAAGCCGAAAGTGTTCTTTTTGTAGCTCCGAGAACAATGCTCAGACTACCTGTGATTTCCTCTCAAAGTTGTCAAACTGCTATAGTAAACCCGTTAAAAAAATCTACGGCTATTCCACAGGTCCCAGACACAAAACTCATCACACCTAACTACTACTTCTTCTCTAATACTCGTGTATCTTCGTGACGCAAGTAAGCAGGTAAAGGTTGTCCTCGCTGGTGGTCTGGTCTTCGACCGACAGGTATGAGACATATGACGCACGCTCATGATGACTAATGCAGTACGAGAAGATCGCGCAAGGTAACAAAGTAGAGAGAACTTCATTGTGAAACGAAAGAGAAAAAGAGTCGTGAACTAGAATCAGAAGCAGTGCAGGAGTACGAAAGAAGCAGTAGAGCAAACTAGAAGAGAATGAGCAAGTTACGATATTATGATGTAGAAGAAGAAAGAGAGACAGGTAAAGAGATGTATGTTAACGATAGAGAGAAAGGAAGCACGGAGTACGCCTAAAGAGAAAGAGAGAGGGGAAACGAGAGAAAGAAGAAGAAGAGAGGGAAAGAGAGAAGAGAGAAAGGCACGACAGAGAGTCGGAGAAGAAGAAGAATAGAGGAGAGAGGAGGAGACAAAGGCAGGTAGTAAAGACACAGAAGAATAGACGAGACGAGCAGAATACGGAGGTAGAGAGGAGAACACGGGAGGAGCCAAATCGCACTTAAATTACTGTGCTTCTTCAGCTTAATTCATTGGTGTTGACATATAAGAAACGCCTGAACAAGCTAGCAGTATAGACCGTACACAAATGTCAATGCATAATAAAGAATACTAAGAAATCCCTTTTACAATAACAGTCAGACTTCAATGATTGATATAATTCCGCTGTATATATGAGAGTAGTCTCAGGTAAAATATAGTAGATTACATCCGTAATTCTAACCAGTGATATGCGAGAAACTCAGATTATATCTCTATATTCTATGTCCAATTGAAGAGGAATAAACAGACAGATACCGATAAATAGAAGTGAAATACGAACCATCCTGGTCCACAGCACCTAATCCCAGTCACATATTTTAATCTATCTCTGGGAATCATATATATACTAATTGAACCGAATTACGTAATTAATAACCTAGAATCTCCACAAATTCACGTATTCATCCACTCAATAATGATCATGAATGGTTCGCTATGCAAAGCATAAACAAACTACCTAGATAGATAAAAAGTGGATATACGTAATGCACCTTGATAGGATTATCTGTTAACTGGTACGCAAGGAGAAACCTGATACACCTTCCTCTACCCCATCACAGAACCAAAGACCATGACCTAGTCTCACAGTTGTCGCATACACATGCCCAGAAGAAGATCAAGCCCTATCACCTACTCATTTCCCAAGCCTCCCAAAACAATATATCACAGATGAGAAACAGATTATTGATCATGCCTAATAATTAAACGTAATGATTGTTCACTATCTTATTTGTAGTACTCCATACACATGCTCATCGTTATCGTCTTTGAGCACATTTCCACTAAACAAAAAATCTGTATATATTTAATACTTCAACCTTGAAAAATATACAATTGGCGATGTATCACAGGAATCGTCAATTCAGGCCAACAGAGAAAGATCACGAATTTTTACAAATGAGAAACAACATAGAAAAACACAACATGTCGTTTGATTACAGAATATTCTAAAAGATGCTCTTCTTTCAGAATCGTTTTTCGACTACCTCGTAGATAATAGAATATCAAATGACATCTAGTATTGATATCATTATTTATTTCGAAATTTTGTAGGAACGTTCTCGGATATTATGGTTTATATATTGTTATAGCGGCTTAAAAACACACATAGCTATTGAGGAAAATTCAGTCATAATCGAACTTTGCCGATTAAAAAGTTTTGTGTTAAATGAAATCACAAACTCAATCTCTCTCAAGATATAACAATAAAACAAACATGATTTTCCTTAATAATGTTTGATAAATAAGTATCTCTAATTGTTTATAAAAACTATGATGAAGATGTGCGCATTCCACTTACACCCAATGAAATACAAGAAGATAAGAGAGGGTGAAAAAAACTCCTAACGCTTGTATGCTGAGGGTCAGAGAGGACACAGGGAGCAATTAGGTGATGTAAAGGGGCATGTCTATGCTCCATTAGCAATAAAATCCACTTTTCATAATTACTACATAAACTAGGAACCTCAGACATCACTCGACAAGAAGATACCCAGAAAGATCTGAAACACGTGTTGCACATGTAATCAAAAAGAATTAAAATTTTTTTGCTGAGAACAAAATACATTTTGCGGACTTCTTTTTATAAAATATATAGAATAATGTATAATGATAAAAAGTAGATTTGGGGCACTTGCCCTATCAATGATGAGCATATAAGGCGTTGGGTGACTAATACACGATTAGTAAATTGGTGCCTAGGCGAGATGACTCAATGACCGAAGGTCGGCTAGCATTAAGTTATTCTGCTAGGGGCGCTGTCTATTCCATAACTCACGTCACCGTCTAGACTCCAATACGATATGGGCACAAAGAGGACTGTAAAAGAAGTAGTCTCCATTGCACACTGCTCATTCTCTATTCTCTTTCCCTATTTCTTTCTCTCTCTATTTCTCTTTTCTCTTCTCTTTTCTCTTTGTCTCCCACCTTGGTGTACTTCTTCTCTTCTTTCAATTGTCTCACTTCACGTCTGTATCCTGCCTACCTATCATCCTCGCGCTCAAAGTGTGGCGCCCGCTCATTTTGGCGTAGAGGTGCTGTTTAGGCAATGGATAATACCATCTGCAGTAAGGTAGCAGTATCGGTGCAATTTCTATTGGAGATATACCGTGCTCTAACTCTCGAGTCATACCCTAATTTCATATACAAGTATATCTAGTGCGACGGGATTTATATTATGTTTTGAATTTAATAAGTAGTTTAGGCACAGGAGAACATAAATATTTGTTTTCATATGATATATGTAAAATGGTGCTAAAAATATATTCTCTATTCTAGAAGTAAAATTAGTTAATATATATAGAGACTCGTATCATTACATTTGAACATAATTAAATGACTCTCAATATCTCAGGGAAACAGACAAACTACAATAGATCTGTGGTTTCCCAACTCTTAAAAAAATTCATCATATTTTATTAATCTAAGGTATTGAAGCTGTCACTACAAAATTAGAGATATGTGAACTCTGTTCATATTATAAAGAATTTTCTAGAGTGGTAGCCGCTCTTAGATATATTGTAATGTGTAATACCACTGTCTCTACTGTGATGGAGTTGCGTCTGACCAGAATGAAACGCACATTTTAGATTTGAACGTGAATAAGACGAATACCGCTAAGGGTTCACTCTCATTTAGTTATAATGTATTTATATTTCTAATTAATTACGATTTTCTCGACACAGGGATTTATCCAAAGTTTCTCACGAATTTTTCTCATTTCCGTAACTTAAATGCTTGTATGGCGGCCGTATGATAGGGATGTGCTTGTTTTCTTGTTTTGTCAATATAAACATTAATAAATCAACTCTCATATCCATGCGTTGGCGTTATTTTCTCTCTATGGAGTAATAGTATTTGCCTAATCTGTTGAAGTTTTATCTAGTCGGCGAACTCTTGATTTTGGAGTCTACACTGACGCATGGTATGGCATGAATAATTCTCAACTTACAGAGTTATATTCGATAGACATGAAGCACTAAGGGAGAAGTCCGTTTCAAGTCTCTGTGGAATAGGGAGTGGGGTACGATTTTGTGAAAAGATACACAGCCAAAGTGGTAATCAATTCTTCCTACTGTTCATCCTTTTCACAAAAGTATCAGACTATAAATCAAAAAAGGTATCTTACGCTCCTCAGTCTCTATCAGCTGGGTAGAGTCACGGTACTTTTTACTGTCACGTGCCTTGCAAAGGGGTTCGAATGTAACTCCCACAATTTTCTCACTATGTACTACTTGGATACTTCTGTTTCACTGTTCTATCTTCAATGAAATATAAACTCAAAGCTGCAATCTGTTTTGTGTCTCTTATTATTTTATTTGTGTACCAAGCTCGCTTCTATTGATAAATAGTATCCTTCAGTGCTTATAGATACATGTATGATATCCGAATTGTATTTTCCTAGTGCGCTATCTCATTATCTCTATTACGTAAGTCGCTTTGTTGAGATATTGTTATATCATAATGTTTGTGTCTATTTTAGACCTTTGGTCAGTCAGTTTATTTGTAAGTGTTCCGCGTATACAGTTCAATAACTTAACATGAACTTTTCTTTGTCATCCCATAAAGTAAGTTTATCTCCCATAGAGAATCACACATATCCCTCCATACGAGAGTGATTTCTGGCTTATTAAGATCGCAATAGCAATAATATAGAAATAAACACAGGCTTGTATGTAACTTCTACCTTAACCCTCATATATATATATAATTATTCTGACTCTCACCTTATTGCTAAAGTATAATGTTATAGTATATATATCATTTTTGCTTGAAGGCAATTACAATGCATGTATCGCATAAATTCAATACTTTTTATAGAAAATGAACTTGACAAGTGTAATCCCGGAAAGGATCGCTCGGTGTGTGTAGAACATTGTACAGACTGTTTCGACATTATTAAGTCTCATCAGCGATGTATACTAATGACTTCCCTCCGACAGAAATTGAAACCGGGACCTCAGCAGGCATAGTCAAAGACCATATTGCCTCGGCCACAGTACACAGCGAACAATCCCTGCAAAATTAGCTTGTCAATGATACTTACACGCCTCTACAATAATAGCTAAGGGGACGTTGAGTGAATAATAAACAAATCAGGCCTTATGCTCTTCGGCGAAGTGAATAAGATTTTTGGATGTTTGATTTTTTAGAAGCATTGTTGAATGAGGTATATATCATATTTTTGCTTGAAGGCAATTACAATGCATGTATCGCATAAAATTCGATACTTTTTTTTATAGAAAATGAACTTGACAAGTGTAATCCCGGCAAAGGATCACTCGGTGTGTAGAACATTGTACAGACTGTTTCGACTTTATTAAGTCTCATCAGCGATGTATACTAACGACTTCCCTCTGACTTCTTGGATATATATATATATATATATATATATATATATATATATATATTGTAGATAATGTGGGTGCTATATTTCTAAGTAGATAGTTTCTATATCATTGATAGAGTGTTTATATTTGAGTTAAGTGTAGAATCAACAATTGGTAGGTGAGTTTCTTGCTAATGCCATCTTATGCATTGCTTCAATCACATTATATAGCTGACATGGTATTCAACATCATAGAACTTTACTTGGCTAAGCCATGCTTCTGAACAGAATATAGTGTCTTTGTTTAATTCTCTGAAAAAGTTTAACTTGTTTTTGTGTTTTTGTTTTTTTTTGTTACTTTCCCATTCTTGGAGGAGGAGAAGGAGACATCAAATGTAAAATTAATATCAACTAAGCAGCCATTTTGTCCAAAGGGAGGTAATAATGAAAAAAAAAAGCAGAAATAATTATTCAAGGCTAAAAAGAAACAGACAAGTTTTGTGAATGGTGAAAGAAGGGAAAAATGGAAGATAACATCAGTGAATCAGCAAAACCATTTCATTCACAAAAATCTTTTTTTTTTTTTTTTCCTTTCAATTTCTCTTTCGTTTTAGCTTTAACTTTTATTTTCTTTCTCNCCCTCGCTGTCTGGCTGAACTGACTTTTAGCGCCCGCCCCGTCAACTTTTACTAGATATTAGGGACACATCCACTTCACCAGGATTTGCTTTTATTGAGGTCAGTTAGTTTTAATAAACAGCAGCAACTAAAGTACAACCTCCAAGCAGGTCCAAGACAGCTGGTAAATACGGAACAAGAAATGATCACATCATGAATCTGGGTACGTGGGTGAGTCCTTCTGTGAGTTCTGATTGGCGCTTGACTGGTCTTGATTTGAATGACATGTGAGTCTATATATATACTTTGTCATTGTGCAGTGGACTTTTGTAGCATTCGGGTTTGATATTTGAGTTACAACCGTTTGTTGCCTTGTCTTCCCTGTTCGACTGGTAATTAACTTTATTAATTTTCAGGCGTTTTGCTGCAAATTATGAAGATTTGATTTATTATTCGGGAAGATAATAAAATAGATTAAACGTTAACGGATGAAATTCTTTGTTGCACTTATATTTTAAAAAAAAAAAATTCATTTTATTTCAGAAATGCTGTACATTTATTTGCTCTAACGCCCCCACCAGGTCAACAATGGTCTTTCTTTTTTTTTTACATGAAGGATTTAATGAGGCATTCTGCAAGGTTCCTACTTGTAGATTCAGTGAATAATGCGATCTGCTGTGACGAGACATTTTGTCCCTACTCTACCCAGGTTGATGCTGGGGTAGACACTTATCTCTATATTAGAGAATGGTATTAAAAGAATTCGAGAGAGAAAGACAAAACCTCATTATCTACATACACATTTATAATATTTTTATGCAGTATATAATATTAATGGACTTTGTGAGCACAAGCTCATGCATGCTGCTACACTTCGAACTTTGCATCACACCTCATAATCCTCTAATGATCTGTCGTGCGATTATATCCTCCTAGAGACTGTACAGAGAGTGCAAGGCCAATACGTAATACCTCTATCATTTCTGAACATCTTGCTTGCCCTGAGGGAATCATTGTGAGTTCGGCGCCTGGGCAAGCTGACGTTGGTAAACGTTCATGAAAGGCCATTTAAGTCATCTTACAAACAGCAATCAGTTTGAACACCTTTTTGATCTCCACTGGTCCCTCTAACACCACTGTGAACAGAACTGCAACCAATGACTCAAACGTCAACCAAAGAATTGCTAAGAACACAAAAGGATTTCTACTAAAACATTAGGAAAACACCAAGGATCTCACTGTAAAAGTCTCTCACTGCAGTCGTAAAAATGGCCAAAAAGTGAACATATGGCACATATCAAAAAATTATTTAGTATCCACAATTTATGATACAATATAAAGGATGGTTATTAAAGAAAATAATTCACAAAAGACAAAAACTCATTTCTACATCACAACAACCATGTAAAATGTTATATTCAAGATTATATAGGGAAAAATGAAATAAATTCAGCAATGAAGAATAATAAGTGAAGTGAAAAAATAGAATGTGAGGATGATTTCTATTAATATTGAAGAGCTATATATATATATATATATATACTTTAAATATACGCTCCTACATTGGGCCTGGTACGGTATCATCAGGGGATTTTATGCATGGGTCCCTGGGAAGTTTCGAGCTTCCAGCATCAGACTTCGCTTCACCATTGCTGACCCTATCAGAAAATGATCATAAAACTCTGATCCACCACCAACTTGAGCACGCAAAAAGTGCTGACTGATACTTGAGATGCTACAGACTTTACTGGTTTGGAGCGAGGTGTAAAAATTCTCGCAGCGCCTTCCTGATTGGTTGGCACTCACAACTAATTCAAATGCATGGCACATTCTATTAAAATGGCTTACGTGGGACAATGAACCTTTTCACCTAAAACGGATACAAGCTTAGAGTGAAAGGAACGTTAACCTTCATACTGGCAGAAGTGAGAGGACTCTTTCTTTTTTCCTAATTTCAACATTTTGTTTTAAATTTCCTCATTTTTATATATATAGTATATATATATAAGTAAATGGAAGTTAATCCAACAGTAGAATTTTGAAAAAACAAATAGTAATAGTGGCTGACAGAATCTGTTTCGACCGTTTTTAATTAGAGCGGTCTTCATCAGGAGCAACATCTATGAATGAAAGACGAATAAAATAACCCGTTAGAATAGGCAGTAACACCACAAACTATATAAATAATATATATATATATATAATATATAATGGAAAGAAAATGGAAATGAATCCGAACAGTATGTTAATATAGTTGAAAATCATGAAAAAAACACAGGTTCAGATAGACCGATGAGTGGTAAAATGTATAAGCCGACGACTGCAAGTTTCAATCTACTAAAGATCTACTAAACAGATATGAAACCACGTGCAGCATTGCTAATAAATTTACCACTCATTCTATCTGAACATGTGTTTTCATATTTCTCACTATATACATATATATATAATTTATATATATATATATATAGTTGAAAAAATGAATAAAAGGGAAAAGAAAGTATAGAAGGGATATGTATAGGATTATTTGAATCAATTTTACTTACACGTGTTCTTCCGGTCAGAGTTTTATCGATGTGTACATGTATTCAAAACTATTATTATTTTAAATAACCAATGAAATGGAAATAATGAATAACAGAAAGAAAATGAGTAGTTAGAAACGTTCTGCACGACAAAGAAAATCGACTCATCAAGAATCATTATTTTAAAAATTATACTGTCAGTTATATATAAAATGGTGGGCCAAAAGTAGGCGTTACATTACTTCATTATCCCCTGTTTTCAGCCTTCACAAGGAGTCTAGATGGCTGTCCACATTCACCTGACCTGACAACAATGATCTTTTTTACTTGGAGGGCGTAGTCGTCTAAGAAACCTTTTAACTGAGAGCAAATTCTCCACACAGTGAATGAATTGAACAGATTTCATCTTCGCCAAACTTCTTGACCACTTGGTAGATCGGGAATTGTGTCGTACTGTGTGCCGCCAGTTGTATGTTGGACAGATTACCGAAAATGTTGATGTAAGGTTGAAGGTGGACACTTGAGCATGAGTGAGAGATTAAATGTTCAATGATAAAATTGTCTAATATGTAAATAATAATGTATGTAAAATAGTAAATAAAGTCAAATTTCTAAATAAAGGTGTTGGGTCAGTAAAATGGTGATTCCTGTATATAGAGATGAAGGGAGTAAGCTCTGTGATTGGATATACAATCACGTGATAGCCCAGGTTTTAGGCGCAATATCCAAAAGCCCAGACAGATAGATTCCACCAATGCGTACCACGAGGCAGCGATTTGAAGGGCTCCAAGAAACCCACCCTAAGAATATCTTCTCCAATCGGCCGGAAGTCCTTAAACTCAGCTCGTTATACAGGAAGGACTTTATAATTGTTATTTGTTGTTTCAGTGCTAGCAATAAAAATGAGTAGATTAAGGGAAAGTATTCAATTCTCTTTCTGTTGTGTTAGCTTTATAAATTTAATGCTATACTTAAAGCACATCAAAGGTTAAAATGTTAAGTTACCTGTAAGCCCTTCTTTGCGCCACCCGATTATAACAACCCCTCTGAATGGGCGGATGTGACATATCTTATTTCACTGACACAAGGTCAATTTAACTAAGCCAGTTTAACAGGTTTCAATTCAGAGTTTCCTTCTCTTAGATGGTTACCTAGCCAGGTTAAGGACGTCAGTCTGCCTGACTATTTACCCATAGCTGGAGGCGAGAATAGTTGGATTCATACCTTTCCCAGGGGAATTCCTGTCAAAATCATCCAGGCCATTGTCACCCACACATTCGATTTTCTGAAATTTAGTAGAGGTGTACGATTTTTTTAAATTAGACATCCCAAAATTGAGCTTCCGATTCTGAAATTAGGGAGTGTATGTCGATTTTTAGCTCACCTATTTGGGGATTGTTGGTAAAAAATGGTGCTTCTTGTGAATATTTTTGTTTGTAAAATGAGTGCTAGAGCTTCGCCTACTCCTGAAAAAATTGTTTATAAAAGCATTTTGAGCCAAAGAAATCCAAACATACTATCAGAAAAGTCTTAAATGCAACCATTTGAAGTTATTACAAGATTTTTTTTATAGCAAAGATCAATATCCCGATGTTAGCATGCATTTATAACAAACATTTTATTTCTATATTCATTTTTACATATATTAAACATTATTTGTAACTAAAAACCAACCACACACATACACAGCACACACATATATAGTATATATATATATTATGTATATATAGTAATATATCATATCCAAATTGCTGCTGTTAGACGCTTCCTCTGCAGGGATTATCCAAAGGGCTCAAATATTAAAAAATTAAATAATTAAATCATTTGGATTTAGACAACATGGTAGACCTTTAACTCTGTACTACTATGACCATATTATAAGATATAATAAAGCTACAAAAAAATCTCGATACCTTTTGAAACCCTTTTTGAAAATTTATTTACAATATAAGTACAAGTGATAACCTACTCGAGTTCACACATAAGGATCTTCAGGGTTAATCAACTACACGTGTGTCCTTCGCGTGTGAAGGAACACACACCTGTAGTCACTGCAATTAATTCAATATCTTGATTAATTCATGGATTTAATCCCTGAAGATCCTTATGGTGAAACTCGAGTAGCTATCACTGCTACCTATATTGTAATAAATTTGCTCTACTAACATATTTGAGCAACACTTTGTATTTGTTATATCGCTGACTTACTTCCTGAATTTTGCCACCATCTAAAGCCATTGTGACCATTCACACAGTTAAGTTCACCTTTTTCATATTATATATATCATATATATATATATATCATATATATATGAGGAAAAATGAGAAATTTCCTTTTCCATTTTCACATATATATATATATATATATATATATAATATTTCACACACATATATTAACTACACAATAACTATATATAGTATATATATATGAGAAGTAAATACACACGCGCTGTGTTATTATAATGGCTTTTTTAGCCACATTTTTTAATGCTATGCTCTGCTGATAGGCCTAATAGCCGAAATTACATACAGAGATTGATTTTTTCTCGATTGGTTACTTCACATTTAATAGGTATGCCCGCCTAATTAATTAATTATTAATTAATTAACTTTCAAAATTAGGTAGCGACTTCAATTAAGCACACACACCATACTATATATAATATATAGATTAGTTATAGATAGATAGATATAGATATATCATTAGTATGAGTAGATAGAGGAAAAGAGTTAAAGAGTTTCAATCCAAATGATTTCATTAGGACTTCCTTATACTTAAGTTGATGTTAAATTTCCTTAGTTAAGTATAGGGTTGGTCCTGTGAATAAACATGGTAGACCATTAACTCTTTCTTTTTATTACTGATATTATATATATATATATATATACGCTGCACGCACACACCATCGTTTATCTATGAACAAACCATTTCATAAATAAATTGGATTATTCTGAAACAAAATAAAATAAAAGAGCAGTTATATATTTGGCTTTGTGTGCCAAAAAGGTAGAAGAGTCATTCTCATGGGGGGGGGGGGGCGGGCTGTCTGGTATCATTGATTGACTCCAACACAAATTCTTTTTCATCTACTTTTGAGTCCCTCCAATGGTGCAAGCACCCCCCCGTCCCCTCCTCGTGCAGCTACCCCTGGGTCTTTCCAGCCAGGTTTCTGTCTTTTTCCCAACTTACCACCCTCCAGCCAACCCGACGCCCAGCCCCACAACCTTATCAAACATTTGCAGTTTCCAACTGACTGCATCTGTCTGTGATAGAATCACAGCCCTGCTTAATTATTACACAAACTATTTACCTTGATGAGAAAGAAAAAAAAAAAAAAAAAAAAAAAAAAAAAAAGAGTTGTGGGTCCGTCGTGCGTGGGGGGATAAGGCATGTGTGTCTATTAGATGCAAATAAATATACCCAATGCGTTTTCTCAAAGAGTAAAGTGTGTACGAAAAAAACAAAACAAGAAAAAAAAAACAAAACAAGCAAAGTGATCCCGAGCAACATTCTCATTTAAAACAAGTAACAAGATGTAAACAAACAGCATAGCTAAAGATCTGGGGCCTTAACATTTATTGATTCTTCTGGTCAGAAGAATTTTTGGTATACGATTTTGTGATTTTTGTGGCATTTTATGTGAGAGCACTTTACAGCAAGATTGTTTGGTGCTTCCTTAATATTAGGTTTTCTGAATTTTGTAACAGGTGTGAACTGTTTAAAGTTAAGACCAATCCCCCAAATTGAGCTTTGAATTCAACAATTGGCAGAGTTATATTGATTATAAAACTCAAAAAATTTGAGGGGTTGAGAAAAATGTAGTGACATTTTGTATCTATTTTCCCTGCTTCCTACTCCCTAAAAAATTGGTTTATAAAAGCTTTTTGGCCTGAGGAATCCAAAAAGTGTATCAAAGCAGGCATAAAATTCTACCTTAAATTATTTAATTGATTTCTGATTTCTTTCAGAGCAAGATCAATAAGTGGAAAAATTGCAATGTGTACTGGGTAATTCAATGTCAAATATCCTAGAAAAAGGTAAAATTGTCACCCACTCCCTTCAATTTTTACTAAAATTTTGTACAGGTGGATGTTAGTAAATCTAGACAATCCCCTAAATTTGCGATTCAATTCCAAAAATTCGTCGAGTTATGTTCTGATTTAAACTCGAAAAATTTAAAGAGGGTTTAGAAAAATGGCAAAAATAATATACAAACAATATATTTCCTGTATATTATTTAAAATATCCAAACCCCAACATAATCCTGATAACTTCTGATCGAACCGACAGTTATTTTGCTCCATAGTAGACCATATTCAAATGGATGAAAACATTAAAAAACAAAAGTGGAAAAAGTTGAATGATTAAACTCGTTGTGAGCAAAAAAACAACTCTATTTTTGGTACAAATAAATGTTCAATATTTATAGAGAATAAATAATTTTTAAGAAAAATTTTTATTTATATGCCAGTATCACATGCAAATTTTTCCACTTATTGATCTGCTATTGAAAAATCGAAAATCATTTAATAACTTAAAAGGCGTTAAAAAAAAAAAAAAGCTTCTATAAACCAATTTTTAGGAGTAGGGAAGCTTTAAATTCCAAAAATTGCTGAGTTATATCGATTATAAACTTGAAAAATTTGATGGGTAGAAAAATAGTGACATTTTGTAATCTATTTTCTCTATAAATCAGTTCTAGAGCTTCCCTACTCCTAAAAATTGGTTTATAGAAGCTTTTTTTTTTTTTTTTTAACCCTTTTAAGTTATTAATGATTTCTGATTTTTCATAGCAAGATCAATAAGTAGAAAAATTGCATTGTATACTGCATATAAAAAAATTTTCTTAAAATTATTATTCTATAAATATTGAACATTATTTGTACCAAAAATAGAGTTTAGTTTTTGCTCACAAGCGAAGTTACAATCAGTTCAAATTTTTCACTTTTGTTTTTAATTGTTTCATCCATTGAATATGGTCTATATGGAGCAAAATAACTGTCAGTTCGATAGAAGTTATCAGGATTATGTTGGGGTTGGATATATAAATAATATATACAAGGGAAATATATTGTTTGTATATTATTTTGCCATTTTTCTAAACCTCTTTAAATTTTTCGAGTTTAAAATCAACATAACTCGACCAATTTTTGGAATTGGAATCGCAAATTTAGGGGATTGTCTAGATTTAACATAATCCACACCTGTACAAAATTTTAGAAAAATGAAGGAGTGGTGACAATTTTACTTTTTTTCTGATGTATTTGACATTGAATTACCCAGTACCACATTGCCTTTTTCCACTTATTGATCTTGCTATGAAAAAATCAGAAATCATTAATAATTTACAGGTAAAATTTTATGCCTGCTTTGATAACATTTTTGGATTCCTCAGGCCAAAAAGCTTTATAAACCAATTTTTAGGAGTAGGGGAAGCAGGGAAAATAGATTACAAAATGTCACTATTTTTCTCACCCCTCAAATCTTTTTGAGTTTTAATCAATATAACTCTGCCAATTTTGGAATCAAAGCTCAAATTTGGGGGATTGTCTAACTTTAACAGTTCACACCTGTACAAAATTTCAGAAAAACCTAATATTAAGGAACACCAACAATCTCTGCTGTAAAGTGCTCTCACATTAAAATGGCCACAAAAATCGCAAACAAAAATCATAACAAAAATTCTTCTGACCAGAGAAATCAAATAAATGTTAAGGCCCCAGATCTTAGCTATGCTGTTGTTTACATCTTGTTACTTTTTCAATGTAGAATGTTGCTCGGATCACTTGCTTGTTTGTTTTTTTTTTTGTTTTTTGTTTTTTCGTACACACTTACCTTTGAGAAAACCATTTGGTATATTTATTTGCATCTAATAGTACACACATGCATTATCCCCCCCCCACTCGCCGACGGAACCCACAACTCTTTTTTTTTTTTTTTTTTTTTTTTTTTTCTTTCTTCATCAGGTAAATAGTTGTGTCAATAATTAACAGGGCTGTGATTTATCACAGACAGAATGCAGTCAGTTGGAAAACTGCAATGTTTGATAAGGTGGGGGGGGTCGGGTTGGCTGAGGGTGGTAAGTTGGGAAAAAACAGAAACCTGGCTGTAAAGACCAGGGGTAGCTGACGAGGAGGAGGAGGGGGGTGCTTGCACCATATGGAGGGACTCAAAAGTAGATGAAAAAGAATTGGTGTTGGAGTCAATCATTGATACCAGACACCCAGCCCCCCCCCCCCATTGAGAATGACTCATTCTACCTTTTTGGCCACACAAAGCAAAATATAACTGCTCTTTTTATTTATTTTGTTTCAGGAAATAATCCAATTTATTTATGAAATGTTGTTCATAGATCAACACGAGGGGTGTGTGCGTCGGCAGTATAATATATATATATATAATATAATATCAGTAATAAAAAAGAAAAGAGTTAAGGGTCTACCATGTGATTTCATCAGGACCCAACCCTATACTTAACTAAGGAATTACATCAACTTAAGTATAGGGAAGGGTCCTAATGAAATCATTTGGATTGAATCTTTAACTCTTTTCCTCTACTACTATTACTAATGATATCTATCTATCTATCTATCTATCATATCTATCTATATATGATGTGTGTGTGTGTGCTTAATGAAGTCGTACCTAATTTTGAAAGTTAATTAATTAATAATTAATTAATTAGGCGGGCATACCTATTTAAATGTAAGGCTAAACAAATCGAGAAAAATCAATCTCTGATGTACATTTCGGCCTATTAGGCCTCATCAGCAGAGCTATAGATAAAAAAAATGTCGCGCTAAAAAAAAGCCATATAATAAACACAGCGCTGTGTATTTACTTCTCATATATATATATATAAATGTGTGTGTGTGTGTGAAAATGGAAATATATATAATATATATATATATAATATATGTGAAAATGGAAAAGAATTTACTCATTTTTCCTCATATATATATAATATATATATATATATATATATATAATGAAAAAGGTGACTTACTGGTGAATATGGTCACAATGGTTAGATGGTGCAAAATTCAGGAAGGTAAGTCAGCGATATAACAAATACAAAGTGCTCAATACGTTAGTAGAGCAAATTTATTACAATATAGGTACAAGTGATAGCCTACTCGGAGTTCACCATAAGGATCTTCAGGATTAAATCCACTGAATTAATCAAGATATTGATTAATTGCAGTTGACTACACGTGTGTGTCCTTCACACGCGAAGACACACACGTGTAGTTATTTAACCCTGAAGATCCTTATGGTGAAACTCGAGTAGGTTATCACTTGTACTTATATTGTAATATATAAATTTTCAAAAAGGCGTTTCAAAAAAGTATCGAGATTTTTTTGTACTTTATATCTTATAATATTGGTCATAGTAGTACAGAGTTAAAGGTCTACCATGTTTCAATCCAAATGATTTAATTTAATAATTTTTAATATATTGAGCCCTTTTGATAATGCCACTGCAAAGGAAGGTTAAAGCAGCAATTGGATATGATATATATATATATATATAATATATATATAATAATATATATATAGTGTGTGTGTATGTTGTGGTGGTTTTTAGTACACAATAATGTTTAATATATGTAAATAATAATAGAAAAAAAATGTTTGTTATAGATGCATGCTACATCGGATATTGATCTTGCTATAAAAAAAATCTTTAATAACTTCAAATTGGTTCATATTTAAGACTTTTCTGATAGTATGTTTGGATTTCTTTGGTCAAAAATGCTTTATAAACCAATTTTTAGGAGTAGGGAAGCTCTAGAACTCATTTTACAAACAAAATATGTCACAAGAAGTCACCATTTTTTACCAATCCCCCAAATAAGGTGAGCTAAAAATCGACATAACTCCACTAATTTTCAGAATCGGAAGCTCAAATTTTGGGGATTGTCTAACTTTAACAAAATCTACACCTCTACTAAATTTCAGAAAAATCGAATGGGGTGGGTGACATGGCCTGGATGATTTGACATGGAATTACCCCTTGGGAAAGGTATGAATCCAACTATTCCTCCTCCAGCTATGGGTAAATAGTCAGGCAGACTGAGCTCCTTAACCTTGCTAGGTAACCATTCTAAGAGAAGAAAACTCTGAATTGAAACCTGTTAAACTGGGCTTAGTAAATTGACCTTGTGTCAGTGATATAAGATGTCACATCCTGCCCATTCAGAGGGGTTGGTATATACAGGGTGGGCCAAAAGAAGGGTTACAGGTAACACTTAAACATTTTACCTTTATTGTGTTAGTATAACATTCAATTCTAAGACTACAACAAGAAGAAAGGAATTAAATTTCCTTTAATTCAATCAATTTATTAGTTAGCACATGAAACAACAAATAACAATATAAAGTCCTTCCTGTATATAGAGCTGAGTTTAAGGGACTTACCGCGCGTGTTGGAGAAGATATCTTAGGTGGTTTCTTAGAGCCCTTCAAATCGCTGCTCGCTGGTACCATTGTGGAATCTATCTGTCCTGGGCTTTGGATTAGTGCCTAAAACTCTGGGCTATCACGTGATTGGTATATCCAATCACAGAGCTTCTCCTCATTCTATATACAGGAATCACCATTTTACTGATCCCAACACCTTTATTAGAATTTAGACATTTATTTACAATATTTACAGACATTTATATTTACATATTAGACATTTTATCATTGAACATTTAATCTCTCAAGTGCTCAAAGGTCCACACTTCAACCTTACAACAATTTTCGTATCTGTCCAATACACTGCGGCACACAGTACGACACAAATTCCATCTTCATCAATTTCAGTGAATGAATTTGAAATGAAATCTTTCAATTCATTCACTGTGTGGGGATTTCTCTCATAAGTCTTGTTCTTGACTACCCCCCCCCAAGAAAAAAAGAATCCATTGGGTCAGGTCAGGTGAATGTGGACACCATCCAGTGCTTCCTTGTGAGGTGAAACAGATAATGAAGTAACTGTAACCCTACTTTTGGCCACCATTTTATATATATATATTAATTTCAAATAAGGATTTACTCTGATGAAGGTCAATTTTCTTTGTGTGCAGAACGTTTCTACATTTTCTTCTTATTATATATTCATTTCATTTGGTTATTTAAAAATAATAATAGTTTGAATAATGTACACATGGATAAACTCCTGACCGAAACACGTTGAAGTAAAATTGATTAAAATATCCTAAATATCCTATTCTATACTTCTTTCCTTTATTCATTTTCACACATATATATATATATTATATATTAGTATATATTGTAATATAGTGAGAAAATGAAAAACACATGTTCAGATAGAATGAGTGGTAAATTTATTAGCAAATGCTGCAGTGTTTCAATCTGTTTAGTAGATCTTTAGTAGATTGAAACCCTGCAGTGTCGGCTAATAATTTACCACTCATTCTATCTGAACCTGTGTTTTATTTCTCACTATATTACTACTGTCGGATTCATTTCCATTTCTCTTCATATAATATAATATATATATATATATATATATATATGTGTGTGTACCTCCTATTCTAACGGTATTATATTCCGTCTTTCATTCATATGTGTGCTCCTGATGAAGACCGCTCTATTAAACGGTCGAAACAGATTCTGTCAGCAAACTATAACATCATTTTTTTTCAAAATTCATACTGTTGGATTAACTTCCATTTACTTATATATAATATATATATATTATATAAATGAGAAATTTAAACAAAATGTTGAAATTAGGAAAAAAAAGAAAGAGTCCTCTCACTTCTGCAGTAATGAAGGGTTAACTTACCTTTTCAACCTAAGCTTGAATCCGTTTTAGGAAAAGTGTTATTGTCCACGTAAGCCATTTAAATAGAATGTGCCATGCATTTGATTAGTTGTTAGTTGCCAACCAATCAGAGGCGCTTGCAGAGAATTTTACAAATCGTCCAAAACAGTAAGGGTCTGTTAGCATCTCAAGTATCAGTCAGACATCTTTTAGCGTCTCAAGTTGGTGGGTGGATCAGAGTTATGATCATTTCTGATAGGGTCAGCGATGGTGAGCGAAGTCTGATGCTGGAAGACCGAAACTTCCCAGTGACCCATGCATAATACATCCCTGATGAACCTATACCAAGCGCCCAAATGTAGGAGCGTATATTTTAAAGTATATATATATATATATATATATATTCAAATATACAATAAAATCATTCCGTCACATTTCCTATTTTTCACTATCACTTATTATTCTTCAATTGCTGAATTTATTTTCATTTTCTCCCCTATATATTCATGAATATAAACATTTTAATGTTTGTTGTATGTAGAAATGAGTTTTTTGTCTTTTGGTGAATTATTTTCTTTTAATACCATCTTTATATTGTATCATAAATTTGGATACTAAATATTTTTGATATGTGCAAATGTTACAATTTTTTGGCCATTTTAGACTGCAAGTGAGAGCACTTTACAGTGGAGATCCTTGTGTTCCTTAATGTTAGTAGAATCCTTTGGTTGTTCCTTAGAATTCTTTGGTTGAGTTGAGTCATTGTTGCAGTTCTGTTCACGTGTGTTAGAAACATGGAGATCAAAAAAGGTGTTCAAGATTGCTGTTGTTTAAGATGATTAATGACCTTATGAGCGTTTACCAAGTCAGTTTGCCAGGCGCCGAAGTTTCAATGAATCCATCCCAGGGCAGCAAGAGTTTCAGAATGATAGAGGGTATTCGTTTGGTTGCACGTCTCTGTACAGTCTCTAGGAGGTTAATGTTCTGAGCGAGATAGGGTTTCAGACTTGTGATGCAAATTCAAGTGTAGCAAGCATCATAGCTTTGTACAGCTTTAAAATATTATATAATGCATATAAACATTTCATGTTTGTATGTAGAAATGAGGTTTTGTTCTTGTCTTTTGTGAATTCTTTTAATACCATTTTTATATTGTACTAGAAGTGTCTACCCAGCACTCTGGGTAGAGTAGGGACAAAAATGTTAGTCACACAGATCCATTATTACTGAATCACAAGTAGGAACCTTGCAGAATGCCTCATTAAAATCCTTATGTAAAAAAAAAAAAAGAAAAAACCAGTTGTTGACCTGGTGGGCGTTAGAAAAAAATGTACAGCATTTCTGAAAATAAAAATGAATGTTTTTTTTTTTAAATATTAAGTGCAACAAAGAATTCCATCCTGTTACCATTTAAATACTATTTTTAATTATCTTCCCGAATAAAATCAAATCTTCATAATTTTTGCACAAAAAAGCTGAAGAATAATTAAAGTTCCAATTACCGTCGAACAGGGAAGACAAGGCAACAAACGGTTGTAACTCAAATACAAACCCGAATGCTACAAAGTCCACTGCAAAATGACAAGTATATATAAGACTCCACAATGTCATTCAAATCAAGCAGTCAAGCAGCCAATCAGAACTCAAGGAATGGAATCACCCAAGTCACCCGATTCATGGATGGATCATTCTTGATTCCTATTTATACCAGCTGTCTTGGACACTGCTTGAGTTGTACTTAGTTAGCTGCTGTTATTAAAACTAACTGACCCATAAAAGCAATCCTGTGTGATAGGAATGTGTCCCTATATCTAGTAAAGTTGACGGGGCGGCCTAAAGTCAGTATCAGCCAGACAGCGAGGGAGTCTATCCCCTTTTCACTAGCACTAACCAAAGAGATTGTTTTTTAGCATCTGAGGCAGTGTGCCACACCTACCATCAGCTCCTCACTTTACCGACAGATCCCTGTGTTACTCATACGCTGAGTTGGCAAGGGCCGGTATCAAACCATGAACCTTGTGTTACTAGGCAGACGCTCTACCAAACTGAGCTAAACCGGCCCTTTATTTACTTTGTCATTAATTGTTTTATTTTCGTTGTTTTCTCTGGACAGACATACATACACACAAAAACCCTTTATATATATATATATATATAGAAGATATATATATATGGATACTAAATCTTCCTGATATGTACAAATTAGTTTATCCTGTTTTTTCTGTTGTGTTTAGTGTTAGTATATCATGGATATACACAATAATACTTTACCCTGCAATCATTTATTAGTTCAGAGGTCATGACTTAGGTAAAAAAATGACTTACTGTTTTGACGGCCTATAGGACGCACTTTTTTTGAAAATTTTGGCTAAAAAATTGCCCTGCATCTTATACATCGTAGGTGAAGTAAGACCTCCTGTATTATTATTATTATTAATTTTATTATTATTATTTCCTGCTATTGAGATGTCTTGTGTATGCTTATGCTTGCCTGTGTTTTTTCAAATTCTTACTATACATACCTTCGGATTCACTTCCATCTCTTCACAGACACACACACACACACAGACACACACACACACAACACATATAATATATTATATATATATATATATATATATATATATAATCAATCAATCCACCTAAAATGTTGGAGAGGTCTTTTGTTGATCAATCCACCTAAAAAATACTGAGTGAATATAGGCAATGCCAAATTGCTTTTATACAGATATGTTTCTGCTGTGTAATGCACAGCTAGACTGTCAAAATAGCCATTTTTTTAGATGCAATTATCCCATCTTTAGGCCAAGCCTAGCCTAGATTTTTTATGTTAGTCTACGTAATCAGTATAATTTCGGTAAATTATAAAGCGCTGGCCTAGACTAGCTTAGTTTTGATGTTAGCCAAGTGAATCTGTAAATCTTATCTTTTATGATGTATACTGTATTTTATAAAGTAAATTCATCAGGGTAGACTAATGTCGGATCAGCCAGACAGCGAGGGAGTCTATCCCCTTTTCACTAGTGCTAGACCAAAGGGATTGTTTTTACATCTGAGGTGGAGTGCTACACCTGCCATCAGCTCCTTACTTTACCATACAGATCCCTGTGTTACTCATATGCTGAGTTGGCGAGGGCTGGTATTGAACCAGGAACCTTGTGGTTCCTATTGATGTTATTTTCTAAACATATAAATCTATCTCTGTTTTCATTTACTCCTCGGGTCTGAAAATAAACGTAAACAATTGATACAACCCAGAATTAATAGATACCATAAGGTATAATACAGTGCCGGGTGGCTCAGGTGCACCAAACTCATCAAAGTCTCATGTCTAGTACATAGAATAATGTAGTGTCAGGAACATGAACAGTTTACAGTAGTAATATGCATGTATGTGTGCGTTGTGTGCATATGTATGTGGAGAGGGGCATCAGGTATAGTGTCGGCGGATTACAGGAAGTATGGAGGCTTTGAAAGATTCAGTGCTTCGGCAGCCTACAACAGACGCGGTTTATTCCATGTCTCCACAATTCTGAGCGTGAATAAATGTTTCCGAAAGTCACATGTACAGTGCTGTTTTCTGACTTTGTAGGCATGCCCACTGTGTTGGAAAGATGGAGATCAAAAAGGTGCTCAAGGTTGCTGTTGTTAAGATGATTATCAGGTATCATTGAATGATCCAGCTGTTTTTACAGACGACATAAATATATTTTATACAACTTTAAAGATTTTGATATTTCAATATTTTTGAAAAGCAACATATCTTCGAAAATGAGATAAGTTGAATGACATAAACTGTACAGAGACGTGTAACCAAACGAATACCCTCCATCAGGCATCTGCCATAATCTGAATGTCTTGCTGCCTTGAAAATGGATTCATTGAAACTCCGGCATAGGGCAACTGACCTGGTAAACACTCATAAGGTCATTAACCATCTAACAACAGCAACCTTGTGCACCTTTTTGATCTCCATGTCTAACCACATGTGGACATGCCTATGAAGTCAGAGAACAGCATATGATTAAAAAAAGGCTGACTTCAAAAATTTGATAATGTATTTTAATTCAATGACTCTTTTGTGTCTGTTTCTGAGTTCTTCATAATATTATTACAAAAGAAAAAAAATTTAATCTAAATTTGAACGAACGCGACCCCTGGAATATGCTCGCACCCCCAGGAATGCTTACACCCCTGGTTGGGAACCCTGCTATAGAAGAACAGTAAGTAAGTAAGCAATGTTGGAGTGGCCTATTGTTGGTGTCAGCTGGAGAGTGAGGGAGTCTCTCCCCTTTTTGTTAGATACCAGAGAGTTTCTTTGCTGAGATGAACGCCACACCTACCACACAGATTAGATTACCCAATCTGTGCTACTCATGCGCTGGCTGGGAGGGATCAGTATCAAACCTGGTAAGTTGCGATTCCTACGTGACTGAGCTAAACCAATAGTGGTACTACTGGAGGGATGAGGGGGGGATTTATACCTTTCCCAAGGGTATTAGTCCAAAAGTGATATTAGTGCAACTTACTACAATTGTCTCATTACACCATCGGCAGTGAAATTCGTTGAGTGGCTAAAGCGGTATCAGCTAGGCAATCAGCCTTTTATAAAGCCAGGTATCAGCCTTTTCACTTGCACTAACCAAGGAGATTGTTTTGGCATCTGAGGTGGTGCACCTCACCTACCATCAACTCCTCACTTTAACGCACGGATTCCTGTGCTACTCATACACTGAACTGCGAGGGCCGGGTATCGCTACCCGAACCTTGTAGTTCCTAGTCAGACGTTCTACCAACTGAGCTAAACCGGCCTTTTACCTTCAATTTGTGATTAGATGAATACATATTGAGCTCACATGCCAAAATAGGAATTTCTTTGTGAAAGTACAGCAACTCAAAACTGGAATTCACTTGTCTGGGATATGGGAGGTGCCAAAAATAGCTATTTCCTGAGTTGGGCAAAAATGGCTCTACACGGTCAAAGGGTTAATTACTGTGTCTCTTTCTTGGGATAGAGATAGTAGAGTGGTTTTCTGTGGCCCCATTCACTTTTTTCCTTTTTCCTAGGTTGGTTGCCCACCAACATGGCTAGAGAGTCAAATCACCTATTTCATCAATACTTTTTAATGTAAACCATTTCCTTTTCTCTATTGTATTTCTGTCGTCTCATATATATATATTACCAACCCCTCCGCACAAGCAGGATGTGACACAAGTGCAATTCCTTAAGCGGAGTTAACAGGTTTGAATTCAGAGTTTTCCTTCTCCTAGACCAGTTGCCTAACTAAGGTTAAAGAGCCCAGTCTGCCCTATATTCATCCATAGCTGGAGGGAAGTAGGATTCATACCTTTCCCAAGGATATTAGCGCTAAGTGGAATGCATTACCACATCCAGGATTTGAACTCGGAGGACGAGTCCATTTCCCATGACTTTAACCATTACACAACCGTTCCATTCTGTCGTCTCGTATAAAAGTCTCAAACGTTCGAACAGGGAGATAACTCTGTTTTTTAAATTCGGAGGTAATTTTTCACCACGTCTATTCGAAGACAACCAAAGTAAACCAATTAACGTTTACTTTTATTCTTAATAAATAGATAAATAAATAAATGTATAAATAAAATAATAATAATAATAATAATTTCCCAGCCAGAAGACCAGACCTAGTATTGATAAACAAGAAAAAAGGACTTGTCAACTGGTAGATTTTGCAGTCCCGGCAGGTCACAGGATAAAGTAAAGAAACGAAAAGATAGACAAAATACATAGACGCACTTGCCTAGAGAATTGAAAAAAAAAAAGTGGAATAAAGAGGTGAAAGTAATACCAATTGTAGTTGGTGCCCTAGAACGCGTCCCCAAAGATTTTAGAAAAAAAGACGAGGAATTGGAAATCAGAGGAAGAATGAGACCATCTAGACAACAGCATTAAGATCGGCAAAAATACTGAGAAGGGTCCCCCTGGAGACCTGAGGAGACCTGAGGAGACTTGTTGACAGTCAGACTCCAGTGAAAGACTAAATTACTGAGTGAAAACTAATCAGGAGGGATATAATATTATAATTCACAATCATAATAAAAAATATAATTTAATCTCGCATGTTTTCAACACAACGCTGACATGCAACACAGTCAGAAAACAGAATAGCCTCACATGCCTTCAGAAACATTTTTTCGATCTCAGAGTTGCCAACATTGGAAATAACTGACTGCATGGTTGAGCCTGCCTGAAACATTACATCTTTTCAAAGCCTCCATGCTTCCTGTAATCCCTGCGCAAAACTATAAACCTCTTTTTTGCAATGCATCCTTCCAGATGCCTGAACAAGATAAGTACTTACAAAAATATGAAAACCTTTTCGAAAGAATCTCTCTAATAATTTGAAGTGACAAAAAGGAAATTGTGTCGATTTTATTGCATGAAAATTGCCTTTTGTTGGGTTTTTGGTCTTATTTTTTGTTTACATGCTTTTTTTTATTTATGTTTTTGTTTTTTTTCTTCTTTTTTCCCAAGTTTCATGCCTCATATTTAATTTTCTCTTTTTTTTTTCTTTTTTTTTAAATATGTTCCTATTTTCTTTAGTGCACCGAATTTTTGCTTGATAATACTGTCTTTCTTTCTTGTATTTCCTTTTCTTCCTTTCTTGGTAAGAACAAAAGAAAGAAAGGGTAAGCAAGACAAGAAAGGAAGAGAAAAAAGAAAGAAAGGGTAAGACAAGAAAGAAAGGGTAAGACAAGAAAGAGAAAAAGAAAGAAAGGGTAAGACAAGAAAGGAAGAGAAAAAGAAAGAAAGGGTAAACAAGAAAGGAAGAGAAAAAAGAAAGAAGGGTAAGACAAAGAAAGGGTAAGACAAGAAAAAGACAAGAAAAAAGAAAGAAAGGGAAAGAAAGGGTAAGACAAGAAAAGAAAGAAAAGAAAAAAAGAAAGAAAGGTAAGACAAGAAAGGAAGAGAAAAAAGAAAGAAGGGTAAGACAAGAAAGGAAGAGAAAAAAAAAGAAAGAAAAGGAAACAAAAGAAATATTTTCATTTAATTTTTCAACATTTTCTTTCATTTATGCTAGTTTAATTCATATGCCATTCGATTGTCTTTTATATATACAAGAAGCAAAATGGAATCCATATATATATATATATATATATATATATATATATATATATACACACACACACACACACACACACACACACACAGAGTGATTGAAAAGTAACTCCCTATTTTAAACTAAAATTTTTTACATACAGTTAAGTTTTTCTCAATTCTTTAATGTATGTTCCTTAATATATGGCAATTAAATCTGTGTTGTTGTTTGATGGTGTTCCTGCACATTTTGCTATTGCTATTTTGTGAATGGCTTAATAAACATTTTCTTGAGAGATGGATGGGGAGACATGGTTCTCAGGAGTGGCTGCCAGAAGCCTTGATTTAACACCCTGGGAATTTTTTCTTTGGGGTTCGTTGAAGAAGCAAGTCTACTCAACAAAACCAACGACTTTCCAAGAACTTGTAGGATGAATATGAGAATTTATTTCTGCCATTCCACAAGAGTTCTTGGTCAGATCAACTAATGCAAGTGGCTCGAGGCAAATATTAGTGCTCATATAGAATTTTTAGATAAAACTCCATGTATGTGTTCTTCTCATATTCATTTTTTTTTGTAAAAATAATGATTCAGAAATAAATTAAAATTTTTAAAATATGGAAAGGAGTTACTTTATAATCACCCTGTTAATATGTGTGTGTGTATATACAAGGTGTGTCAAAAAAGTATCAAGTTTTTTTGTACTTTTTGACACCTTGTATTCTGAAAAAATAATGTTCCATACATTAATTTTTTCAGAATACAAGGTGTGTCAAAAAGGTACCAAGTTTAAAGCTGTATTTACCAAGATAGGAATGAAGTAAAAAAAGTACAAAAAATCTCGATACTTTTTTTGACACACCTTTCATTCATTCATTGGCAATTCAGTCTCGAAAGACTATGATAAAGTTTTTGTGTGCCCCGGATGTTGCAGCGCCTCCTGTGACTGTGAAGCCCGATGTTTGAAAAACATTCTCGACCACAGATTTTGCATTTGTAGGTTGTCCCTGTAGATGATGATGTTCCGATGCTTTGTTGCCGTTGCTTTCTTATGGACCTCTTAGCTTTATATATATATATATATATATAAAAGGTGTGTCAATATATATATATGTGTGTGTCGAAAAGTATTGAGAATTTTTTGTAGTCTTTGACACACCTTGTATTCTGAAAAATATAACATTCCATTCATATATATATTATATATACCTGCAGTAATTATTCTACCTGTTGATTTATTGAATTTCCTTTTCCTTTCATCGATTACATCATAAATTGAAAAGGAATAAGAATATCTGAAAATACACACCCAGAAAAAAAAAGCCATTTTTTTTTCTTTGTTGAACAAATGGTGATCATTGAGTCAGAAAACAATACGTTAGTGTAAGAGACAAATTGAAGCAAAAAAGAATTATTCTTCCATTTGGAAAGAATTCTTTGATAACAGAAGGAATTGACATGAATGTGCTGAACCGTCTTACAGAACAACTACCTGGCAGATTTAGTCGGCCAGACCCCCCAGCTACACACACCCAGCCAGCTCCCCAGCCAACTAATAATTTTTGGCAATGATTCTGATCAGATCTTTATTGAAAATTATTCACTGAAGCATTCCTTCATTTCAAGGTCCTTCTTGAGGATTCTAATTACAGACACATTATATATATATATATATATATATATATATATATACATACACACAAGATGTGTCATAAAAGTATTGCGATTGAAGCTGTATTTACCAAGATAGAAATGAACAATGAATGGAACATTAAGTTTTTCAGAATACAAGGTGTGTCAAAAAATACAATAAATCTCAATACTTTTTTGACACACACACACACACACACACACACATATATATGTATGTGTGTATACACTCATACACACACATATACATTGTGTGTATATATCTTGAAATATTTATAAATTTTAACAAATATACTTATGTGTAAAAATATATATGTGTGTGTGTGTGTGTGTGTGGAAGCGTGTGGTGTAATGGTTAAAGTCATGGGAAATGGACTCATCGGCCTGAGTTCAAATCCTGGATGTGGTAATTGCATTTCCCTTAGCCCTAATACCCTTGGGAATGATATGAATCCTACTCTCTCTCCAGCTATGGATAAATAGTAGGGCAGACTGGGCTCTTTAACCTTGGTTAGGCAACCAGTCTAGGAGAAGGAAAACTCTGAATTCAAACCTGTTAAACTCCGCTTATGAAATTGACCTTGTGTCGCATCCTGGTCGCGCGGAGGGGTTGGTAAAGTGTGTGTGTGTGTGTGTGTATATATTTTGACATACATGGTCTTTTAATATACTTGTGCATAAAAATACACATATGTATATGTATATATATATATATATATATATATATATATAATATATAAATTCTAACAAATACACTTATGCACGAAAATAACCATATATATATGTGTGGAGAAATGTAGAACAAACACGGGATGTTACAATGGATGGAAATTTATTAGTTGTAGTGTCGATATTCAAACATTTCGGTTTATAAAGAAACCTTCTCAGGACAATATGAAACTAGTCAAGAAGAAAAAAGATTTATGTAATTAAAAAGATGGATGTTTTGAATGCATATATATATATATATATATATATATATATATATATATATATATTATATATGTGTGTGTGTGTGTGTGTGGAGGCGCATGGTATAATGGTTATCATTGTAGGAAATGACCACAATGAGATAAGTCCTTTTGTCTTACAATTCAAAATATGAGGATTATTCAAAAGGTAATGCCATTTTGTTTAGGACAGGTATAATTACCAACACAGGAACATGTATGATATATCAAAATGAATTTGGTCCTCTATGGATCACATCCCTACTTTCTCCACATAGTCACTGTTTCTCTCAATAGCAATGTTCCACCTTCAAATGAGAGCATGTATCCCTACCTCGTAAAATTCTGTTAACTTTTCTTTGAGCCACTTCTTCACTACAGATTTCACTTTTTTGTCCCCGGAATAATGTTTGCCTCAGACTATCATCTCTTTGGATCCATGAAAGAGAGTTTGAGAGGCAACATTATTCCAGTGATGAGGAAGTGAAATCTGTAGTGAAGAAGTGGCTCAAAGAACAGCCAACAGAATTTTACGGGGCAGGGATACATGCTCTCATTCGAAGGTGTAATATTGCTATTGAAAGAAACGGTGATTGTGGAGAAGTAGGGATGTGATCCACAGAGGACCAGCTTCATTTTGATGTATGATACATGTTCTTGTGTTGGTAATTCTACCTGTCTTAAACAAAATGGCATTACTTTTTGACTCACCCTCGTATTTTGACTCCAACGTGCTATTGAGAGAAACGGTGACTATGTAGAGAAGTTGGGAAGTGATCCACAGAGGACCAGCTTCATTTTGATGTATGATACATGTTCCTTTGTTGGTAATTATACCTGTCCTAAACAAAATGGCATTACTTTTTGACTAATCCTCATAGTTCATTCTTACTATGATTCATTGCATTTTCTTATCTCGCTTATGTGTGTGTGCATAAAGGCAACGTGTACTAGTTTGGTTATTGACTGTTTAGACAACCGTAATATAGTGAATGCTAGAAACATAAAACCTTAAACATGTGTTAAAAGATTAGCTTTCCTTTTTATGACATTAGATATTTAGGCAAATTCTCTCTCACACACACACACACATTCATATGGCACTTCTAACATACATATGTACATGCACTCACACAGATATAAACATGTACACACACATATATACACATGCAAAAACATGTGCTTACGTACATATGGATATGATCTTTGGTGCCAAAGATTGGTATTCAAGACCATAATTTTAGATTGCTGATTTAGACGACTAGATAGGATAGAGGATAGATAGATAGATAGATAGTGACTACTATAGATAGATAGTGACTACTATATAGATAGATAGTGGACTACTATAGATAGATAGATAGATAGTGACTACTATATAGATAGATAGATAGATAGATAGTGACTACTAGATAGATAAGACAGATAGATAGATAGATAGTGACTACTATATAGATAGATAGATAGATAGATAGTGACTACTATAATAGATAGATAGATAGATAGATAGTGACTACATAGATAGATAGATAGATAGGACTACTATAAGATAGATAGATTAGATAGATAGTGACTACAGATAGATAGATAGATAGATAGACAGATAGATAGATAGTGACTACTATATAGATAGATAGATAGATAGTGACTACTACTATTAGATAGATAGATAGATAGATAGATAGATTAGATAGTGACTACTATAGATAGATATAGATAGATAGATAGTGACTACTATAGATAGATAGATAGATAGATAGTGACTACTATAGGATAGATAGATAGATTAGATAGTGACTACTAGATAGATAGATAGATAGATAGATAGATAGTGACTACTATAGGATAGATAGATAGATAGATAGTGACTACTATAGGATAGTGATAGATAGATAGATAGTGACTACTATAGGATAGATAGATAGATAGATAGTGACTACTATAGGATAGATAGATAGATAGTGACTACTATAGAGATAGATAGACTACTATAGATTAGATAGTGACTACTATAGATAGGATAGGATAGATAGATAGTGACTACTATATAGGATAGATAGATAGATAGATAGATAGTGACTACTATAGGATAGATAGATAGATAGTGACTACTATAGGATAGATAGATAGTGACTACTATAGATAGATAGATAGATAGTGACTACTATAGATAGATAGATAGATAGTGACTAGATATAGATAGATAGATAGATAGTGACTACTATATAGATAGATAGATAGATAGTGACTACTATAAGATAGATAGATAGATAGTGACTACATAGATAGATAGATAGATATAGATAGATATAGATAGATAGATAGATAGTGACTATTATAGGATAGATAGATAGTGACTACTATAGATAGATAGATTAGATAGATAGATAGATAGATAGATAGATATAGATTAGATAGATAGTGACTACTATAGGATAGATAGATAGATAGTGACTATAGATAGATAGGATAGATAGATAGATAGTGACTATGATATAGATAGGATAGATAGATAGATAGGACTATGATAGGATAGATAGATAGTGACTATGATAGGATAGATAGATAGTGACTATGATAGGATAGATAGATAGTGAGATAGGATAGAAGATAGTGATATGATAGATAGATAGATAGTGACTATGATAGATAGATAGATAGTGACTATGATAGATAGATAGATAGTGATATGATAGGATAGAGATAGTGACTATGATAGGATAGATAGATAGATAGTGACTATGATAGGATAGATGGATAGATATATACTGGGATAGATAGATATAGATATGACTACAGTAGGATAGATGGATAAATATAACCTTCGTAGGATAGATGGATAGATATATCCACAATAGGGTGGATGATCGATATATATATATGACCCAGAGTGGTATTACCTGTTAGGGTCCAGTCTATGGATTAAATACATCAAAAATGTGTTTAAAAAAGTAATGAATAGACCAAAATGTTTTCGGCACAAAATAGCCCAAGTAAGAATAAACTATTTTTTTTAATTGTGAGACAAAATAACATTAAGTTTAAGGCCTTTATTGTGTTAAGTCTAGCAGTTATGCCGTAAAACACAACCAACCAACCAGCCAACCAACCCAACAGCTTGGACATACTACACCCCTCCTGATTTTTAGATTTTTTCGAAAATGATAGTAATTGAAAACATCCTTCTGTGTATAACGTTACTTTTAATCATTGTGACCTTATTTAGCCATAAATAGGCAACGAAATTACAACCCCATTAGGCGAAACAGATGCTTTACTTCTAATCACAGTGCAATCTGCATTTTCACTTTGCGAGAAAAACGCGGGAAAAATATTTGCAATTCAATTATTCTCATTCGCTGATAAAATGGAATGAGGTGATCATAACAAGACATTTTGGAATTGGTTTTTCTGGAAACTTTTTTTTCCATGAATCATTTGGTTGATGCTGTTTCTAGTGTTTGCTGTGTCATGACACAGCCACTTTTAACATGTTTTATGATACAGTTGAATAAGAAGCAGAAAATCATGAATGGAGGAAACTGCAATGCTGGAGGTGCGTGGTGTAATGGTTAGAGTCGTAGGAAATGGACTCATCGACCAGAGTTCAATTCCTGGACGAAGCTACAGTTCACATAGCACTAATACCCTTGGGAAAGATATGAATAAATATACTCTCCCTCCAGCTATGAATAAATAGTAGAGCAGACTGGGCTCTTTAACTTTGGTTAGGCAACCTGTCTAGGAGAAGGAAAACTCTGAATTAAAACCTGTTAAACTCCGTTTGGGGTGGTCACTACTAGAATAGGCTCAGTCCGAATTAGTGATCTATTTCAGTAATTTATTAGTTTAATTTAAATAACAGAACAATGAATGAAGAGACTGTGATTGGTAGATATGAACATAGATATGAAAAGGTACCCTACGAGGAAACGATACTCCACCTGCGGGGACTAAAAAGTTAAAACCAAATAAAAATGGATAATTTTTTTTAAAATCAATCAAATAATAAAAAAGACACAAAAAGAGGAAGAGCCCTTTGGGCATGAATTGAAAAAAGGCGCCAAAAAGCTTTTTTAAAAAAATGGCTATTTTACCATCTTTTGCCAACGTTGTTTTGTAGAAAGCTAGTTTCCTTTTTGTAAATTTCAACTCTCAATATGCTCCTCCCATTTCCATTAACATATTCCCCATCCGAGGCTGATTTTTCAACAATGGTATGATAAAAATAAAGTACGGGAACAATTGGGATATTCGACAACCATTGCGTGTAGAACTCTTCTATCGAGCCAAGACTTGAAGAATAGATAAATAAGAAGCTGTCTCACTATTCCCATTGACTGTACACTGCGGGGGGGGGGTAGTTTATATTGATGATAGATTTCTGTATTAAATAAAGCTAATTTTGACATGACTGCATAAACACTTTTTATTCGAAGTTTAACAAATTCTTTAAATTTATAAACCATTGATCAAAAAAAAAAAAAAAAAGTCAACCTGTCCGCAACTTCTAAAATATTGAAATGCATTTATGCTATGCAACACAACGAGAAATTCTTTTTGTTTCTTCGCATGAATTTATGCTTAATAAATTCCTCAACGTCGGACCGAGTTTAAATTTTGGCTTCCTCACTTCGCAGAGCAACTCTAAAAGTTCGCTTTTAATTTAATTTCTTGTCTTCTTTTCTTGTGGCATCATTCACCCTGGAGGGGTTAAGCGGGCTTCATCCATTTAATTCACAGAGTCCTCCACGAAGGCCGATCATGCCCGGTAATCAGATGCGAGCGAATGGGTGATCTCGGCTAGTTCCACCTCCAGCGGCGTAATCTGTAGACACAAGGGCCCATATTTCGCTCAAAATCAACCTTCACGCCGTTATTAGCCACTTTTTTTTTACGTTGTTCGTTTGAAGCTGTGTCACCGTATTTCATTCGAAGGATCCCAGGCTCGCAAATTTGACTGCCCACATGGATTTTCAGTTTATGAAACGAGAAAAAAAAGTTGCACGGTGAGTAGGTATTTATTCGCTTTTCAGTAATAATGGATCTGCGAGACTAGCTCGCTAACCCTTAAATCACGATGAGATATGTCCCTATTGACCAACCCGTTCGCCACGGGTTGGATGTTACACAAGGTGGCAAGTATGGAGTATCCAGCGAGGATCGAACTCACTTTTCAGTAGTAATTGACCTGCAAGACTAGCTTGCTAACCATTACACAATTTATCCAACCCGTTCACCATGGGTAGAACATGACACAAGATCGCAAATATGGGTATCCAGCAAGGATCGAACTCCCCTTTTAGTAGTAATAGATTTGAGAGACTAGCTCACTAACCATTACATCATGAATGACGCCCAAGTATTTACCAAACCTGTTCGCCACGGGTAGGATGTTACACAAGGTGGCAAGTATGGGGTATCCAGCGAGGATCGAACTCGCTTTTCCATAGTAATAGATCTGCGAGATTAGCTTGTTGACAATTGCGACACAATCAGACGCCTAAGTTGCATAGTGAGTATAGAGTGGGCTGTACATACAGAATAGGGTTTCGCTAAATAGATATAAAAACCTACTTAAATGTTAGTCTTAAATGTTAAAACTATAATTTAGTAACATTATACCTGATTTTAAAGTTTATTGGTATTATTTTGTTGGTCTCTTGTTTCTTTGTATGTTCTTGGGAAGTACTTATATTTTTTATTGTTTTTTTTTATATTAGTTAAATATGTTTCTTCTATTTTTCAATTTAAACATTTTTGTTTTTTGTCCAGATTATTATGTAATAAAGTTATTGCAATTATTCTAATTAGCAGGACCTGTGGATATACCACAGTATGATGATCAAAATTATTACGTTTGAAATGTTTACTTAAGAACTATTGCCAAATCTCTATCTGTGGCTGCCACTCTGTTAGGCAGATTAGTAGTAATTGTAGTAATTTTGCCCTGTCATGGTCATCAGGCCTGGTTTGCGCTTCCACTTTCGCCCTTCCCCTGTAAAGGTACCCTGTGATCTGTTCATCCCCTTGTAAGATTTCCCTTAGAAGAAATAGTTCTTGGGTTTAAAAAAAAAAACCTATATATGTGTAAATGCATTTTTGAGATTGTTTGGAGTATCTATGTTGCCTTTGTGTTGCTTGTAAAAGAGAATCACTGCTGTTGTGCAGTAAAAGCAAAAGGCTTTAGTAAAAAATGAAAGTTTGTAGGGTCTTGGAATGTGAGTAGTAATTTTGGTAAACAGGCAGGCTAAGGGAGTTTCACCAAATTTCTGTCTTTCCCTTTGAGGTGACCATTTGTTCGGTCACAACTCTTTGGGCTCCCTGTGAGCAAATTTTGGCGGTTATATTTGGAACCGCATTCTCAGTACAAAATTACTAAGATATAGTCCAGTTTATGTCCAAGTCCCTACGTGCCAACAAAGGTAGGCAAATTCTCCATTCTCTTCTCTAAACTGCATTTATTTTACATGTGTTATTTTTTGTGTTAATTTGTAATTTCTCTGAATGAAAATTATCCTTTTCCCCAGTTGAAATACTGTTTGTGCCTTTTGTGGCAAATTAAGTTTAAATACCCCAAACTCCTTTGCATGTTTAATTTGTAATTCATAGTTAAGCTTTGAATGTTTTTTATAGTTAGAATTATCGGTAAAATTGTGTGGCGTAAACCTTTCCTGGTAACTTTGTTTTTTATCCTTTTTTGTGTGAAATTTGTTTTGTATATGTATTGTATTTTGCGTGATATTGTGACTTACACGAATTCTTTTCGTTTAATTCACAGTTTCAACGGCATACATTGTATGAAAAATAAAGAATTGTTTTTAAATACGGTGTGGTCTGTACGGTCCTTTGCGTGCACAGTGCTGCATTACCTTTTTGAAAAGTATTCGGGAAAGCCAAACTGGTTGTTTAACACTTCTGTGTGGGACGGACATTTACACTATCTTTTCCCTACTCTCTTTCTTATATTTTTCTGTTTACATGTCCCTTTTCTTCCCTTTCTTTATTATAAAAACGGAATGGTTCATTATTTAGCTGGTGATGCCACTCATAACACGCTACGATGTCGCAGTCCAGCGCGTTAACTCATACGCACGGAGATTCCCCCGTAATCATTTTATATTTCTAAATAGTAATAGAATAATTATTTCAGTAAAATGATTCTTTCACCCACCCAGCCCTTTTGGCACGGTGGTATTTTTAGATTCATCAATTCAAGCATTTTTGTTTTTTGTCCCCATTGTTAACCATAGCAATGCAATGTTATGTAATTATTTTACATCCCCTGATTGGTAATCTATCTATACATATATAAAGGGTAGTTGTGTGTATTTGTATGTCCGGAGGAAACTTCGAAAATAAAACAATTAACGACAAAGTATATATATATATATACACATTAAATATCACCAGGGCTTGGTTTTTGAGCAAAAATAATAGAGAATTTATTCATATTCGTGAAGATAATTAAAAACTAAAATATAAATGATAACAGTATGGATTTTTTTTTCATTTAATATTTTAGATAGTAGACATTAACATTTCTTTTCAGAGTAGCTGGATCAATGCAAGGTCTATTTTAAAAAATGTTTTTAAATTTATTTATTTATAACATAGGGATTTAAATGGGACATCCAACGAGGATTCAACTCATGATTCAGTAATAATGGATCTGCAGGATCCCCCTCTACCCTGGCAACGCCGGGTAGCCGCTGCTAGTATTTAATTAAATGTAAGTAATCATTTTAGTAAGAAAATTATTTTTCTTGCTTTCTTGCACAGAGATCATCATCATTTACAAAACGTGTTTCGCTAAAGAAAAAGAAAGAAAAAAAAAAAAAAACCCCAAAAAACAACACTACTTAAATGTTAAAACTATTATTTTGTAACATTAAACCTGATACTAAATGTTAGAGTTATCTCCCCTAACGATTCTGGACACGACATACTCACTGACAAGCAGAGAGAACACAAGAATGTAACTGCTGTGATGAACACATCATATGATATATAGTTGAACTCTTCTCCAAACTCATCTCTCTGTATTCCCGGTCGGTGAGAATAAATAAAACAAATATTGTTATATGTTAAACATATTTCACTGTTTTTGTTATCTTTTTGTTATTCCTACATCTTGGGATATAACACTAAAGGTTATTGTTTGTTGTTATTTTGTAGGTTACTAGTTTCGTTTTATTTCACGTTTCTTGGGAATTTGTCCCCCCTCATTTGAAAGTGATTCAATTTTATATTTCCTTTTGAGATTAGATAAATATTTTTCTTCTTTGATTAATCAATTTAAATATATATATATATATATATATATATATATATATATATATATATATATATTCAGTTTTTTTATTACATGTTATGTTTATTAAACATTCATATGTTGGTTGGTTGGGTTTTACGGGATGTCAACCTATTGGGTCATTTTATACCGAAGACGTTTTATTCATTCTTGATGGGTACTCAATTTTTAAAACTCATTTTGTTCTATTTAACCCATAGATGGAACCCTAACAGGTACTACCACTCCGGGTCAGAGTGGACCTGGGAGTAATAATGATGAAGAGGTACTCTACATTTTCCAGAACTAGAACCTCACCATCAGATAGAGTTTAACGTCATACCCAGGACATTGGGGCCATCAGCCACCGCCTTATATATAGGATAAAAAACGAGTTGGGGCTTACCATAAAGGCAATAGGGTTGGGACAATCATATAGGTGCTAGGGATTGACATGACCTGCCTCTCCGATCGCCCATCTAGCCTAAGTAAGGACCAAAGTGGGGTATTGCATGTCATGGACTGCTCACCCATATGGGTTACATCCTAAAGCATCACGGGTCGCTACGCATGGCCAACAGGTGGCTCGATTGGGCGGGTCTTATCCCTCTGTAGAGGTGCAGTCAATATATTCTAAAGCCCCAGGATTGCATTCATATGTACATAGTTCATGTACTTTACTTGTTTGTCTTTACTTACCGAATGTTCAGTGTTAGGTTATCTATGGATCTCCCAATGCATTACAAAGACTTATCGTGGTTTCAAACTAATACCCACAAATTCTTAAAAGCCCCACCGGGCTTACGATCAGGCCACATTAAAGCAACGGTTTCTTCTAGATTACCGAAGTTAAGCAGCCATGAGCCTGTTCACTACTTAGACGGGTGACCATTTAAGCAAAAGCATACTGTAAGAAACCTAAAATCAAAATAACTTGGTTTGGCATTTAATAACCCGAAAAGGGTTTGTTATAACAGAAATAGATATCTCTCTTGATTCACAATTTCTACTAACGCAATGCATCCACTCACCAACAAAACAAATTTAAAAACAAAAAACAAAACAAACACTTTGGAAAGAATATAAGTTACTGACCTTAACGGATGTTAACCCCGTGACAGTGAAAATGAAATGAACAAAAAAACAAATGTTCTACGCATAGGCTCCAGCAAAACTTCCGGTCGAAAAACAAAACTTATAAACAATTTAAAATATTTTCTATTTAATTTTTTATTCTTCCCCCAAAACCCTTCAAAGGCCTTTCGAGCCTATCACTTGCTATATATACAGCCGACTTAAAGTCAAAAATCAGTTAATGGTAGACAGCCAGAGCCGATACACACCAGGCCGAGATAAAGGAACCGCCATACTATACCCACACACCGCGTCACGCTATACTATACCCATACCGCGTCACGCTATACTATACCATACCGCGTCACACAGAGCCAGGACTGACTTTCAACCCCACACCTGCCCTCATTTCACCAAGCAGCGAAAAGGAATTATCATCTCAACAATTCCAGCTTTTGCTTATTTTAAATAAACGAAATTAATCCAAACCTTTTCGTCTATTTTTTCTTTTGCAAACCATACGCATTTTTGTGATATTACAGGTTGATGTGCCGTAAAACAAAATAATCAATCAACTAACCATAAGCCTCACCGACAGGGTGTTTTGGACCAATAAGTAGGCGTAACCAATTTGGTAGCTCAATAAAAAGTAAAGTCGTCGGGGTGCCTAAAGTCGGTATCAACCAGACATCGAGGCTGTCTATTCCCTTTTCACTAACGCTAGACCAAGGAGATTTTTTGGCGTCTGGGGTGGTGCACCACACCTACCATCAGCTCCTCACATTACGGTAAAGATCCTTGTGCTACTCATGCGCTGCGATGGCAAGGACCGGTATCGAACCGGAACCTTGTGGTTCCAAGTCGGACGCTAGTAGCAAGCCATTTGGTTGTTGCTAGAGGACAGACGAACAAAATTTTCACAATTAATTATTGATATAGATTTTCCATCAAAAGATATTGAAAAGGGGATTTAATTGATGATTTAATTAAAGTGTAATTAAATTTGCGCTATATTTGAAGATCTCCCGTGTCAGCATCTGAGAGCATTTTATCGCCCGACATTACCATCATTTTATTTATCACTTTATTTTATCGCTTATTTTTCATAAAAAGTTCGAGAGAGAAGGGAATAATTTGCTTCGCCTGTATTTTCGCTCCCGGTACTAACTCGTCAAAAACACCTTTTCACATGAGTTAATTCCCCTTGGAAATTTTTAGTAACGTTCAATCCTCCTCCTCTCTCTCTCTCTCTCTCTCATATGAAACTTGGATGAGTTTTATTTTAAGATACAAATTCACATTTGGTGGATATTACCAAAATAGAGGAAAAGAAAACGTGATAGCGTTATCGCAATTGGAAATAAATAACGAATAAGATTAAAAATGGTCGGAGAAAGGGTTGGTGGGAGGAATAAAAAGGTGAAGGAAATGATGGAAGAATGTAAAAATCTAACGAAAAACCAAATGTAACGAAAAACGAAATTAAAGAGAGAAAAAAAAAAAAGAAAAAAAAAGAAAAGAAAAAAAAAAGAAAGAAAAGAGGAAGTGTGTCAAAATTATTAAAGGAAATAAAACGGAATACGAAACATGATGTGAAAATATGTGTAGCTTGTTTTTTCTTCTTTTTTTAGGTGATGGGTTGGAGGGTGGAGGTATTTTAATTTTTGAAATCTGATGCATGAGAGAAAATATTTTCGCCAATGTGAAGAATTGTATCTAGATGAACGGAATTGGAGATGCTTTCAAACAAATTTGATTATTATGATTAACGGACACAGGGTTTTAGTTGTAAATAAAAAGAAAGAAAGAATTTAGATTAAAGTAAATGAATGAGAAAGAAGGAATGAAAAAAAAAATATTTCAATGAAAGAAAGGAAAGAAAGAAAAAGGGAAAAGTTTCAATGAAGGAACGAAAGAAAAAGCTTAAAAAAGAAAGAATATTTCAATAAAAGAAAGAGAAAGAAGGAAATATTTTAATGAAAGAAAAATAATAAAATAAAAGAAAGAAAGTTAGAAAGAATATTTCAATAAAAGAAAAAAGATTGAGAGTATCAAGAAAATAACCAAGAAAGAAATAATATTTTATGGAAAAAAGGAAATAAGAAAATATTTCAATGAAGAAACGAATGAGAGAAAACTTTTAAAAGAAAGAATATTTCAATAAAAAAGAAAAAAGAACAAAAGAAAGAAAAAGAAAAAAGAAAAGAAAAGAACAAAAGAAAGAAAAAGAACAAAAGAAAATATTCTAATGAAAAAAAGAAAAAGAAAATGTCAAGAAAAGAAAGAAAAACAAACAAGAAAAAAAAAAAGCATAAAGAAATAAAAGAAAATAAGAAAGAAAGAATATTTCAATGAAAGAGAATTGTCAAGAATATCCAAAAGACGACAGAACATTCTGCCGCGGTCAGAACAAAATAATTTCTCGCAGTTCAAATCAGGAAAAGAGATTCCACAGATCGTAACATAAGGTGGGAAGAACTAGGAACCCAAGAGATTACGTGTAATTAAGAGTGGAAAGTTTTTTTGGATGAGTGAGCACAACGCCACCAGTAGATTTCTTACTGGTCGATGGATGATGGTGAAGTGTGGGTAGAGGTAGTGAGAGGAGAGAATGAAATATCAGTTTGGAACTAAGCAGTGACAGGGTCAGACGCAAAATGTGTGTGTCTCCCAAAGCATTGACTTGATAATAAAATAATATACCTTATGAGAAAAAAAAAGAACATATTTTGTTATTAAAAGCTATAAATGGCACCAGGCAAGATATCCTCAAGTGTATCTTAAGTTGTTCCAGACTCAAAAGAGCAAGAATGCCAGCCAACCCAACATCAGATCCAACGACCAGGTTCCAACACCGAGAATTAAAACAAGAATAGAAGATGAGTATTTTACGATTATAATTAACACGTCATCACTCCTTTCAAATAGACTCGCTACGTTACAAGATGGGTGCCTTTCAACAAGTGGGCCAGTAAAGGAAGAACTTTTGGTGGTAAATATTACTTGAAGTTGAATCCAACAAAAAAAACATTGGCTGGTAGAGATCCACTGCAATACAATAGGAGATCCCACCGTGGATCATAGCAAGAGAGTGGTCTGATGTTAAAAAGTCATGGCCTCTCTGAAACCAGAATGGATTGATACTACAAGGTCAAAAGTTGAGGTTGTTTGCATTTCCCGTAGCGCTAATACCCTTGGGAAAGGTATGAATCCGACTATTCCTATGGATAAATAATAAGGTGGACTGGGCTCTTTAACCTTGGTTAGGCAATCAGACTCTGAGAAGGAAAACTGAATTCAAACCTATTAAACTCCGCTTAATAAACTGACCATGTGTCACACCCTATTCATGCGGAGCGGTTGGTAAATGCATATAATAAGAAATTTTAATAAAATTTAACGTCTCGATAAATAAATGGCATGTGGGGATTAAAATAAAATTTAAAATTTAAATTAAAAATAAATTCCCATGAGTCTTCACCGGAAGAACCCTCTGCGCATCTTCTGATCCCAAAGAGAATTTCTCGGCCATTCTGACTTTAACTCGGACAAGACACTACTACTGGCCAGTGACAAAATACCTTGCCACGTAGTAGCTATGACCGGTGAATAAAGCCCAAATATAAAACCAACTTCTGTCTTTGTCTCTTTCTCTTCGTTCCTTGAATTCCTTTTCAGCGCGACCACCAAATGGGATGGGGAAAAGCAAACCCGAGGAACACGTGCCCAGAATAACAACAGTCAACGTTTTAAACCTTAAAACATAAAACCTCCTCCTACCCCATCGGTATTCTTCAATCAGTATTTAATAACGATCATTAACTAAACCGAAACTCAGCAAAATAACTCCTCATTAGTGTTGGTAATTATGAAGACAGATAAAGATAAAGTCAACAGGTAATGTACACAACTCAAAGCTTTATACAATGAAATATATTTATCAAACAACTTGCATATACAATATACAATATATAACTTGTGAGATACAAAATGTGAGTGGTTTACAAACGTGTTATAATTGTACAATTGAATAGTGTAGGGTGTAAGGTTGTAGGGGGTATGTGGTTGCAAAATAATGCTTTGCGAAACTTAACTATCTCTGGTAAGAAGTGTCTCTTGATAGTTTGAGTAGTTTGACTTGTACGACGTCATCGGCTCTGTGGGTAGGCTGGCTTCATGAAGCACGTCGTTCTTCGACGGCTGGTTGCAGCGAAAAGAGGAAGACTGGTGGTATCAATCGTCAAAGTTGGCGGCCAAACTAAGCCCAGTAACGTGTGATCTGATTGGTCGCTGACAAAGCCCTTAGCCAATCGGACAAGGTCTCTTAATAGGCGATCGTGAAAGACCCATGGTCTCAGTGTTTGGCAATGGTCAAAAGGAGGTAACTGTAAGGTAATATTATTTCTTATATAAGTGACGTTCTCCTGTGGACACTTACACATGAACTCATGCGGAGGTGTTAGTAAATATATATCAAGGAAAGCGGTCCTACTTACTGTTAGCATGACCCAGCAATAAATATGTTTTTATACACAACTCCGTTGTCGTCCTCGTTTATATACTAACGTGACACAATATGTGCAGAATATAAACTTATCTGCCCTTGTTCTGAACTCCATCACCAGGGGGCGTAACTGGTATTGGAAACAGAGTTCGGATAAAAAGAAAGATCTCTCTTTTGTTCAAATAGAATGGCATGACGTGCAGTGATCGCTCTTCAGATCCCGCCCCCGTCCACCATCTTAAAGGGATGTGAGATTTTACTGTTCATTCATGTTAGAAAAAAAAAAGAAGCACATTCTTTCTCCCACGACAAGTCGAAATAACACGGAATTGAAAACAGATAAAAATCAATCAAAATTCTGTCAATAACGAAAAAAAAGAAAAAAAAAGAAAAAGAAAAAAAGAAAAAAAGAAAAAAGAAAAAAGAAAAAAAAGAAAGAAAAGAAAGAAAAAGAAAAAGAAAAAAAAGAAAAGAAAGAAAAAAGAAAAAGAAAAAAAGAAAGAAAAAAAAAGAAAAAAGAAAGAAAAAAAGAAAGAAAAAAAAAAAAAAAAAGAAAAAAGAAAAAGAAAGAAAAAAAAAGAAAAAGAAAAAGAAAAAAAAGAAAAGAAAAAGAAAAAAGAAAAAAAGAAAAAAGAAAGAAAGAAAAAAAAGAAAAAAGAAAGAAGAAAAAAGAAAAAAGAAAAAAGAAAAAAAGAAAAAAAAGAAAGAAAGAAAAAAAGAAAAGAAAAAAAAGAAAAAAAAAGAAAAAAGAAAGAAAAGAAAAAAAAAAGAAAAAGAAGAAAAAGAAAGCCATCATTTCTACATGTTATATTGTTCTCTGATATCAGATTATTTTAAAAATGCATATTATCTAAAAATATGCCAAACTGTTATGACCAAGGAACTTTATCAGTAAGCTACTAACGATCAAGTCCCACTGAAAGCAGCGGTTCACGTTGATTCAGTGGGGTTAAGCAATGATAAGCCGGTTCAGTACTGAGATTGGTAATTAGTCTATAAGAATGGAATGTATTTTTCTTATAATACGTTAGAAGGTTTAGAGCAACCTTCCAACGTAGGTGAATATATAACATAAATGAATCTGAACAAAATACAACATAATAACAATACAGACTTTATTGTCTGAGCACGACGAGTTTGACATATCTGACAAGATACAAATAGATAGGATGAAAAGTCCTTTTGAACTAAGAAATGGTTCATGAAAAAAATAGGAGTCACTTACTGATAGTTGGAGGGGGGTCTAAGCCCCCCCCCTAATGGACAGAGACACCACGCGTCTAGTCCATCTTTTGTGGATGCCAGAAACAAGGCTTCCCGAGCTGTTTAAATACCCCTGGTAGTGTCACCTAGTGGCGAAACCCCGACGACAAGAGAAGATAACCCTTTTGGACGAGTCCATCCTAGCAGGGACAGACAATCGCTACAAACCGATTGATCGGAGGAAGGCCTTCAACAACACGTCTAGCCTGAGTAAGGACCAAAGTGGAGTGTTGCATATAATTGACAGCTCAGTCACCAGGATTCTATCCTTAAGCAACATTGGAGCTATTTCACCCCTCTGCAGAGGTGCAGTCGGAGTTTTCTATAGCTCCAACTGGCAGGGTGGTCTGTAAACAGGAAACACGATTGGTGTGTGTTATGCGAAAATCGTTTTTTTTATTACTTTGTCGATTCTGGTTTTACGAGCCTGTTTGCCACGCCACCTAGCGCCTGATAGAGGAACCGTGGCAAGTAAGGAATGTAAACCCGACTAGCGATGCTAGCAAATCCTTAAAAAAACCTCCATTTTTAGGAGCTATCAAAGTAGATCTGACTAACGAGAAAAGAGTCACTTTGGTTTGAATGCGCGAGGAATAAAACCCTAAAAGACGTAAATTTTATTTTAGTTGTAAAAGAAAAAAACAAAGAATTTCGATTTAAGAAAAAATGAAAGAAAGGAAAGGAAAAAAAAGGAAATATTTCAATGAAAGAACGAAAGGAGGAAAATATCAAGAAAAAATAAAATAAAAAACGAAACAAGAAAGAACGATAGAAAGAAAGAACATCTTATTATATTAGAGATAATGTAACTGTCTGTAACAAAAACTACGTCACCACTGACATCACGATCTCCTTAGTTATTTAAGTTATATTCTTAACGATTATGAAATAATCATTATTTAATCTTAATTAGCATCTTATCTATTAACAATGTATATTAGAGTCTTGCCGAGTTAGATTTGCCACAAAACTGCCCATATTATTAATGCATTTATAATCCTGAAATATTTTGTTATATATCTCTAAAAAATAAATATTTTGATAATATATGGTGAGAATAATTTACATAATGATTTTATCAAAACTGGGTTTGATAAATAATTATTTGCTGTTAGTGATTTCTAATACTATCAGGTTATTTTCAAACGTATGAAAAGCAATCATATATATATATATATATATATATATATATATATATATATATATATATATATAAAGGTTTTACATATCTATTTATTTGGTGAATAAGGAACATTCACGACCATATTGGTTTCATGCGATAGCAATCGTCAGGTGAAGATGTTACAAATGCAAGGAAAATCGAAAAATTTCAGAAAATTCAATAGAAAATTCAATTTATATTGAGCACTCTACCAATAATACTGCCTTTGGCACACCGTTCCAGTAAAAGCTGAAACAGTGACAATCCCACACTATAGTATATATATTGTTTTATATAAAAATTAAGAAAACATTAAGATATGTGTAGTATTTTTATATTCATTCTTATTTAGTTTTGTTAATCTTTCTAATTTAATATTTTATTACATTAAAACTTAAATACTTGCGACCAGGGGGCGCATATTTTTGCTAGTTTCAATAAAAGAATGAAATTTAAATTAAAGAGAAACGGGAAAGAAATTAAATATTTCAATGAAAGAAAATCCCTGTCGTAAAGAAAAGGGGTTATGCATAAACCAAACCCGATATACAAAAGTAAATAAAAGTAGCAAGTGTATAAAAGACAATTTTTCCTTCTCCTAGACTGGTTGCCTAACCAAGGTTAAAAAGCCCAGTCCACTCTGTTATTTATCCATAGCTAGAGAGAGAATAGTTGAATTCGCACCTTTCTCATGGTTAATAGCGTTATGTAAAATGCAAACAGCCTTATCCAGGATTTGAACTCGTCTCGCCGTGTTCATTTCCTACAACTGTAACCATTACACAACGCGCCACCATTTTTAGGAACTATCAAAGTATCCCTGACTAACGAGAAGAGAGTCCCTTTGGTTTGAATTCAGTTTTCCTTCTCCTAGACTGGTTGCCTAACCAAAGTTAAAGAGTCCAGTCCGTTCTGTTTATCCATAGGTGGAGGGAGAATAATTGAATTCGCACCCTTCTCAGTTATTAGCGTCATGTGAAATGCATAGGATTCGAACCCGTCTCGCCGTGTCCATTTTCTATGACGGTAACCATTACACCACGCGCCTCCAAATATTTTTTTTACTATATGTTATTCATTCGAGTTCCATTGACGGAATCACTTTTCTTGTTTCTTCGAATCTAATCCGATTACTCTAGTCTCCATGATCCATAAAGATTACACAAAGGGAAGTAACTCGTGATATTTCGCCAATGTTTGGACACTTAACGTCACGTATCACATAAATTTGATTATTTTAAATTGGTAATCCCAATTAGATCTACGTTGCAGGTTACCGGACAGATTAATCTAATCTTGTATTCAGTAACACGAAGACACGGGAAACTGATAAAATAAGAATTGGAGAGACACAGCAAGAAAATATTGGAATGCGAATCTCGGGAGTGGCTCGATGGTTAGCGTATAGAATTGCAAATAGAGAGGTCTGATTTTTATCCTAGGTCAGTCAACATGAAATATTTGATTTGGGTAAAGTAAACAGGTATGGTGCAATGATTATTGTCGTAGGAAATGGACACTGTGAGACGAGTTTAAATCCTGGACGAGGTTAATTGTATTTCACATAGCTATGCGTAAATAGTTGAACACACTAGGCTCTTTAACTCTGGTATGGCGACCAGTCTAGAAGAAGGAAAACTACTGTTAAACTCAGCTTAAAAATTGACCATGTGTCACACCCTGCTCGTGCGGTTCGTAAATACACACACACACACACATATATATATATATATATATATATATATATATATATATATTATAAAAAAGGAAGGTCCGCAAAATGTATTTTGTTCTCAGAAAAATATTATCAATCAAAGCCTGAAGAAGATACCAGAAGATCTGAAACACGTGTTGCATATGTAAAACAAAAAGAATTAAAAACATTTTTCTGAGAACAAAATACATTTTGCGGACCTTCCTGTTTTTATAAAATATTGAATTTTCTCCCGTTGGAACCAGAACACATTTTATATATATATATATATATATATAATATATATATATATATATATATATATATATCCTCTAGTAAATGAATATTGTAAATATTAAGCATTCTAAGAGACTATACAAATCTACTGCATTTCATATAATCATATATACAATGAAAATATAACATGCAAATTTGTCATGTTAATTTCTAAAAGACTGGAAATATATAGTATAATCTATGCACACAAATATTCAAAATATATAATCTACAATTAGGCCGCAAAATTATATATATATATATATAATATATATATATATATATACCAACTCCTCCGAACGAGCAGGTTGCGACACAGGGTCAATTTATTAATTGGAGTTTAACAGGCTTGAATTCAGAGTTTTCTTTCTCCTTGACTTGGTTGCCTAACCAAGGTTAAAGAGTACAGTCTACCCTACTAATTACCCATAGCTGCAGGGAGAGTAGTTGGATTCATACTTTTTCCAATGGTATTAGCGCGATGTGAAAGCTATAAAGTCTCATCAATGATTTGAAATCGTCTCGTGTCCGTATCCTACGATGATATCCATTATACCACGCACCTCACACTTTATAAAGTTACAGTGCGCACGCGCGAGTGAGAGAGAGAGAAGAGAAAGAGAGAGAGAGAAGAGAGAGAGAAGAAAGAGAGAGAGAAGGAGAGAGAAGAGAAAGAGAGAGAGAGAGAAGGAAAGAGAGAAAGAAGAGAGAGAAGGAAGAGAGAAAGAAAGAGAGAGAAGGAAAGAGAGAAAGAAAGAAGAGAAGGAAAGAGAGAAAGAAAGAGAGAGAGAAAGAGAGAAAGAAAAAAGAAAGAGAGAGAGAAAGAAAGAAAGAGAGAGAAGGAAAGAAATAAAGAAAGAGAAAGGTATTTTCTCACTACACTGCATGATTGATATGTATATATATCAATATATATATATATATATATATATAATTGGTATATATAAATGATAGATAATATCTAAAACATACATTAACGTGCCTTCTTGCAAAATGGTAAATCTTAAAATTACAATATTTACCAATTAAAAGAGCACTCATCTAAACTAGGAGCGATTAAATTGGGTAAACTTAACGCCAGATAAAATCTATGATGTTAGATACGATCTAAAATGAAATATACTTGCTATGTATATATGTGGAAAAAATAGAAAACACACCAAGTGTTCCAACGAATAAATATTCATTCTTGATGGTAATGTCGACGTTGTAACGTTTCGGTTTTTGCAACATGTTGTAATCTCGTGGAGATGTTAAGCTCCAACTTGTCGGGTTATAAGTAGTGCTGGTCACATTTTGGTGTAGGCGTGGAGTGGGGGGGGGGATAGCAGTGTCATCCAGTGTAACTGTTCTTGATCTTAGGGTAGAGGTCTGGGGGAGGGGGAGTTTATTTGTTTATATATGTATTATAATTCCAGAACGTATATCATTAGATACTATTTACAATGTCAGACATTATATATATATATAATGTAAGGTAATCCAAATGACTGGTACGTGAGGGATGATTCTATTTGGGATCATCGAAATCTCACTGTACAACCATACGGTATGCTCTTGTAGGTACAAACATATATACTCATGCAAGGATTTTTATAAATCCCTAAAAAGAGCTCCATGTATAATAATCAAAAAATAAATTATATACAGAGCAACTTTTAAAGAAAGAAAAACACAAACACAAACACATACATACACATATATATATATATATATATATATATATATATATATATATATATGTGTGTGTGTGTGTGTGTGTGTGTGTGTGTGTGTGTGTGTATAATATACATATATTAGTAAAGACAAAAAGCTTAAAACTCCGGTATTAAGTGATTATGGTCCATTTCCACCCAAGGGTATCTGAATGCCTCTGAGTTTCGTCAGATCAGGTTCTTTATTGAAAATGCTTTGCTCTGTTTATAAAAATTAAACATTGAGCTCTCAAATCGAACCTGAACTTTTCAACACCGTACCGTTGGAAGAAAGGACCAGCTTAGAATCATCCTAATACCAAATTACTTGGTACCCCACCAAAGAATATTTTAATATATATATATTAGATAGGAATACTTGAAAGCATATAATTATTAGTATTAGATAGGAATACTTGAAACCATATAACAGTGTGCTAACAAATGACTATTATTATTAAGAAATAATTACTTAAAACCATACAAATTAGACAGGAATACTAGGTATCTTATGCCTATGTAAAAACCCTTAAAACAACTGGACAAGAAAAAATAAACACTTTTTGGGTTATTTAATACCGAATCAAGTGATTTTGATGAACAAAGGACTCAGGTTGCTTATGGTACCTGCGGTTACTTAAGTGGTCACTCAATTAAGCATTGAACAGACTCATTGCTGCTTAACCTCGGTGATCTCGCGGGAACCGGTGATTTCAGCGTGACTTGGCTGTAATTGGTAATTTGGGGTAATACCTCAAATATGATTAATAAATCAGAACATGTTTAATTTCTTTTTAGTTTTTTGGGGGGTGGGGATGAGTAAAGGTAATCGCACAGTTTTCTGTTGTTTTTTTTTTTTGGTTTTTTAAAAATTATTTTTAATCAAATATTGATTCCACATAATAATTTTAATACCTAATAATATAACAAATCATATAATTCTAAAAGGAAGCGAAAAAAGAAATTAACAAAAACAAAAACAACAACAAAAAACAAACAAACAACCCAACCCATCTCCGTTAATAAGGCGCGCTGTAAACTGAATTATGGGATTTATCAGATTTGGCGCGCTAATACGTAAAAGACCAAATTGAGAAACGAAGTGGGAAGAAGAAAATTAATGGCCCTAAAATTATCCTTCACAATGACCGATCCAAGGTCTTTCTCGTCGTCGTCGGCCTGGAAATAAAGGGTTGGAAAATGGAGGAGGAGGGGGAGGAAATGGGGAGGAGGAGGGGAGGAAGAGAGCCATTTTCTCCGATGTTAAAAGATCCTTCCTATTTAAAACTCGAAACTTCTATCATTAACGATCGAATAAAAATGGATACATTTTCTCAAGAGCAACGCCCCGGTAATCATTGGCTCTCTCAGAAGAGACACCTACACACATGGGATGAAACAAGCTAGGGTATTAACACACGTACGTATATATATATATATATATATATATATATATATATATATATATATATATATGTACGTACGTGTATGTGCCCGCTTTGTTTCAAACGATGTAGAAGGAATCAGAATGACCCTTCAATTACATGAAGTTAATGCAAATATTCCTGGTACCATCTTTGGCACAATGTTCGGTTGGCTGCTTGGTTGATTTTACGGCGTATCAACTCTTGGGGTTATTTTATGCCGAAGACCTTTTTGTTTTTCTTGTAACATAACAAAGGTTACTAAATGAGAAATAACCAAACGGAGGTTGGAAAGGAAACCGAATCTTTATAAAATTAACAAAATACAATACTCGCCATCGGCGCGAAGAAGGCAAACCACTGCTAGTGGTTTAATACTGCCCAGTCAGCCTAATACTCCCGTATTTATGAGGATTGTGACATATCAATTATTGTTCATAGGGTAGGGTATATAACAGTTTTATTAATTCTTGTTGGATATTCATTTTTTTAACTCATTTTTAAATCTATTTAACCCATAGATGATACCCTAACAGGTACTACCACTCTGGGCCAGAGTGGACCTGAGAGTAATAGCGATGAAGGGGTACTCCACACTCCCCAGAGCTCCAGAATTGAAACTTCACCACTAGAAGCAGTTTAACGTCATACTCAGGACACTAAGACCCTCGGCAACCGCCTTCTAACATATGATACAAAGGGTTGGGGTTTGTCATAAGGGCAATAGGGTGGAGACAATCATATAGGTGCTAGGGTTTGATGTGGCCAACCGATTGATCGAATGGGGTATCTCCGATCAACTGTCTGGTCTAAGTAAGAGCCAAAGTGGAGTTTTGCACATCATGGACTGCTCAACCATCAGGATTCCATCCTTAAACACCACGGGTCACTACTCACGGCCAAAAGGCAGTACCATTAGTGAGGGTCTTACCCTTCTGCAGAGGTGCAGTCGGTGTCTTCTGCAGTCCCCACTGACAGGGCAACAATGGTCGGGGAAACAACTATAAAGAATTAAACCTCTAAATCATAAGGTTATATTATTCATGAGCAGCTTATAAATCTTGTACGTACCGAGATGTCTCCTCCATTATATACCCGAGTATGTTAGAAGGGTGCATGTATATATATATATATATATATATATATATATATATATACCAACCCCTCCGCACGAGCTGGATGTGACACAATGCCAATTTCTTAAGCGGTCTAACAGGTTCAGAGTTTTTCTTCTCCTAGACTGGTTACCTATGCCAAGCTTAAACAGTCCAGTCTGCCCTGCTATTTGCCCATAGCTGGAGGGAGAATGGGATTCATACCTTTCCTAAGGGTATTAGCGTTGTTAGGATTATCTTCCCTTTGCCTGGAAGAGTTATCTTTCCGCTGGGTTTCCGTGCCGGCCACCAGGAGACCTCTGGTATTTAAGCGCGAGGTCCAAACTCTTCTTCTTTTCCTCCTTCTTTTCGGCTGAACCACACAGGTTAGACATTTTGTGACTGGTCCCACGTACGGACTAAGTCAGTAAGTGACTTCAATTATATGGACTATCCGTAACTCTTTTTATATGTACATGTACGTAACACTTGAATGTGTCCTTATTGTATCTCATTTGTATTATCTTGTATTCCTATTTTATGTATCTTGTCTTATTTCCGTGCTATTTTGATATATAAAATGTTTTGTCCCACAAACGTGTCGGAGTTGTATGTTCAATATTAACCATGAACCTTACAGCGTCATGTGAAATGCAAATACCTTCGCCCAGGAATTGAACTTGGGTCGATGAGTCCATTTCCTACGACTCTAACCATTAGACCACGCGCCTCCTTAGAAGGGTATATATGAGTATACGACAATAATCTGTGTGTGTGTGTTCAAGTTTATGTATACAAATATTAACGTATATGAGTTATTAGAGGCGCCCAGGGTGTAATGGTTACCGTCGTAGGAAATGGATACGGCAACCCAAATTCAAATTCTGGACGATGCTGTTTGCATTTCATATAGCGTTAATACTCATTGGGGAGGGTATGCATCAAACTACTCTCCCTTCAGCTATGGGTAAATAGTAGGACAGACTGGGCTCTTTAACCTTGGTTAGGCAACCAGTCCAAGAGAAGGGAATCTCTCAAGTCTCAGTTAAACTCCGCTTAAGATATTTACTTTTTGTCACATCCTACACGTGCGGATGGGATGATGAAATATCCTTTTTTTAAATACTTAACCCTTTCGCCACAAGCAGGATTTGATACAAGGTTGCAAGTATCGAGCATACAACGAGGATCGAACTCGTTATTCAGTAGTAATGGATCTACGAAAGTAGCCTTCTTAACCCTTATACCACGACGGGACGCCCTAGATTGTGTACATGTATTGAAAGAACACACCAAAAAGGTATCACCCCCCCACCCCCCAACAAAGGCATTCTCGGGGTTTGGGATAAATATTCTGTTTTTAGTATACGTGTTGGCAGGACCAAAAAGAATGTTTAGATTTATATATATATAAATACTACCTGACCCCCCAGAGTTTTTTCCCTGGGCATCTACAAACACACCGATGTTTACAGTTATAAATTCATTTCCCCCCTGACCGACCGGACGTTATTTATATAACAATCCCTGAAATAAACCCAAGCAAAAATATCTATTTTTATATTGTCATCCTATCAATTGCACTACTTAAAAAAGCAACACATTATATATATAAAGTTGAATCATCAGGGCAAGAATATGACTAGTAGTCAGATTCTTGCCCTGACGAGCTACAAGGCGAAACTGTTAGTAGGTTTATCTGACTCATTAGGTTTAACTTTATTATTTGCTCTACTTAGGTAACGAGCACTTTTTACATTTTAGCTTTAGATAATCCTAGCAGTTTATATATTTTTTTCATTATATATATATATATATAATATATTATATATATTATATATACATACATATATATAATATTTTCTTTTGGCCAAGTGTTATAATATTAATCAATATTTTTTGGTTAGTAAGACAGTCTTTTTTCCCCACGTGATATTTGGTAGTATATTTTTTACTATCAAACTATTTGCCGGGTTTTTTCTTACCGCAAGGGTTTACCAATAAGTTTTTTGTGTATATATATATATATTAGGTATACCCCCCAAAATTATCTGCTACGTTTTTAAAAAGAATTAAAATTAATTAAATCTATTATTTAAGGTCAAATTTTTGTCTAAATCGATAAGTAGTAACATAATAACCATCATAAAAAAAAGAAAAATATCATTACATATGCAGTTTATTTTTAATACATTTAAAGGGATTTGTTTTTGGTCAATTTCGACGCGATCCGCCATTCTGTCTCTTTTTCAATCGTTTTTAAGCGCCTGTTTACAATTTTAATGTAACATTCGCGATTGCAAAAAAAAAAAAAAAAAAAAAAAAAAAAAAATCACCAAAAATCAGGTAATTATCCGATTTTAATGAAATTTTCAGTATTGATTTATCAATTAATGAATTTTATAATGCACCAGTTATTTTATTTCAAAACTTTAATTTAGTATTTTTGCTATGAAAAATTAATATATAAATTTCATTTAAAACATGAAAAGCCTGATGTTAAGTTTAAAATGTTATATTTTATTATTCTAGAAAAAATATCTATTTAATGCAAATCTTATTTTATTGCATCAAAGTATACTTTTTGAAGAAAAACTCGATTGAAAATTGTACATTTTAAATTGAAATCATTACAGATAAATAACTTTGTCATTTTAATTTTTTTACTTCCTCTTATAACTAAACTACTTTAATAGAAAAATAACATAAAGACGAGAGTGCATGGAAGAGTAAGTTTCAGTTGGTTCCATTTTTTTATTAATACCCCTCTGTTTTTAAATCCTTTTATTATACTCCTCTGTTTCAAATCTTTTTATCTGTATTCTTATTTAGTTTCCATTAGCCTTTCTAATTTAATACAATATTTTATTAACATTATTAATTAAATACTTGCACCCGGAGGGTGCATATATTTGCTAGTATATATAAACGGTAATTATATAATGATATTGATATATATATATATTATAATTATATTAATATTTACATTATATATTATATATCATATATATATATATATATATATATAATATATATAACCCGTATATATATATATATATATATATATATATATATATATATATATATATATAAAACCGTATATATATTTATATATATATATTATATATATTTATATATATATATATTATATATGAATATATATATAGTGTGTGTGTCTGTGTGTCTGTGTGTTGTGTGTGTAAAACCCGTCTGATAAGGCTAGAACTCAAAAATTCTTTTGAGTTTCTGGTTTTGAAATAACATTTAAATTATATTGTTAAGTTTTCTTTTCTTTTTGAAAGTTAAATATTGCTCTGTATATAATCATTTTTTTATTATTATTATTACATTGAGCTCTTCTTTAGTGATCTTATAAAAATCCTTGTTGAGTAATATTTTTACACCCTACACAGAGAATACAAGTTATGGTTTGTACAGTGAGATTTCGAAGATCGCCAAATCAGAATCATCCCTTACAACGCATCATTGGATTACCTACACACACACACACACACACACAGCACACACACACATACACACACACATATATATATATATATATATATATATATATATATATATATACACACACACACGCGCACACACACACATATATAATATATTAATATATATTTTCTGTGTGTGTGTGTGTGTGTGTGTACATAAACGTTTTTTTAAATGAGGCCGCGCTAACTATAGCTTTTTAGCTCATAGGTAAATCAGCACAAGTAATGAACCGTATTAATGAAATAAAATAAACCAAAAATAAAATAAAAAAAGCAAATTCTTATTGTCAACCATGAATTGAATATTATTTTATATTTTTGGTGGAAATTACTTAGTAAGCATTTCATATTGTATCAATATCATATGACAAGATAAGTCTTGAAATCAACTTTCAATTTCATCATCTTTTTCAATGGGTGCAACCAATCTAGATATAAAAAATAGATAGATTAAATTAAATATTTTTACTCTTGTTGAGCAATTTTGATACACTAATCCACTATTCCTATATAATACTAATAATTTTCAATCATGTCTTTGACCTGCAGAATGGGATCTTAACAATCAACTGTATCTGGGTGTAATAAGGTTGCCAAATAAGAATTGATTAACACACGGAATTATAATGTAGTTTAAATGGTTTTACTATATAAATAAAGACCACAATCAATATTGGTGAATATGCAAGGTAGTTAAATATAGATTGATTGATTTTAAGCGACATGTCAACCGTATTCTTGGTTATTTTGTGCCTAGAGTTTGCAAAATCACGTTTCAGTGTACGTTCGCATTTACACTTTTTGGTATGGTTTGTTCCGGTCATTTTTGGTTGTTGGTTTCTTTTTTTTTTTTTTTTTTTTACTGTCCTAGCTCGAATGCGAATCATTTTTTTTAAACGCATCCATGGAATCCTAACAGGTACTGATCAGTGAACCTGAAAATAATGGCAAATGAAGGGCTTAACTACCTCTCTTCAGAAATTGTTTTAGCCTCACATCCCGATTCAGTTTAGTGTTATATGTGGACAACCACCTTTTTTTGGGGGGGGGGGTCTTACCTGCTGCAAGTGTTACAGCAGCGTAATCTAAACTCAGACAGAGTGGGGAATATAATGTGGGGCATCCCGGTGATAATTGTATTCGCTATGGCTGTAGTGCTCCTAGATTTGTTTGCTGGCTTATTACTATAAGAGGGAGAGGAGGAGGAGGGGAGGAGGAGTTGGAGGAGGAGTTCCGCAATATGTCCTAAGACCAAAGGTGATATTTGTCTATGATCAATTGATCTATAAATGTGCGCCATTTTCTGGTGTTTAGACATAAGTGTTCTTGGGTTTTTTGTTGTTGTTTTTTTTTGTTTTTTTAAACACAATCTCGTATACAACTGCCGACGAACCTGTCTCGTTTATGCAGCAGAGTTTTGGTTCTTCTAAAAAAAGAAAAAAAAGGAAAAAGAAACAAAGAAGGAAGAATCAAAGGATAAAAGGGAAGTAACCAAAGAAAAGTC
>CM042165.1:23822143-23829643 GCA_023376005.1 Doryteuthis pealeii
GGATTCTATCCTTTAGCATCATTGGAGCTATTTTCACCCCTCTGCAGAAGGTGCAGTCGGAAGTTTTCTATAGCTCCAACTGGCAGGGTGGTCTGTAAACAGGAAAACACGATTGGTGTGTGTATGCGAAAATCGTTTTTTTTATTACTTTGTCGATTCTGGTTTTACGAGCCTGTTTGCACGCACCTAGCGCCTGATAGAGGAACCGTGGCAAGTAAGGAATGTAAACCCGACTAGCGATGCTAGCAACCCCTTAAAAAAACCTCCATTTTTAGGAGCTATCAAAGTAGTTCTGACTAACGAGAAAAGAGTCACTTTGGTTTGAATGCGCGAGGAATAAAACCCTAAAAAAGACGTAAATTTTATTTTAGTTGTAAAAGAAAAACAAAGAATTTCGATTTAAGAAAAAATGAAAGAAAGGAAAGGAAAAAAAAGGAAATATTTCAATGAAAGAACGAAAGGAGGAAAATATCAAGAAAAAATAAAATAAAAAACGAAACAAGAAAGAACGATAGAAAGAAAGAACATCTTATTATATTAGAGATAATGTAACTGTCTGTAACCAAAACTACGTCACCACTGATATCATGATCTCCTTAGTTATTTAAGCTATATTCTTAACGATTATGAAATAGTCATTATTTAATCTTAATTAGCATCTTATTTATTAACAATGTCTATTAGAGTCTTGCTGAGTTAGATTTGCCACAAAACTGTCCATATTATTAATGCATTTATAATCCTGAAATATTTTGTTATATATCTCTAAAAAATAAATATTTTGATAATATATGGTGAGAATAATTTACATAATGATTTTATCAAAACTGGGTTTGATAAATAATTATTTGCTGTTAGTGATTTCTAATACTATCATGTTATTTTCAAACGTATGAAAAGCAATCATATAATATATATATATATATATATATATATATATATATATATAAAGGTTTTACATATCTATTTATTTGGTGAATAAGGAACATTCACGACCATATTGGTTTCATGCGATAGCAATCGTCAGGTGAAGATGTTACAAATGCAAGGAAAATCGAAAAATTTCAGAAAATTCAATAGAAAATTCAATTTATATTGAGCACTCTACCAATAATACTGCCTTTGGCACACCGTTCCAGTAAAAGCTGAAACAGTGACAATCCCACACTATAGTATATATATTGTTTTATATAAAAATTAAGAAAACATTAAGATATGTGTAGTATTTTTATATTCATTCTTATTTAGTTTTGTTAATCTTTCTAATTTAATATTTTATTACATTAAAACTTAAATACTTGCGACCAGGGGGCGCATATTTTTGCTAGTTTCAATAAAAGAATGAAATTTAAATTAAAGAGAAACGGGAAAGAAATTAAATATTTCAATGAAAGAAAATCCCTGTCGTAAGGAAAAGGGGTGTAGGATTCAAAGTTATTACTGAAACATACAACTCCGACACGCTGTGTGGACACAACATTTTATATAATAAACAGCATATTTATAAGACAAGATGCAATAACAATAAAATACATGTACATAAACATACAACAGTAAAGATAAAGGGACTGGAGAGTCCGTACATGCAAAATCACTTACTAGTGATGAGGGGCCGAAGTCCCCAGGAGAGTTGCATAGCATTGGGGGCAGAAGCCCCCACCGAGAAGGGTGTGACAATGTGTCTAACTCATGTGGGTACCTACGAGAAGAGGTAGCAAAGAGACAGAAGAGTTTGAACCTCGCGCTGGTGGCCGGCACGGAAACCCAGCGGGAAGATAACTCTTCCAGGCAAAGGGAAGATAATCCCAACAGGGGTTATGCATAAACCAAGCCCGATATACAAAGTAAATAAAAGTAGCAAGTGTATAAAAGACAATTTTTTTTCCTTCTAGACTAGTTGCCTAACCAAGGTTAAAAAGCCCAGTCCGCTCTGTTATTTATCCATAGCTGGAGAGAGAATAGTTTAATTCGCACCTTTCTCGTGGTTAATAGCGTTATGTAAAATGCAAACAGCCTTATCCAGGATTTGAACTCGTCTCGCCGTGTTCATTTCCTACAACTGTAACCATTACACAACGCGCCACCATTTTTAGGAACTATCAAAGTATCCCTGACTAACGAGAAGAGAGTCCCTTTGGTTTGAATTCAGTTTTCCTTCTCCTAGACTGGTTGCCTAACCAAGGTTAAAGAGTCCAATCCGTTCTATTTATCCATAGGTGGGGGGAGAATAATTGAATTCGCACCCTTCTCAGTTATTAGCGTTATGTGAAATGCATAGGATTCGAACCCGTCTCGCCGTGTCCATTTTCTATGACGGTAACCATTACACCACGCGCCTCCAAATATTTTTTTACGTTATATGTTATTCATTCGAGTTCCATTGACGGAATCACTTTTCTTGTTTCTTCGAATCTAATCCGATTACTCTAGTCTCCATGATCCATAAAGATTACACAAAGGGAAGTAACTCGTGATATTTCGCCAATGTTTGGACACTTAACGTCACGTATCACATAAATTTGATTATTTTAAATTGGTAATCCCAATTAGATCTACGTTGCAGGTTACCGGACAGATTAATCTAATCTTGTATTCAGTAACACGAAGACACGGGAAACTGATAAAATAAGAATTGGAGAGACACAGTAAGAAAATATTGGAATGCGAATCTCGGGAGTGGCTCGATGGTTAGCGTATAGAATTGCAAATAGAGAGGTCTGATTTTTATCCTAGGTCAGTCAACATGAAATATTTGATTTGGGAAAAGTAAACAGGTATGGTGCAATGATTATTGTCGTAGGAAATGGACACTGTGAGACGAGTTTAAATCCCGGACGAGGGAGGTTGTATTTCTCATAGCTATGCGTAAATAGTTGAACACACTGGGCTCTTTAACTCTGGTATGGCGACCAGTCTAGGAGAAGGAAAACTACTGTTAAACCCAGCTTAAAAATTACCCATGTGTCACACCCTGCTCGTGTGGTTCGTAAATACACACACCACACACACACACACACACATATATATATATATATATATATATATATATATATATATATCCTCTAGTAAATAAATATTGTAAATATTAAGCATTTTAAGAGACTATAAAAATCTACTGCATTTCATATAATCATATATACAATGAAACATATAACATGCAAATTTTGTCATGTTAATTTCTAAAAGACTGGAAATATATAGTATAATCTATGCACACAAATATTCAGAATATATAATCTACAATTAGGCCGCAAAATTATATATATTATATATATATATATATATATATATATTATATATATATATATACAACTCCTCCGAACGAGCAGGTTGCGACACAGGGTCAATTTTTTAATTGGAGTTTAACAGGCTTGAATTCAGAGTTTTCCTTCTCCTTGACTTGGTTGCCTAACCAAGGTTAAAGAGTACAGTCTACCCTACTATTTACCCATAGCTGGAGGGAGAGTAGTTGGATTCATACTTTTCCCAAGGGTATTAGCGCGATGTGAAAGCCATAAAGTCTCATCAATGATTTGAAATCGTCTCGTGTCCATTTCCTACGATTATATCCATTATACCACGCACCTCCACTTTATAAAGTTACAGTGCGCGCGCGCACGTGAGAGAGAGAGAGAGAGAGTGAGAGAAAGAGAAATAGAGAGCGAGGAGGAAAGAGAGTGAAAGAGAAGGAAAGAGAGAGAAGGAAAGAGAGAGAGAGAGAGAGAAGGAAAGAGAGAGACAGAGAGAGAAGGAAAGAGAGAGACAGAGAGAAGGAAAGAGAAAGAGAGAGAAGGAAAGAGAGAGACAGAGAGAAAGAAAGAGAGAGAGAGAGAGATAGAAGGAGAGAAGGAAAGAAAGAAAGAGAAAGGTATTTTCTCACTATACTGCATGATATATATATATATATATAATTGGTAACCCCAATGATAGATAATATCTAAAACATACATAAACGTGCCTTCTTGCAAAATGGTAAATCTTAAAATTACAATATTTAGCAATTAAAAGAGCACTCATCTAAACTAGGAGCGATTAATTTGGGTAAACTTAACGCCAGATAAAATCTATGATGTTAGATACGATCTAAAATGAAATATACTTGCTATTTATATATGTGGAGAAAAAAGAAAAGAAAACACACCAAGTGTTCCAACGAATAAATATTCATTCTTGATGGTAATGTCGACGTTGTAACGTTTCGGTTTTTGCAACCTTCTTCAGGACGTGTTGTAATCTCGTGGAGATGTTAAGCTCCAACTTGTCGGGTTATAAGTAGTGCTGGTCGCATTTTGGTGTAGGCGTGGAGTGGGGGGGGGGATAGCAGTGTCATCCAGTGTAACTGTTCTTGATCTTAGGGTAGAGGTCTGAGGGAGGGGGAGTTTATTTGTTTATATATGTATTATAATTCCAGAACGTATATCATTAGATACTATTTACAATGTCAGACATTATATATATATATAATGTAAGGTAATCCAAATGACTGGTACGTGAGGGATGATTCTATTTGGGATCATCGAAATCTCACTGTACAACCATACTGTATGCTCTTGTAGGTACAAACATATATACTCATGCAAGGATTTTTATAAATCCCTAAAAAGAGCTCCATGTATAATAATCAAAAAATAAATTATATACAGAGCAACTTTCAAAGAAAGAAAAACACAAACACAAACACATACATACATATATATATATATATATATATATATATATATATATATATATGTGTGTGTGTGTGTGTGTGTGTGTGTGTGTATAATATATATATATTAGTAAAGACAAAAAGCTTAAAACTCCGGTATTAAGTGATTATGGTCCATTTCCACCCAAGGGTATCTGAATGCCTCTGAGTTTCGTCAGATCAGGTTCTTTATTGAAAATGCTTTGCTCTGTTTATAAAAATTAAACATTGAGCTCTCAAATCGAACCTGAACTTTTCAACACCGTACCGTTGGAAGAAAGGACCAGCTTAGAATTATCCTAATACCAAATTACTTGGTACCCCACCAAAGAATATTTTAATATATATATATTAGATAGGAATACTTGAAAGCATATAATTATTAGTATTAGATAGGAATACTTGAAACCATATAACAGTGTGCTAACAAATGACTATTATTATTAAGAAATAATTACTTAAAACCATACAAATTAGACAGGAATACTAGGTATCTTATGCCTATGTAAAAACCCTTAAAACAACTGGACAAGAAAAAATAAACACTTTTTGGGTTATTTAATACCGAATCAAGTGATTTTGATGAACAAAGGACTCAGGTTGTTTACGGTACCTGCGGTTACTTAAGTGGTCACTCAATTAAGCATTGAACAGACTCATTGCTGCTTAACTTCGGTAATCTCGCAGGAACCGGTGATTTCAGCGTGACTTGGCTGTAATTGGTAATTTGGGGTAATACCTCAAATATGATTAATAAATCAGAACATATGTTTAATTTCTTTTTTAGTTTTTTGGGGGGTGGGGATGAGTAAAGGTAATCGCACAGTTTTCTGTTGTTTTTTTTGTTTTTTTTTAAATTATTTTTAATCAAATATTGATTCCACATAATAATTTTAATACCTAATAATATAACAAATCATATAATTCTAAAAGGAAGCGAAAAAAGAAATTAACAAAAACAAAAACAAAAACAACAACAAAAAACAAACAAACAACCCAACCCATCTCCGTTAATAAGGCGCGCTGTAAACTGAATTATGGGATTTATCAGATTTGGCGCGCTAATACGTAAAAGACCAAATTGAGAAACGAAGTGGGAAGAAGAAAATTAATGGCCCTAAAATTATCCTTCACAATGACCGATCCAAGGTCTTTCTCGTCGTCGTCGTCGGCCTGGAAATAAAGGGTTGGAAAATGGAGGAGGAGGGGGAGGAGGAGGAGGAGGAGGAGGGGAGGAGGAGAGCCATTTTCTCCGATGTTAAAAGATCCTTCCTATTTAAAACTCGAAACTTCTATCATTAACGATCGAATAAAAATGGATACATTTTCTCAAGAGCAACGCCCCGGTAATCATTGGCTCTCTCAGAAGAGACACCTACACACATGGGATGAAACAAGCTAGGGTATTAACACACGTACATATATATATATATATATATATATATATATATATATATATATATATATATGTACGTGTGTGTATGTGCCCGCTTTGTTTCAAACGATGTAGAAGGAATCAGAATGACCCTTCAATTACATGAAGTTAATGCAAATATTCCTGGTACCATCTTTGGCACAATGTTCGGTTGGCTGGTTGGTTGATTTTACGGCGTATCAACTCTTGGGGTTATTTTATGCCGAAGACCTTTTTGTTTTTCTTGTAACATAACAAAGGTTACTAAATGAGAAATAACCAAACGGAGGTTGGAAAGGAAATGGAATCTTTATAAAATTAACAAAATACAATACTCGCCATCGGCGCGAAGAAGGCAAACCACTGCTAGTGGTTTAATACTACTCAGTCTAATACTCCCGTATTTATGAGGATTGTGACATACCCATTATTGTTCATAGGGTAGGGTATATAACAGTTTTATTAATTCTTGTTGGATATTCATTTTTTTAACTCATTTTTAAATCTATTTAACCCATAGATGATACCCTAACAGGTACTACCACTCTGGGCCAGAGTGGACCTGAGAGTAATAGCGATGAAGGGGTACTCCACACTCCCCAGAGCTCCAGAATTGAAACTTCACCACTAGAAGCAGTTTAACGTCATACTCAGGACACTAAGACCCTCGGCAACCGCCTTCTAACATATGATACAAAGGGTTGGGGTTTGTCATAAGGGCAATAGGGTGGAGACAATCATATAGGTGCTAGGGTTTGATGTGGCCAGCCGATTGACCGAAGGGGGTATCTCCGACCGACTGTCTGGTCTAAGTAAGAGCCAAAGTGGAGTTTTGCACGTCATGGACTGCTCAACCACCAGGATTCCATCCTTAAACATCACGGGTCGCTACTCACGGCCAAAAGGCAGTACCATTAGTGAGGGTCTTACCCTTCTGCAGTCCCCACCGACAGGGCAACAATGGTCGGGGAAACAACTATAAAGAATTAAACCTCTAAATCATAAGGTTATATTATTCATGAGCAGCTTATAAATCTTGTACGTACCGAGATGTCTCCTCCATTATATACCTGAGTATGTTAGAAGGGTGCATATATATATATATATATATATATATATATATATATATAATATATATATACCAACCCCTCCGCACGAGCAGGATGTGACACAATGCCAATTTCTTAAGCGGTCTTTAACAGGTTTGAATTCAGAGTTTTTCTTCTCCTAGACTGGTTACCTATGCCAAGCTTAAACAGTCCAGTCTGCCCTGCTATTTGCCCATAGCTGGAGGGAGAATGGGATTCATACCTTTCCTAAGGGTATTAGCGTTGTTAGGATTGCCTGGAAGAGTTATCTTTCCGCTGGGTTTCCGTGCCGGCCACCAGGAGACCTCTGG
>CM042165.1:23834643-23892143 GCA_023376005.1 Doryteuthis pealeii
GATGAAAGAGTAAGTTTCAGTTGTTCTATTTTTCGATTATACCCCCTCCGTTTCAAATCTTTTTATTTGAATTCTTAATTAGTTTCATTAGCCTTTCTGATTTAATTTAATATTTTATTACATTTAAACTTAAATAAACTTAAACTTAAATACTTGCACCCGGAGGGTGCATATATTTGCTAGTAATATTAAAATATATTGCCTAACTTTATTCTACTATATTCCTGAACTATGAATGCTCATAATTTGAAAGTGGGTGGGTAGGGGTGAAGCTTTGGAAAATCTGAATCAGTATTTATTGGCCACTGTTGGAGGGGGGGTATTTTACGGCATATCAACCTCAGTGGGTGATTTAATACAGAAAAAGTTTTAAAATAAATTAATTCTTAATGGATACTCAATTAAAAAAACAACAACACATTTTTCAATGTATCCCATAGATAGAGCCCTAACAGGTTCTACCACTCCGGGTCAGGGTGGGCCTAGGAGCAATGGGGATAAAGGGCGCCCCCCACATTCCCCGAACCTCTAAAACTGGAACCTCACTATCAGATAGAGTTTAATGTCATTCCCAGGACATGAAGACCCTCAGCCACAGTCTTCTAGTACCCATATGATAAAAATAGTTGGGGATTGCTATAAGGGCAATAGGGTTGGGGCAATCCTATAGGTGTTAGGGCTTGACATGGCCTACCGATTGATTCTATCTATTCTAACGCCCCAACCGACAGAGCGACTGGGGGATGCCGGGTCAAGCTCTTCAACCTCTCGGATCCCGACTGATTCACCACTGCTCACTAATGTCTAAGTTTACCTCATCTTGAGACAGTTCACTCAGGGTTGGTTGGATATTTTTTGTGGCATATCAACCCTTTCGGGGTCATTTAATACCAAACTAACTTATTTTGATATCAGATTACTTACATTACAAGCTGTTGCATAAATGGTCCCCCATCTAAGTCCGCCCTGTCGGCTGCGGCATTAGAATGCACCGACTGCACCTCTGCAGATGGATAAGACTCCTCCAATGGGGCCACCTGTTGGCGACCCATGATGCTTAAGGATAGAGCCCAAGTGGATGAGCAGTTCATGACTTGCAATACTCCACTTTGGCCCTATCTTGAGCTAGACGGGCGGTCGGAGAGGCCCCCTCCGATCAATCGGCTGGTCACGTCAAGCCCTAGCACCTATATGATTTTCCCACCCTTTATAGCAAGCCCCAACCCCTTTTTATCATATGGGTGCTAGAAGGCGGTGACTGAGGGTCTACATGTCCTGGGAATGACGTTAAACTCTATCTGATGGTGAGGTTCCAGTTCTGGAGGTTTGGGGAATGTGGAGCACCCCTTCCTCACCATTGCTCTCTGGTCCACTCTGACCCGAAGTGGTAGTACCTGTTAGGGTCCCATCTATGGGTTAGATATAAAAACATGAGTTTATGAACAAAATTGTATTATGCATTAAGAATGAATTTATTTCACAACTTTGTCGGCATTAAATAACCCACTGAGGTTGATATGCCGTAAAACAAAACAAACTTACATTACAAGCTATTGCATAAATGGTCCCCCATTTAAGTATTTAACAGGCTCATCGCTGTTTAATTTCGGTGATATAGCGGGAACCAGTGCTTTCAACGTGATTTGACTGTAAGCCCATATTTCTGGCCTTGTGTCTAACCTAAGCTTACAGTTGCTTACATTGCTTTCTGTTGGCTTAAAATGGTCACCCATCTAAGTATTGAACAAACTCATCGCTGCTTAACTTAATGATGGGACTGCAAAGCAAATGTGCTAGCCATGGAACAAGGCGCCCAGGAACATCATTTTATCGTCTTCCGCTACCGGTTTCTTTTTTTATTTTATTTATAATATTCCTTCCCTTTTTTTAAAAAACACTGCACCCCCACCTCTCACTGCCCCCCCCCCTCCGGGCCCCAAACAAATCCGGTGAGGGTTTAAATGCTCACATGCTTAATCTGTCAGCATTAAAACACTAAAACATTAATAAAAAAGGGGGAAAGAAACCCCATAAAACTTGTGTGGAACACGGCCCCTTTAGGGGGAGTTGGGGTGAACAAGCTGGTGGAGGGGTGTACAGTTAAAGGATGTGGGATTAATAAAGTTGATTGCATGCGTGGGTGGAGGGACCGACAGAAACTGGAGGCGGATGTTTTACCCCCACCGGAAAAAAAAGTTAAAGGAGGATAGAGGGGGCGGGGGGTAATAATTAAGAAGCATCTCAAAAAGAAATAAGTCCCCGGTGTTTAGTAACATCATCTGGGGCCTTTTTACCGGGGAAATGGACCCGAAAAATCTTTCTGTTTAGCTTTTGAGAGACCCTTCAAAAAAATAAATCTAGAACTCCCGGGATAACCATATATCCTTCTTCCCCCCCCCCCAAACACATTCACACACACACATATTAAGGGCCGGTGTAGCTCAGTTGGTATAGCACTTGCCTAGGAATCTCAAGGTTCCTTGTTCGATACCGGCCCACGCCAACTCAGCGTATGAGTAGCACAGGGATCTGTGCAGTAAAGTGAGGAGCGGATGGTAAGTGTGGCGCTCCACCTCAGACACAAAAACAATATCCTTGCTCTGGCGCTAGTGAAAAGGGGATAGACTTGCTCGTTGTCTGGCTGATACCGACATTAGGCCAACAATATATATTTTTTACATACCTACGTAGAAGCGACTGTGTAAACATGCAAGAAAAATTATATGCATATATGTATGTATGTGTATCTATGCATGTATATGTGTGTTTACATGTAGGTGTATGTATCTATAAGTATGTGTCGTCCTATCGTAGTGTAATACTCAGTATCGTAGATTCATTACTTCTGAATAGCGTTCGATCCTCGCTGAATACCATACTTGTGTCACATCCCACCCGAGGCGAACCGGTAGGTTATATGTATGTGTAAATTTGAATGTATGTGTATGTATATATGTTTGTGTGTGTAGGTGTATGCATTTAGGTGTGTGTAGGGGCCGGGTTAGCTCAGTCGGTAGACCGTTAGGCTAGAAACCACAAGGTTCCTAGTTCGATACCGGTCCTCGCCAATTCAGCATATGAGTAGCACAGGGATATGTGCGGTAAAGTAAGGAGCTGATGGTAGGTGTGGCGCTCCACCTCAGATGCTAAAAACAATCTCCTTGGTCTATCGCTATTGAAAAGGGGATAGACTCCCTCGCTGACTGGCTGGTACCGACTTTACTTACTTTTATTTATACATATTTACCAACGCCTCCAATCAATTTCTTAAGAGTTTAAAAGGTTTGAATTCAGAGTTTTTCCTTCTCTTAGACCAGTTGCCATACCAAAGTTAAAGAGCCCAGCTGTCCTTATATTTACCCATAGCTGGAGGGAGAATAGTTGTATTAGTGTTAGTATAGCATTCATTCTTAGACTAACAGCAATAAATAAATAAAAACTTGGTATAGGAGTAGGAGGAAAAGTTTTCAATGTAGTTTTGACTAACGAGAAGAGAGTCCCTTTGGTTTGAATTCAGAGTTTTTCTTTCTCCTAGACCATAAAAGTAAAGTCGGCGGGGTGACTTAAAGTCGGTATCAGCCATACAGCGAGGGAGTCTATCCCCTTTTCACTAGCGCTAGACCAAAGATATTTTTTGGCATCTGAGGTGGAGCGCCACGCCAACCATCAGCCCCTCACTTTATCGCACAGAATCCCCGTGCAACTCATACTTTGGGTTGGCGAGAGCTGGTATCGAACCCGAAACCTTGTGGTTTCTAGGCGGATGTTCTGCTGACTGAGCTAAACTGGCCCTACCAAGGTTAAAGAGTCTAGTCTGCCTTACTATTTACTCATAGCTGGAGGAAGAATAGTTGGATTCATACCTTTCCCAAAGGTATTAGGTTTGGTTTGTTTTACAACATATCAACCTCAGTGGGTCATTTAATGTCGATAAAGTTTTGAAATAAATCAATTCTTAATGGATAATACAATTTTGTTTATCAATAAAACTCATGTTTTTCTATTTAACCCATAGATGGGACCCTAACAGGTACTACCACTCCCGGTCAGAGTGGACCAGGTTTGGTTTTTTGTTTTGTTTTACGGCATATCAACCTCAGTGGGTCATTTAATGCCGATAAAGTTTTGAAATAAATTAATTCTTAATGGATAATACAATTTTTTTATAAATACATTTTTCTATTTAACCCATAGATGGGACCCTAACAGGTACTACCACTCTGGGTCAGAGTGGACCAGGGAGCAATGGTGATGAGGGGGTGCTCCACATTCCCCAAACCTCCAAAACTGGAACCTCACCATCAGATAGAGTTTAACGTCATTCCCAGGCCAAAGGTATTAGCTACTTATTATTATTGAATCTTGATCATTATAAATTCTCCAAAGAAATAACCATTAAATTTTAATTATTGAACACTTAACCTTATTTATCGATTCTTTTATAATCAATTATAATAGAACTTATGTAAATGGAGCTCGTTATTGAGAGCAATTGGCATCTTTGGTCTTTTTAATAACAATGTACATAGATATCTATTAATATACATCGATGTTCAGAAGTATACACCCACACATAGATACAAAGGTCGGTGCTAGGGGTCTCATCCTTCATGTCTATGATACAACCCCAACCTATGATATAGGGCCCTCACTCTATATCACGTCAATTTTTATAATGTTGTATTCGTTGAAAATGTATGAAACCCGCTATTCGGGGCCCCACGCAGTTAGAGGTTCAGGGGGAGTTTGGTTTGGTTTACGGCATATCAACCTCAGTGTGTCATTTAATGCCGATAAAGTTTTGAAATAAATTCATTTTTAATGGATACTCATTTTTTTTATAAATACATTTTTCTATTTAACCCATAGATGGGACCCTAACAGGTACTACCACTCTGGGTCAGAGTCAGGGAGCAATGGTGATGAAGGGGTGCTCCACATTCCCCAAACCTCCAAAACTGGAACCTCACCATCAGATAGAGTTTAACATCATTCCCAGGACATGTAGACCCTCAGCCACCGCCTTATAGCACCCATATGATAAGGGTTGGGGTTGCTATATGGGTAATAGGGTTGGGGCAATCATATAGGTGCTAGGGCTCGACGTGGCCAGTCGATTGATCAAGGTAGCCTGGCCGCCCGTCTAGCCCAAGAAAGAGCCAAAAGGGACTGCTCAACCACCTGGGTTCTATCCTTAAGCATCACGGGTCGCCACCCACGGCAAACAGGTGGTCACATTTGGGGGAGTTTTACCCCTCTACAGAGGTGCAGTCGGTGTATTCAAACCTCCACCGACAGGACGGCCGGTAGAATAGATAGATAGATAGATAGATAGATAGATATGACTACGGTAGGATAGATAGATATAACCTTACTCCTCTGCAGAGGTGCAGTCAGTGTATTCGAACGCCCCACCGACTGGGTGGTCAGGGGCAGTAGGCGTTGGCCTTGCACACACACTTACGCATTGTTTCTTTCTTTCATAATGTCTTGGTTTTCCTTTTTTCTCTTTTTCTTTCTTTCTTTCTATCTTTTTTTTCTTTCTATCTTTGTTTTACTCTTTCATTCTTTCTTATTCATTTCCTTTCTTTCTTTTTGTTAATAAATAAGATGCTAATTAGGATAAGATGAATTTTATTAATATAATCTATGAGAATATAACCTAAGTATCTAAGGAAATTTTAACGTCGGTGGTGATTTAGTTTCCATTGCAGACAAACACATAATCTCCATTATAAGATGTGGTATTCTGTATATTCAAATGTATTACCCGGAAAGGCGTATCCATGGGTAAAAATGGTTATTTTAATTACACAATAGTTTGATGCATACCTTTCCCGAAAGTATTAGCGCTATGTGAAATACAAACAGCCTCGTCCAGGATATGAACTCGTCTCGTCGTGTCCATTTCCTACGACGATAACCATTACACACCGGACGCCTCCATTTTAATGATTTAGTTTATTATTTCAGCAATTCATTTCTGGCAATCCCGAGTCCAAATTTTAAAAAAAATACTTAGAGAAGTTCTTTCAATTAATGTTTAAAAAAAAAAAAACTATTTGCCTACTTTAAACCGCTCACAGTGAGTTTGCGATCTGACGCATACCACACCCAAGCAAAGTACAAACACTTTTAGAATTTTATGTGTCAGGGATGCAAGACGCGTACCTCTCAGCATCTCTGCAATAATAATAGGATTTTATTTGAACAAAAGGAGTTCTGCGTTGAATAGTGAATATTGAAATATTCCACCATAAGGTAAAAAATACCAGGAAAATTTGGTAAGCAAAGAGTTAACACTTTGCCTACTTTAAACCGTTTACAGCAGCTCTCCCAAGCAAAGTACAAAAACAGATGGTTATTTCATTATAATTGAGCAGAAGGACTCAGATTACAATAATAATAGGCCTTTATCACACACACACACACACACACAACAGTATTACTCATTGACATATTTAGACGAGTATCTTCATCTTGTTATTTTAGTTTCAACGTTTCAACCATTGTACTCTCTTCTTCAGGTGTCTGTTATAGTTAGTAATTTTCTGGGAATTTAAACTTGGATCAATTAACAGGGACATGCTTAGCATAACAGTCATAATCATTTATTTGAGTACAATGAGTTCTAAGGTTAATAGATAGTGAACCTTGAAATATCCAATCATACAGGTAAAAAAATATCAAGAAAATTTGGTACAGCCGTGTGGGAAATTTGGTAGGCAAAGAGTTAAATCTGAAAATCAGTTTCATCCTCACCACTTTCTTATTCATACCCTTGTAGCGATTGTCGGCCCCTGCTGTAATTAACTAGTGTCCAAAAGGGTTATCTTCCTTGTCGCCAGGGTTTTGCCACAAGGTGACGCTACTAGCTGGGTATTTACTCAGCCCGGGAAGCCCTCTGCCTCTCTTGGTCTAGCATCCACAAAAGATGGATTAGACCCGTGGTGTGCCTGTCCATTAAGCGGGGGGGGGGCTATCAGAGGACTTTCGTTCTGTTTGTATCATGTCATGTTCCACGTGCTAAGACGATAAAGTCTGTTATTTCTCTGCATGTTTGAGATGTGGCTTGAAGATTAGTATTATCTGCGTTATTCGGACTATTGTTCAATCCTGAGTAGAGGCAGTTAGAAAAATAATTAACACAACTCCTACCCCAGCTATAGTTAGCGGAATGAGAACAGGATACGCCCGTGGAATAAATAAAGGGTTAGGTTCAAAGTTCCGTAATGGCTCCCGATTACGAAAAGAAAGTTCCCGAGTTCGAAAAGAAGGTTCCAGAGTTCGAAAAAAAAAATACCTGGAGAAGGCTGGAGGGCATATCGGCCGAAACGTTGCACAAATAACAATGAAGATGAGGACAATAGTACGAATAACGCAGATAATACTAATAAAGTCTGTATTGTTATGTTGGACTTGTTTGTTCGGATTTAATTATGTATATATTCACTTACGTTAGTAGGTTTCTCTGTGCCTTAAGATTTTAATGAATGATTCTTATAAGAATCATTCATTAAAATCTTATACCCCACAAAGGAACATTTTTTAAGTACATTCAACAGTCATCTTAAACGATTTAAAAAAAACTGTTGTCTTTAGTCTTATTAGATAATAAGTTACATGAAAGTCTTTTTTTTTCTTTGTTTTTAAATCATAACTTAAAACTTTCTATATATTGATACTCTTGTTACTTAATCTTCCGATCGTTATCATCTTGCAACACCCTCTGGTTAAAAATGAGACCGTCCAAATTGTCCAAAATTAAATGCAAAAATGTAAATCCTAATTATCTGGTGTTGCGTATTCGCCAATTTTTTTTATTTCTTATGAGTGTCGCCACCCAAGCAAAATAATGTACCATTCCGTTTTCATTACAAAGAAATAAAGGGAAGAAAATGACATGATACACAGAAAAAATATAAGAAAGAAAGAGTAGGGGAAAGATAGAGAGAACGGGTGAGCACGCGGAAGCTATAGCGCTAATCTGTTTCAATCAAACAATGAAAAGATGGAAAGAAAGAAAAAAAAGAGTGAGAGAGTTAAATCAAAATTATTATACTTTTTACACATTGAACTAATTGGTAATAGCTCTTAATCAACCGTTGTAATAATTAAATTATCATACTGTGGTATATCCACAAGTTCTGCTAGTATTATTATATTCAGCTAAGATCTTTCTCTTAAAATGATACCCAGATGTTTCAATTTTTAATTTTTTTTTTTTTAAGTCTCAAATTTACCACACATGCCAAAAATATACGAGCGGAAATTAAAATTCCAAACCCCTGAAGAACGACGCTGATTTTGACCTGGGTACGTGGGGGCGGTGGGCCTGTGTACTATTGAGACACACCCTTCTTTTGGGGGGAAACGGTGCACGTATTGATCAATATATGCGATCATTTACTGTAATCGAGCTATATTACCCTATAGCTTTCATCTTGAGTAAATTGAAATATATATCTAAAAGGTGTTGAAATCTGATATTCCGTCAGTGTAATAATAAATGTACAGAACGTCTGGATATTAAAATGTACTAGCAAAAACTCACCCTCCGAGCGGTGTAGAAATTAATTTTTGAAAGATATTGCCTGACTGGGGTATAGTTAAAAATTCAATGACAGAGGGTTTGTATCATAAGTAAAATCATCACATTTATTAAAGGAGTAAAAAATAAAACAATTTGAAATGGAAACTTAGTTCTACCCCCCTCTAATAAAATGTCGCGTGCATCTATTAATTATTAATTTAATAATTATTTTGAATATTTTACACAAACTTTACACAAAATCGTTGGTATTTATTTGTAAACTTTTAGTTAACTTATTGTTACTGAAAAAAAGGGTAAGAGTAAAAGATAATTTTTAAAATTGATCAAAAATTTTTTCCATTTAAATACAATTTAAAAAATCAATTTCATGGTTTAGATAGATTATTTATTACAATGGAAAGGGTTAAAACGTTGAATTTATAAAGAACAGCTTTTACTTATTTTTATTAACTGTTCTTTCTTCTATGTTTTGACAATTTTGGTAATTGTGACGTAAGCAGTGACGTAGTTTTGGTTACAGGCAAATAGAGACCGAATCTCCATAATTATTAGATGTATTTACCCAGCCCCTCCGCCACAAGAAAGATGAGATACAAGGTCAATTTTTAAGCGGAGTATAACTGGTTTTGAAATCAGATTTCCTTCTCCTACACTGGTTATCCAACATAAGCTTAAAAAACAAAAAAAACAAAAAAAAAAACAGTCGTCTATATTATTTACTCTAGGGATACCCACTTTTGTCGTTTGCTAGGTTTTTAAAAACAAATTAAAATTAATTAAATCTATTATTTAAGGTCAAACTTTTGTCTAAAATGATAAGTAGTAACATAATGACCATCATTAAAAAAAGAAAAATATTACATATGCAGTTTATTTTTAATAGATTTAAAACGATTTGTTTTGGTCAATTTCGACGCGATCCGCCATTAACGTTCTTTTTCAAGGGTTTTAAAGCGCTTGTTTACAATTTGAATGTAACATTCATGATTGAAAAAAAATTACCAAAAATCAGGTAATTATCCGATTTTAATGAAATTTTCAGATTGATTTATCAATTAATGAATCTTATAATGCATCAGTTATTTTATTTCAAAACTTTAATTTAGTATATTTGCTATAAAAAATTAATATATAAAATTCATTTAAAATATGAAAAGCCTGATGTTTAGTTTAAAATGTTATATTTTTAGATTATAGAAATAGATATCTATTTAATGCAAACCTTATTTTATTACTTAAAAGTATACTTTTTGAGGAAAAACTGGATTGATAATGTACCCCCCCCCTTTTTAAGCAGAAAAATATCGATGTATAATTTTTTTCTTTTATAAGATAATATTCAATTAAATAATTATCGAAATGAGTAAAAAAGAAATCTCCAAAAAATTAATTATCTATTATTTTTTTACATTTTATTTTTCGATACTTATTTTCTCATAGAAAAGCCACCGTAAAAATGTTTTTTTGTGTCTATTCATAACTTCGGTCTTTTATCTCTTTATTTATACTGTAATTAGAAAACTAAAAGACCAACTTGAAAAAAAAAGTTACGCCCCCCCAACATAAGGGGGGTAAAAATTAAGTGACCTGAAAAAAATGAGAAAGTTTTTAAATAAAATAAATAATGCATTATAAAGATCATTCATTGATAAATAAACACTGAACATTTCATTAAAATCCGATAATTCCCTGATTTTTGGTAAATTATTTTCTGTAGGGGGAGACTAAAGTCATTTTGTCAAAAATGCAATTTAGTCTCATTTTGGGTATCCCTAGTTTACTCATAACTGGTTTTAAATTTATAGATTTCCTTTTAGACTGGTTGCCAACAAAGGCTAAAAAACAGTATTGTGTTCTATTTGCACATAACTGGTATTTGAATCCAGAGATTTCCTTCTCCTAGACTGGTTACCAAACAAAGGATTTAAAAAAACAGTCTCGCCGTACAATATACCCCACTTAAAAAGAATGTTTTGTTGAAATAAATTATTTATTTCAACGACATTCCTTTTTAAGAGAATCCTGTATCTTCAGACTGCCAAATACAATATATATATATATATATATATATATATATATATATATAAAGTAATCCACAGACACGTGTTTCGAGGTATCACCTCTTATGCTACCTCTGACCGGGTTCGAGACCCGAATGAACTTTCGTTCGCCAAACCTCTTACTCGTACGGCCACAGACAGCTGTCAAATATAGGAGAATATTTAATCGCTACATTTTTAAGCGGAAATGAATTCACTAGAGGCCTCAAATTTATGTAAACAAAGCGAGGCTTAGCTGTGCGCCAAATACGGTGAATTTTGCAATTAAATCCCTTAAATGCGAATGTCAATGTGTCACATATGTCAACTTTGCTCCCAGAGGCCGTACCCAAACATATACTATTTTATAATCAGGCCGACTGTGAGCAAAAACATTCCGAGTCGAATAATATATATATATGGAGTATGAAAAGGTGGAATGAAAACATCACACAATGCTGTTAAAGAGAAAACAATTTATAATCATAGCTGATATTGATCAATATTTCGATTTTACAAAAATCATCATCAGAGATCATTTACTCCGTGGTGTTTGGGTCGGAGAAAAATGTCAAATCCGATTTGACATTTTTCTCCGACCCAAACACCACAGAGTAAATGAGCTCTGATGATGATTTTTTGTAAAATCGAAATATTGATCAATATCAGCTATGATTATAAATTGTTTTCTCTTTAACAGCATTGTGTGATGTTTTCATTCCACCTTTTCATACTCCATATATATATATATATATATATATATATGAACAGCGTATCAATGAATAAAAACATTGGACTACTTTAATTACAAATCTACTTTTAGTCTTTCGGTGCACTATTTTCAGTCATTAAGACATATTACTCATAATGTAAATTAATACGCACAGGGGGAAACGTAAAGGCACTCCTTCAAGGTAAATTTGATGAAAAAAATGAGGCGTATTATCTGACGTTGTGGAGTTGAAGTATTGTTATTATTAACTGTTTATGTAAATCCATAGAATTTATTAAACAAATATGACAAAACTTCTTTTCATTATAATGATTACATATATTGCAGGAGTGGCTACAAAGCGTCGCATGGGCCACATGCGGTTCTTTGATATTTAAGGCGTGAAAAAATACATTGGGTAATATTAGAGTATGAGGTATATATATATATATATATATATATATATATATATATATATATATATATATATATATGTGTGTGTGTGTGTGTGTGTGTATCGAAGTGTGGGTTTTACGTATGCTTCTAATAAAAAAAATGAAGATGTTATGGCCTATATATCTAATTAAGGGTGACCAAAAGAAAGTATGAAAAATTACTTACAATTAAAGACTTTGGAAATGAATCGTGTGAAAAATATAAATAAATTATTTGCAATATTTCCAAAAATTATATCTCACTATACTGGCGATAAAAACAAACAAACAAATATATATATATTTGTTTGTTTGTTTTTATCGCCAGTATAGTGAGATAATTTTAGAAATCACATATAGAATCACCCCTTACTACCAAGTTTTGGATAAATCATATATATCATACTCTAATCTTACCCAATGTATTATCCACCAATTCCACCCAAACATTAAAAAGTTGGCCAGAAAATTAGAAAAGATAAAAAATAAAATTGTTAAACAGGAGATGTGCCTTTTGTTTAATTCTACATGTATAAATGAAAGAATGCTGCCCAAATACACACACACACACATATATATATATATATGGTATTTGTGGAAAAAAGTGACTTACCGGTGAAAATGGTCACAGTGGTTAGTTGATTCGAGTTTTACAATGATAAGACAGCGATATGACAAATATAAAGTGCTCAATACCGTGTACCTTTTGATATATATAAAGACGATGGCTTACCGGGGAATAAAATATCGAGTTAATCGCAATATTGACGGTCGATACAAGTATTAACTGAATAAGTCAGTATTATAACGAATATAAAGTGCTCAATACGTTAGTAGAGCGGATTTAGTATTAAGGTGTATATAGAAATAAACTAAATTTGAGTAGATTATTTCTATATAAACCTTAATACTATATATAAGGTGAAAAAAAAAAGTTACATATCCGCCCTGTCGGCTGTGGCGTTAGAATACACCGACTGTGGAGAGGAGTAAGATTCCCCCAATGGGGACACCTGTTGGCCATGGGTGGCGACCCGTAATGCTTAAAGATGGAACCCTGGTGGCTGAGCAGTCTATGACATGCAACACTCCACTTTGGTCTTTACTTAAGTTAGATGTACGGTTGGAGAGGCTCCCTCCGATCAATGTCAAGCCCTAGCACCAATATGATTGTCCCGACCCTATTGCCCTTATGGCAATTCCCAACTCTTTTTATCATATGGATGCTAGAAGGCGGTGGCTGGGGGTCTTGTCCTAGGTATGACGTTAAACTAACTGATGGTAAGGTTGGAGGTCTGGGGAATGTGGAGCACCCCTTCATCACAATTGCTCCCAGGTCCACTCTGACCCGGAGTAGTAGTCCCATCTATGGGTTAAATAGAAAATTGGTTTACAAAAATATTGAGTATATATATATATATATATATATATATATATATATATATATAAAATTCCTGATAACTCATGCAGTGATACTGATACCAAGGGTTCAAATATGGAGATATATTAGGCTCTCTCTTCTAGGTAGGCTAACCAGTCTAGAAGAAGGGGAAAAAACTATGGAGTTCCAAATTATCAACAACGTTCTGGCAAATTGTGACGACTAATGCCAAGTTGAATAGCAGCCCCCCCCCGAACAACTGTCGGTCTTTCAGGAATAAGTCGAGCTCCACACATAGATCCATGGGGTCTAACGGGCCTGACAGATATGTTGTATAAATTGGGATCACACTTAAGGTTAAAGCATAAGTAAAATGGGTTATTTCCTATAACTCCAACATAAACAAATGAGAACCACACTTGACTGATAAATTATTTATTCATTTACCCATTAAACTAAGCCTAACCCCGTCTTCTTTTTCCCAGTTGATCAATAAATAATTTATCAGTCAAGAGTGGTTCCCCTCTGTTTATGTTGGAGTTATAGGAAATAACCGTAAAATGTTGATAGTTTTAGTAAAGATACTAAAGAATTAAATACAGATGAGGTTTTTTAAAAACATTACGTAAACAGTTATAAGTGAAAAAAATACATATGTTTCGCACATGGTTCTCTATTATTTCTTTTATTATTCATACACTCTTCTCATTTTCTTCTTTAAATTAATGGTTGTGTGTGTGTATATATATATATATATGAATTTATCATTTTTGCAAAAACAAATGATGTTTATAATTGCTGACAGAAATCTGTTTCGACCGCTTTAATAGATCGGTCATCATCAAGAGCAACATATGAGAGAAAGACCGGATGAAACAACCGTTAGAAGAAAAGGTACAAACAAAACGCTATTATTATTCTGTCAGCAATTATAAACATTTGTTTTTTCAAAAATTCATACTGTCGGATTAATTTCCATCTATTTTCATATATATATATATATATACCAACTCCCCCGTACGAGCAGGATGCGACACAAGGTCAATTTCTTAAGCGGAGTTTAACAGGTTTAAATTCAGAGTTTTCCTTCTCCTAGATTGGTTACCTAGCCATGGTTAAAGAGTCCAGTCTACCCTGCTATTTACCCATAGCTGGAAGGAGAATTGGATTCATACCTTTCCCAAAGGTATTAGCGCTATGTGAAATGCCAACAGCTCCGTCCAGCAATTGAACTCGTATTGGCGAGTCCATTTCCGACGACTCTAACCATTAGACCACGCGCTTCCGTAAATAATGGTTGTATAGTGTTACGAATGCGAATTCTTCCTTTTTTTTCCTTTTTTACATTGGCGATAACTGCTATACTGGAGGAATGGTGAGTGCCGTTTGAATTATACAAGTTTTCTTAAGAAAGTCGACGGTTCAATTGGAAATGCCGAGAAAAAGAATACGTTTTAGGTACAGTACGAAGGAGTGGGTCATTGAAAATTAATTGGACGGGCCTCTCCGACTATCCATATATCCCAAGTAATCGTCAAAGGGGAGTGTTGCCTGTCATGGACTGCTCTGCCACCAGGATTCCGTGCAACAAGCAATTAAGAAAAAAACAAAAAACAATTAAGAACTGAATTTAAGTTTTTGTCATATGTATACAAATATTTTTAGAAAAAATACATTGTTTCAAAATACAAGTTTACGATTACATTTTTAAAATAATATTTTAGATATAGACAAAAAAGCATTTCCTAAAAAATGAATATATATATATATATATATATATATATATATATAATATACGTAATCTCTTTTACTCCTGTTTTCTCCCTTTCTCACTCACTCCTAACTGTTCCTAAAATTTTTGGGTTTCCTTTGCTCGGTCTTGGACCAAGTACTTTTGCATATATATATATATATATATATTATATATATATATATATATCTTTTTTACAGCTACATATTTGTATCAATTCCTTGGCATAGCGAGTTCGATCCTCACTGGATTTTCGCACTCTTTTGATCTTGTTCCGGAATAAGCTTAATGATATTACCTCCCCTTCGAATTATGGTTACTGAACTAGTCACGTAAACCTTTACCCAGGCGACGCTGGGTTGCTGCTTCTAGTGTCATATAAATGTTTAATTCAGTTGACTTGATTTATTTATTTTACAAATAATTTAACGATCAATTTTTTTTTTTCAATTAATTTTATCGTTTAAGTTGTTTGAAATTTCACTGAACTGAATTCGTCCCTAATAATTTTGACCTCTTTTACATCGTTTGTCAAACTGAATAAACGTTGGTTGGTACGCCATTGCCGTGAAAAGGCAACCAAGCGATTTACTTCCTGTTCAGATTTATTACTTCAAATACTGACGTCATTTTTTTTTTTGAGGATAAAAAAAAATGAATAAAGACACCAAATAAGGAAATAAAGAGAAGTGAACAAGAGAGAAAAAGAAAGAGAGAAAAGAAAGAGGAAAAAGAAAGAGAGAAAGAAAAAGAGAGAGAAAAAAGAGAGAAAAAGAGAGAAAGAAAGAAAAAGAGAGAGAAAAAGAGAGAAAGAAAGAAAAGAGAAGAAAAAGAGAGAGAAAGAAAAGAGAGAGAAAAGAGAAGAGAGAGAGAGAGAAAGAGAGAGAGAAAAAGAGAGAGAGAAGAAAAAGAGAGAGAAAAAGAGAAAGAAAGAAAAAGAGAGAGAAAAAGAGAAAAAAAGAGAGAAAAAAAAAAGAAGAAAAAAAGAGAAAAAAAAGAGAGAAGAAACGAAAGAACGAAAGAGAAACGAAAGAGAAAGAACGAAAGAACGAAAGAAAGACGAAAGAACGAAAGAGAAAGAACGAAAGAGAAAGAACGAAGAACGAAAGAACGAAAGAACGAAAGAGAAAGAAGAAAGAAGAAAGAGAAAGAACGAAAGAACGAAAAAAAAGAGAACGAAAAGGAAAGAGAACGAAAAGGAAAAGAAGAAAGGAAAAGAGAAAGAAAAGGAAAAGAGAAAGAAAAGGAAAGAGAGAAGAAAGAAAGAAAGAAAGAGGAGGATAGGGAAATATAAAAGTAAAAAAACATAAGATTCAAATGAAAGAACGCAAGATTTTTGTTGATAGAAATTTATTTTTTCGTTGGTCATAAACGAGTTTCAACCACAAAGAATTGCTGAACCATTTAACTAGAACGTTAAAGGGTGGGGAATGAGAACGAGATTATTATGAAAGTAAAAATAGATAAAATAACGTTGGTGGACAGAAGAGAAAGGTAAACGTCACTCTTTCTCTCATATATATATATATATATATATATATATATATTATATAGATAGATAGATAGATATATGAGGGTAAGTGTAACACTGAAGAAAGAAAATAGAAAATGAAAGAAAATTAAAAAATGAAAGACGAAGAAGTCATTAAAGATAATTAAAATAAGGTTTATGAAAAAGTAAAAGAATATAAAAGTCACACCCCCTCTCTCTGGAGAGAGAGAGAGAGAGAGAGAGAGAGAGAGAGAGAGAGAGAGAGAGAGAGAGAGAGAGAGAGAGAGAGAGAGAGAGAGTATAAAACCGAAAATGAAAGGAATGCCAAATATATTTAAAAAAAAGAAAAAGAAAAATAGGAAATTAAAAGAAAAGAGATAGAAAAGAAAGAATAAATACGAAAAAGAGAGGAAGGGAAAAGTGGGGGGGGTAAAATATAAAAGAAATATGAATAAGTCAGAAGATAGGGTAGTGGTAATAAAACAATGAAATAATATCGAAATGAAAGAACTAAGATGGAGATAAAGACAAAAATACACACACACAAAAAAAAAAAAAAAACGAGGAAATAAAACGAAACGAAAAAAGAAAATTTGCGTTAACTTTGAGTGGGCAAATTTGATTCCGTGCTAATTCCACTGATGTTTTAATATCTTTAGTTTAGAACCAATCAGTGTAATTTAAACGCAGAGGATCATGGGAAAAACATTCATTTATTATTTCTTCTTTTTTTTTTTTATCATTATAATTCTCTAATTACGTCTGCTGTGAATGAGAATAAGAAGAGAAGCTAAAAGAAAAATAACCAAGAAAAACTCGCTTTCATTTTTGTTGGTAGTTAAATTGGTTTTATAGAAATTAAGACAAGCAGAAAATTGCCGTAAATTTTGTTTAACAAAAACCAGTAAACTGAGCCGTTATTAAACATGAATGGAATCTTCCTTTTTTTTTTGGGGGGGGGGGGCATAATTTTTTTATTTGTTTTTTTATATCAGCAAAATTTTTAATCGCATCTAATATGCAGTTGCAACAGATATCTATAGATACATACACTATCACGTATTTCAATGAAGGAGGAGGAGAAGGGGGAGGAAAAGCTTTCAATGTAGTTTTGACTAATGAGGAGAGTGTACATTTTGTTTGAATTCAAAGTTTTTCCTTCTCCTAGACCAGTTGCCATACCAAATTTATAGAACCAGGTCTGCCCTTATATTTACTAATAGTTGCAGGGAGAATAGTTGTATTAATGTTAGTATTGCATTTATTCAAAGACTAACCGCAACAAATAAATGAATTGAAACTTAGTTTCTATTTTTAACAATTGACTAACAGTATAAAGTCTTTCCTGTGTATAGAGTCAAGTTTGAGAGACTTACCGGTGTGATGGAGATGATATCTGATATCTTCTAATTTAGGGGTTTCTTGGGGAGAAATTCTGATCGACCTTTGCCCTGGAATCTATCTGGTCTTTTTTATATTCGCGCCAATAAACTTCTGGGCACATCACGTGATTGCTATATCCAATCACAGAAATACTCCCCCCCCCCCACCCCACACGTGAATAAATGTATTTTACTAGCCCAACCGTTGGATTCATACTTAAGAGGAATTTACGGTCTCATTTCTCCCAGTCGTAGGCAAATTATTCGGACGAAAGAAGACAAACACATAATGGAATTAACACATGTATTGACAAATAGTACAAGAATATGTTGCAAATTTTGTTGGCATTTGCTACGAGACTTATCTGTGAGGGGAAATACTGTTCGTTGGAGAAGTGGCTCTAGAAAGGGAATTCTGGTCGCTGTGGTTGTAGAATGCGGTTGAGACGCGTCCGTTTTGGTCAGTTCTCGTACGATAGTCAAAAAGTGTAGGAAGTGTTTATTTTAGCGTCTCCCCTCGGTAACTGTTTCCAGATAAGTGAAGGTTTTGATTCTGGCGCCAACATCGTATGTTGGCTATCCACCCTCTAGCGGCAGGGGGAGATAATTTACTATCGGATTTCCGATATACTTTCCCCAAGAATATTAGCACTATGTGAAATGCAAACAGCCTTGTCTAGGAGTTGAACTCGACTCGCCGTGTCCATTAACTACGACAGTAACCATTACACCACGCACTTCCAGCAATGTACGTGAGTTAAATGTGATGTATTTCAACGTTAACGATATTTAAAGTGTAGTGGTGCAGAAATAGGCAACTTGGTGAACACCCTGTATGATCTTTTTTGCTAGACTCATATAATTTCCCAGGTTAAAAGATCGGCAATTAAATTCGCATGAAGAAGCCAACAACAAAAATTAAAAAATCATATATTCAGAAAGGTACAAATTGCAAACTTAATGGCGTTTGCTACAAAACTTGTCTGCCGAGTGTTTGGGAGCGCCCAGATTTAGACGTATTGCTGCTATGCTCTCAATGTTGCGTAGCGCCTTCTTTACCGGCACTAAATCGTACCTGTTATATACTGGTATAAAATTCTATATATGTTATATAGCGGCTTCTTCAAACTCACGCTGCTAAATCGGGTGTCGTCTCAAACCCTAGACGATATATGTAGTGGTCGCTTAATGAAATCACAAGGCATCTGTATCTAGAGATTGAACTTTTTATTTCTTTTTATTCCCTCGTGGTGCGTGTGAGTGGCGAGCGTTGACAATGGGAACTACTACCACTACTACTGTTGGGATCTGGCCATGTTGAGGTAAAGGGGTGGCTGGTGGCGTCTCACCGCCCTTAGCCGTGATGGTGCGTGACCGCGTCGGTCATTCCGTTCTCCGTCTCTCTCTGTGGTCTGTTCACTCTGACCCCCTTTTATATATCTCAAACGCCTACGCGTTTTCTTTGTTCGCCCCACCACGAAAAAGTCCTTTGTCGTCCCCCCTCTGTTTAATTCAACCGGAAATTTCTATTTCCGTTTGTACAATATACAACATCAATACTACAAGTAACTTAGACATGGAATTCAATTATCGTATATTGGCGATTTCGGGGGAAAAAATTAATCCCTAATTTTCTTATACCTGGGTTTTTTCCATAAATATTAAATTAGGTATTAAATCATAGAATTTATTATTTGAAAATGCCCTCCTAGTGTTTATTATCATACCTTATGTAATAAAAAGAAATGCAAATAAGAAAAGTTTGCATTAAAAAACGTTCGATACCAATGTTAGGATTACATCTCTCGACTAATAGGGGACACGAGAGGTAATTACCTTCCGTATCTGCCTATAGCCGCTAGGTAGCGTAGCCAGCATCATTATATAAGAAGCAGCGGCAAAGCCAAAACCCTCTTATTTTCCCGCCTCGAGAAAACTAAATGCGCCAGTTGTTGTTGTTGTTGTTCCTGTCCACGGACATGTGTGTGTAATGGACTCTCCCATTCAAATCGACAGCTCAGTTAAAGATGTTGAACTACCCACACAGAAGATGCATTTATAAATTTTGGAGCATGTCAACCCTTGTTGGATTATTTTATGCCAATGTCATTCTTGACGGTATTCAATCTTTTTTCAAATTCAATTTTTAAACACATTTAACTATTTTTTTCTATTTAACCCATAGATGTGACCCTAACAGGCACTACCACTCCGGTCATAGTGAAAATGGGAGTAATGGTGATGAAGGGATACTCCACACTTCCCAGAGCTACAGAATTGCAGTTTAACGTCATACCCAGGACAATAAGACCCTCAGTCACCGCCTTCTAGCACATATGTTAAAAAGGGTTGGGGATTTGACATAAGAGATATAAGGTTGGGACAATCATATAGGTGCTCTGAATTTAAACATGTTAAACCCCGCTTAAGAAATTAACCTTGTGTCACATCCTGCTAGTGTGGAGAGGTTGGGTAAATAAATATAACAACGAAATTGCTCATTACCCAGAATGTTATATATATATATATATATATATATTTACCAAACTCTCCGCATGAGTAGGATGCGACACAAGGTCAATTTCTTAAGCGGAGTTTAAATTCAGAGTTTTCCTTCTCCTAGACTGGTTACCTAGCCATGGTTAAAGAGCCCTATTTACTCATAGCTGGAGGGAGAGTAGGATTCATACCTTTCCCAAGGGTATTAGCGCTAAAGGAAATGCAATTACCACGTCCAGGATTTGAACTCAGGGCGACGAGTCCATTTCCCATGACTTTAACCATTACACCACGCGCTTCCTTAAAAAATATTCATATACAGCTTATAAGCTGACAGAATCTGAACCAAAGATTGATACACATACAAAAAATCTATACCTTATATTCAATCAATACTGATTATGTTATAAACTCTTATGATCTAAAACTACAATTATTATGAGTACTAGCAAACATATCCACCCTCCAGGTGCAAGTATTTAAGTTTTGATTTAATAAAATATTATATTAAATTAGAAAGGCTGATGAAACTAAATAAGAATGCAGATAAAATATTTGAAACAAAGAAATCGAAAGAAAAACAAAAAACAAACTTACTCTTCCATCACTCCCATCTTTCATTGCTAAATGAACTATTTAGTTAAATTAGGAAGTGAAGAATAAAATGACAGTTATTTATTCTTGTTAATGGATTTTTTAAGATTCATCCGAGATTTTTGCCCATATCCATTAAGATAAAACCAAACAATTAGAAATCAATAATACTAAGCACATATTTATTAAAATCAAATTTTTAATATCAATATGCCAATTAGCCTTCCAATTCACACTGTAAACCACTATTTTGTTGTATATATAAATACAATTGCATGTTATTAGTATCTAGATAATGCCAACACTATTAATAATGTAAAATAATTCTTATTAATAATTGAGGTTTAAATAAAAAAGAAAATCATGGAGAATGTGACCTAAATAACAAAGGGAATTATGACTTAATTATAGTTATATAGTTTCGGTTACAGACAAAAACACTATCTCCATTATAATAACTAGCAAATATATGCACCCTCCGGGTGCAAGTATTTAAGTTTTAATATAATAAAATATCATGTTAAATTAGAAAGGCTAATGAAACTGAATAAGAATTCAGATAAAGATATTTGGAACAGAGGGAGTATAGGCGGAAAATAGAACAACTTTGAAACTAACTGTTCCATCATTTTCCATTACTCCCGTCTTTCATTGGTAAATTTTCCTAATTTAACTATTTAGTTAAAATAGGAAGTAAAGAATAATATTACAGCTATTTCTTCTTGTTAATGGATTTCTTTAAGATTTATCCCCGAGATTTTTGCTCATATTCAATAAGATAAAACCAAACAATTAGAAATCAATAATACTAAGCATATATTTATTCAAATCAAATTTTAAGATTAATATGCAAATTAGCCATCCCATTCACACTATAAACCACTATTTTGTTGTATATATAAATACATTGCATGTTATTAGTATGTAGATATTGTTAACAGTCTTAATGATGTAAAAAATTTTACTAATAATTGAGGTTTAAATAAAAATAAAATCATGGAGAATGTGATGTAAATAACAAAGGGAATTGTGACTTGTATAGTAATATAGTTTCGGTTACAGACAGACAAACCCACAATCTCCATTATAATAAGACTAGTACAAAATTAAAAAAACACCCTCCGGGCGATGTAAAAATAGATTTTTGAAACATATTGCCTGAGAAGTGGGAGTAAAATATTCAATGTCAGCGAGTTTGTACCCTAAGTAAGTAAAATCATCAAATTCATTAAAGGATTAAAAAATAAAGCAATTTGAAATGTAAACTTTAAATATATATTGAAATAAAACAAACTATATATAGATATATAATACCAGTCATGTATTTATTAAAACTTGTTTTAAAAAACAACAAGGACTGTCTAATGTTGCATGTTCAAATTTTGAGTGTATTTATTGAATAAATAAATAAATACACTCAAAATTTGACCATGCCAAAAATCGTAGAATAAATTTTATTCTATGTTATGACGATTTGGGTAATGTGACGTAAGCAGTGACGTAATTTTTGTTACAGACAAAAACCGGAAGCGAATCTCTATTATTAATAGAGATAAGAAGATATATACTAACAGGAAATGTGGATATACTACAATATGATGATTTGATTATTACAACGTAGGATAATCAGGATTTACATTTTTGCATTTCATCTTGGACGATTTAGACTCATTTTTAACCAGGGCTGTCGCAAGATAATAACGGTCGCACAATTAAGGAACACGAATATTAATATATAGATATTAATACAAACAAAAAATTATAACCTATATTCACTATACTGATTGTTATAAACTCTTCTTGTGATGTAAAATTACAATTATCATAATATATATATATATATATATATATATATATATATGAGAAGTAAATACACAGCGATGTGTTTATGATATGGCTTTTTTTAGCCGACAAATTTTGGGAGAATATGTGCTTAATTGAAGTCGTACCTAATTTTGAAAGTTAATAAATAATTAATTAATTAGGCGGGCATACCTATTTAAATGTAAGGCTAAACAAATCGAGAAAAATCAATCTCTGTATGTACATTTCGGCCTATTAGGCCTCATCAGCAGAGCTATAGATAGGAAGACCGCCTTGTGCATGATTCGAAATATATATATATATATATATATATATATATATATACAGTGATGCTGATAGCTTTTTGATTTAGTGTGTCCTGGGACGCACATATTTTCTTCGAATGAGTCCCTGGGAAAATTTATGGGTCCCAACTAAAGCAGTCTACCTCCTACCTTGTAAATTATACTGTGTAATTCGTTTCTAAGAAACGATTAAAATGTATTTAGAGTTAGCTTGAAATGGTAAGGGAAGAAAAACAAAACATTGGACGCATGGATACGATTTTACTGCGTCCTTTTAGATTTTCTACGTCAGTGACACAGGACGCATACCTATCAGCATCCCTGTGTATGTATGTATGTGTATGATAATTGTAATTTTTACCACGCACCGTTAATTTCATGTCTTCATTACCCTGATTTATATATCTGTGTGTGCGTGTGCGTGCGTCCTCGTGTAAGATGAAAAGTCCGCAGCAAGCGTATTAAATGTTCATATTTATTCCTTGTTTTGGTTTTACTAATCGCGTTTCGGTTGTCAAGAGCTGTGTCTCAGGTATTTGAAGAATTTTCGGAATTTTCCTTCGGATCTCTTAGACTATTAGTTGGAAAAGCGAAGAATTTTTAGGTGTTTTTCCTTTACACGTTGCCATTTCTAACCGGGGTTTTCCTTTTCTCCCCGGTTGACTCATTGAAATTTAATACCTTAGCGGAATTTTCTTTTCATATATTCAGTTTCTTTCATTGGACCTACTAATTATATATGTGTTGTGTGTGTGTGTATATATATATATATATATATTATATATATATATATATATATATATGTCTGTGTGGATGTATTTGTGTGTATATATGTCTACACACACAATATATATATATATTATATATATATTATATATATATATATATGTACTCACATTTATGTCTAGATTTTACGCACACATATATATAAGGTGTGTCATGAAAGTATCGAGTTTGAAGCTATATTTACCAAGATAGAAATGAACAATGAATGGAACGTTGATTTTTTTTCCAGAATACAAGATGTGTCAAAAGTACTGAGTTTGAAGCTGTATTTAGCAAGATAGAATGAACAATGAAAAAACGTTATTTTTTTCAAAATACAAGGTGTGTCAAAAAGTACAAATAATCTCGATACTTTTTTGACACCTTGTGTGTGTTTATATATATATATATATATTATATATATATATAAGAGAGATGAGATACAAGGATTGCCTGAGGTCGACCTTGAAAAAATGTAACATCGATGAGAAGACCTGGGAGAGTAAGGCTTTGGACCGTGGGCAGTGGAGAAGAGCTTTACAGGAGGGCACAAAAAAGTTTGAGACCAACCGTAGACAGCATAAGCAGTTGAAACGAGATATTCGCAAGAATAGAAAAGTTGACAACCAAGGGCTTCAAATCGGTCTACTATGTGACCAGTGTGGAAGGCTATGTATGAGCAAGGCTGCAGCTCATTGTTGAACTTTTTGAAGCTCACCATTATATTCTTTGAACTGTTGAACTTAAAATTTTTTTTTTTATATCAAGCAATGGCAATACTTGAACACGAGTTTGCGGCCATCATTATATATATATATATATATATATATATATATACGTGCGTGTATATATAACGTACCTCCAGACATAGTCATTTTAATTGTGAACAAACTTAAGATTAGCCTATTAAATGCACCTCCAAACACCAAGGTAAAGAGTCGGAAAGGCAGATTCAGATTTTAATACCCCCCCCACACACACACACACACTCTCTGCTTCATTGTTGGAATCAGGTTCTTTGCTTGGAGTAGGCAGTGTCGAATTTTCCCCAAATATTGTAGTTTTGATTGTAACCAATTTTTTTTATTCCTCTCTCTGGAGAATGAATTCCCAGAAGGTCTCTGGTTTGTCCAAGTGTTCTAGGAATCATTTCCTTTTCCAAGTCTGTCGCAGACGACGATGACGTCACTCCATATCTTCAACAGTAGTGAACCAGCGCCTTCTAAGATATACACTTCTAAGATATATATTTCTTTTGGTGGCCTCGAGTGGACCCTCTGGTGGCTAGTTAGTCCAATTCTAGACTAGCAGATGTAGTCACACACATTGCAAGGGAAATTCCCATCTGCATTTCTAGGAATAACGTTTAAACGGGCGGCTTTCTAGGAAGTATTGCGGTCATGTTGAATGTTTATAAATTATTTGTCTTAGATTGGACAAGAAGCGGATACCAAGCATCGCCTGGGTAGAGGGAGTGGGGCAAAAACCCTGGTGTATTGATTTGTTTACTTTTGAGATTCACAAATGCTGGACATTTTTAAATAGAATTTCAGTGCTATTTCTATGTATATTTCAATTTATAAATATCTTCCAATATAAATGAAAGCTTCATAATTTTTGCACAAAAAGCAAAAGCTTGCGATATTTAATGTGTATATATATATATTTACTTTGTCTTTGATTGTTTTATTTTCGTAGTTTCATTTGGGCGTACATTCACACAAACTACCCTTTATATATGTATAGATAGATGGAGCTGCAATCTTTTTGAGATTGTCTTATAGCTTTCTCCAGACTTGTGAAAAGTCAATACCCTTTTCCTGATGTCCTCAGATATCACCTTTCATCTCTGTATTGTTGATCTGTGAAGCATTACAGTAGCTTAGCTGGGTTTCCTTCTCTTTTAATTTGTGTATCTCAACCAATTCATTGTCTCCCTTGATTGGTCAGCTTGAATTGAATAATTAAACAACCAAATAGAATTTATCACTAACTTGACATTATCGATACAGAGGGCGAGGCATCACCTGTCAGATTTTCAGTTTTAGAAAGATCACATTTTTAAAATAAATAATTGAAATCCTTTTTTGTGTTCATTATATTGGAAAGTCTACTCTAAAAATTGTTGATTAATGCACATTTAATCGGGGCTTATCTTACATTTATTTACAATAAAAATGACCATATTGGGTGGGGGGCATAAACGTTCAAGCAGCACCGTATGTGTATGTTCAAGTATGTATGTATATATATATATATATATATATATATATATACATAATAAAGTAAGCCTAATAAGTCGGAGAATATCTACCTAGGTTTCTCCTAACGGATCATCAGGATAATTATTTGGTCTATTTTTTGTATTGAGCACTTTAGTATATTTAACTTAGGCAACTCTTACAGTATTTTTTTCTTTTGGCTATTCTAATAGTACCATCTGATTATTTTTCAGTTTTTTTTGTATATTATTTATATATATATATATATATATATATATTATATATATATATATATTAAGGAACCGCCAGTGACCAGAGTCATTTTTTCTCAGTCTGATGAAGAGAGCATAACAATCTTGAAAATTTACAAAATAAACGAAACTCTACTCTCAAACAACCGAGTTTCTTATTTTCTATTTCTTTAATGCTTCACACTAATGACCAAACTAGATATATATACCTCCAACAAACGGATACATATACCTAAATAAACACAAATACATATGTGTGTGTGTGTGTGTGTGTGTATGTCAATGTCTATACGTGGATGTGTGTACTTATATGTATATGTGCAAACGTATATGTTTGTGTGTGTTTAAGTTAGAACAGCATTGACTGTCTCTAAGCTATCCTAACTTAGGTAAAGATATTTGATTTGAACACTCTTTATTTATAAATATAGCAAATTATATTAATATATACTAGTGAGACCTGTGGATATACAATGGAGTGATAATTTAATTTTTACAACGTTTGATTGAAGAATAATCAAAGTTCCAATTACCGTCGAATTGGGAAGACATGGCAACAAACGGTTGTAACCCAATACAAACCCGGATAGTCACGAAGTATACTGCAGAATGACAGGGTATTTATAAAACTACACAATATCATTCAAATCAAGCAGCCAATCAGAACTCAAGGAATGGAATCACCCAAATTCATGAATGGATCATTCTTGATTTCTATATATACCAACTGTCTTGGACACTGCTTAAGTTGTACTTAGTCTACTGTTGGTTTGAATAACAGCAGCTAACTGACTTCAATATGTTTACTTAAGAGCTATTGCCAAATAGTTGAATATGTAAAAAGTATAATAATTTTGATTTAACTCTCACACCTTTTCTTTCCATTGAAACAGACGATGCGCTTCTGCGCCCACATTATCCCCCTCCGTTTCTTTTCTTTTTCTTTGGGATGTGTAGCATGTTCTTTTTCTTCCTTCTTTCGTCGGAATCAAATTGGAATGATCCATTGCCCTATCTTTCCCCTCTCCCCCGGTCTCTTCCCCTCCTTCTCTATATATCTCCCCTTACTCCCCTCTTTCCCCATCACGCCTGTTTCCACTCCCCCTTTATTTTCCTATGTCTCTCTCTCTCTCTCTCTCTCTCTCTCTCTCTCTCTCTCTCTCTCTATGACCCCTCTCTTTTTTCTCCGCTCTCCTATCTTTATTCTCTTTCTTTCCTCGCAATCAAAATGGAATGGTCCATTATTTATGAGGTAGTGACAGGGCGTGACACACAAGGGTAATTGAGATCTGATAGCCTGGTGGTTAGGGACTGACATCTAAAAGGGTTCGAGTTTTGATCCCGGCTGGAGGTAGACTGCTAAGTCTAGCTGCACTGAAGAGACGTGATTTGTCGAAACAGGACTGTCTGTATATTATATATATATAATATATAAACGTCATACCGGGGAGGACACCCTTTTTTGTAGAGAGGGTTTTATTCCCCTGCAGAGGATTCCTTTCACCACATTCTAACCCTGCCGCTTCATATTGTCTTGACAGCCCGGAATGCAGCATGTTACTCACATATAACAAAAATTCTCATTACCCGTAACAGTAACCTAGAAAAAAAAAACGGCACACCATAGTGAGATTTTTATTAGGGCAATCATCATCATCAGCATCATGTCGCGCATGAAGCACGGGTATACATGACAATCTCTCGCCAACCTTCCCTATCATTCATTGCACCTGGGAGCTCCTCTGCGGAGCAGCCGGCATCTTCGCATAACTGGTCGATGTAGGTCCTTGCTGGGCGCCCCACACTTGCATGTCCATGTGTTGGCTTCCACAGGAGAACGTCGCTTATGAGTTCATCCTTGCTTCTCCAGCAGTGTCCTGCATGCCTTGTCCGTCTCACTCGGATTGTTTGTGAGAGGGGGGGGGCAGGTGACCGTACAGCTGTTTCCTTGCGGGGTGCTGTTTCCACCACTTGTTCAAGACTGCACGCAGCATTTTTGTGCAGCTCCCATCTAGCTTATTCTCAAGACGATTCGTTAGGGTCCAGGTGGTGCAGATGGCTGCTATATTAGAGCAATAGTTACTGGAATCTATAATTGTTCATTACTATTAGTTACTTGAAACCATATAACTGTGTGCAAAGAAATTATTATTAAATAGAAATAAGGTTATTTCCTATAAGTCTCACATAAACAAAGGGGGACCACTCTTGACTGATAAATTATTTATTTTCCCATTAAACTAACTCCGTCTTTTTTCCTAGTAGATCAATAAATAAATAAATAATTTATCAGTCAAGAGTGGTTCCCCTTTGTTTATGTTGGAGTTATCGGAAATAACCAGAAATAATTAATGAAACCATATAGTTATTTACTAAGCTTAGCTTAGATGTGGCACAAGGCCAGAAGTATGGGGCGCCCAGTGAGAATTGAACTAACAATGGTCTGCAATTGTAGCTTGCTAACCATTACACCACGTGATGTGTCCTTATTTACTAAACTTAAGTTAGATGTGGCACAAGGCCAGAAGTATGGGGTGCCCAATAAGTATCGAACTCACTAACAATTTTTTACGAATCTAGCTTGTTAACCATTGCATCACGTGAGTTCCTCTTACTGAAACCAAATAATTGCTTAAAGATTATTAGTCTTAATGGACAAGCCTTCACTTCTTCCTAAACAGAAGCATCAATATCATTATGGACAGCTGTTAACTATGAAATCCTAATAAGAATCCTTCTCTCCTTCCTTAATAGAAGCATACATATCATCATGGACAGCTTTTAACTATAAAATGCTAATTACGTGTGTCGGCTGAAAAGTTCATAGGCTGACCAAGAAACTCTCACGGAATGTGACAAAAGTTTGTTTTTCAACATGGTTCCCCTTGCGGTCCATACACTTCTTTTCATCGGTGTTGCAGTGCTTGGATCCTAGAGGTAAAAAATGTCATTACCAGCCGATATGACGTCACCCGATGAACTGTTCAACCTATAATATAATTAGTAACAAGTATTTTTTTTAAATCAAAGAAATTTATTATTTCAAGGGGAATTCCATGTGGCGTTGTGGCTAACGAGCTGGACTGCGACATCGTTGTAAGCGCTATATTTCGGTCTAATACTCTTGAGAAAGGTAGGAACCTCCTCACTCCTCCAGCTATAGGTTAAATTGTACCACAACTGTTCTTCTATAAGGATTGCTTTGGCATTAAATAACCCACGAAGGTTGATATGCTATTAAAGAGACCAAACCAAATCTATTTCTAGTGAAACATCATAAAGGTGGGGACAAAATGATCTGATATATTTGTAGTGGGTAACGTGCTGAGCTATGAAATCGTCGTAAGTGAGTTCAAATTCCAGTATCGCTATCATGTTAATTTTCGGACTAATACCATTGGGAAAGGTATGAACCCCTTTATCCAACCAACTATTGGTTAAATAGTGCCACTTCTGGTCTTGTACAAAAATGGCTTTGGTATTAAATAACCCACGAAGGTGGACATGCCATTAAAAAAAGAAACCAAACCAAACCTCCAGAAGTGAAGCCTCACCATCAGATCCATTATTAACCCCTTATCCTTCCAGCTATTAGTTAAATAGTTACCAGTACCACGTAGCTCCTTCACACGAACATTTTTTACCCCTCCCCCTGTACAATAAAAATGTGCATTTTTTTTTAGAGGAAGTTGACAATGGCTAGCTAACAATGAAATGTATATTGACAAGAACATTAAGCAAAAAAAAAAAAAAAAAAAAAAAAAAAAAGTTCGAAATTGAATAGTAAGTAGGTATACGCCGTAGTAAGATTGCGGTACTTAGTAATCGCATATATATTTACCAACCCTTCCTCTCGAGCAGGATGCGACACAAGGTCAATTTCTTAAGTGGAGTTCAACAGGTTTGAATTAAGAGTTTTCCTTCTCCTAGACAGGTTGCCTAACCAAGATTAAAGAGCCCAGTTTGCCCTACTATTTATCCATAGCTGGAGAGAGAGTAGGATTCATACCTTTCCCAAGGGTATTAGCGCTAAGTGAAATGCAATTACCACATCTAAGATTTGAACTCGGGGCGACGAGTCCATTTCCCATGACTTTAACCATTACACCACGCGCTTAGTAATCGCATAAATCCCCAAAGGAGTGAAAAGGGACTCCTTACCTTGGTCGGCAACCCATCTAGGAGAAGGAAATGTCCGATATAAAACGCTGCTGCCTTGCGGCTTTACCTCATCCCAAAGAAAGGCGAGGGGTGTAAACCCCGAAAACAAATCAGGAGCCAGAGTCCCTAAGGTGGTGGGATGCTGAACCCCAGTGTTACCCAGCAACTCATGCGACACTACCGCTGCCAAACTGCATTGGGTCCTTACCTTTTCTTTGGGTCACAGCGGCAGTGTGAAGAGGAGGTATTTGCTGCTTGGACAACGGCTTATCCTCCATACCAGGCTACGTAGTGCCACCACATTTTTTTAATTAAAAAATTGGACATTACTCCATCGTCTCACGTAGACGGAAGGATACGCCGTACCCTAGCGTACCCTACATCAGTTTTTATTTCCCATTCACTCGTAGAATACTTCACTACTTCATAAATAGTAAGTAAAATTTTTTAAAAAATTGGCAGATTGGCCTATTGTCGGTATAAGCTGGACAATGAGGGAGTCTATCATCTTTTCTCTAGCGGTAGACCAGGGAGATTATTTTTGCTGAGCGTCACACCTACCGTCAGCTACCCACTTTACCGCACAGATCAGATTATGCAACGGATGCGCCGAGTTGGCGGGGCCCAGTATCGAACCAGGAACCTTGCGATTCCTATGCGTGTACTCTACCGACTGAGTCAGTAGCATCAACATCATCATGGATAACGGTAATTCAACGGTTTGTCGGCTCTTTAAGTGCCTGTTAAATATACCCGAAAAGTATTATGAAAGAAAATACGGCATTAAAATAGGGGGTGGGTGGTGAGGGGGGTGAGCAAGTCGGGTAATCATTGCCTCGCACTAAACTGTATAACAAGTAATATCTCCTTTTTTGGGCAATTCGGTATGTAAGAATAAACGATGCACATTGCAACGATGCTTGAATATGTCTTCGAAGTGGTAATTTTGTTCCCTTTTCAAAAAAAAAAAAAAAAAAAAATTCTTCTATACCCTCCATTTCTCTTCCTCCACCCGACCCCTCATCGCCAAAAAAAAAAAAAAACAAAAAAAGAAAAATCTTCCCCTTAGGTACGGTACCAGATTCTTTTCCTGTTAGCCACACCCATATCTTGAATTCTTCTCGGGTAAGCGAAAGCGGTTAGGTATCGGGGGGGGGGGGTCGCTAGTCTTAATATTCCCAAACTCACGGTAATATAACCTACCACCCCACTTACCCAATGCCGTTGTCTACGGGGTTTTGTATTTTTTGGGGGTTTTGTCTTCAAGGCCGTCAGATGTCAAGGACTGTAGGGGTCGAGGTGGGGAGGTGTCGTAGCGAGAAAATGACAGTCGGGAATCTAGGCAGCAGTGTATCTTAAAGTCTAGTTGTGCCTGTAACTTTAGTCGACGGGTGGGGGCGGCATCGCGTTACTATGGCTACTGCATCGTTGCATTTTCTTGTAGACATACTGCATTCCGACTAATCGGGTGGGGTAGGGATGCTCGTTTTACAGCGAACAAAGACGGACACGCATAGTGAAACTAGAAAGGAAAAAAAAAAAAGGGTTGTACAAATGTGCATTAGCACTAGATGTACAAATACCGGGGTGTTCTGAAAGTAATGCCTCCTACATATTTTAGCCCTGTCAACGGGGTTTAAAATATTCTGTTTCTCCTGCAGAGGAATAAGACCCCCACCCCCCTGAAAAAGGGTATCCTAGGCAGGACACTAAACTGATGAGACTCCAGTTCTAGAGATTTAAGGAATGTGCTGTTCCGAGGTTGTTGAAGTGCACTTGCATTGACATTATTCCCAGGTCAGTCCTGGCATAGAGTGGTAGTACCTGTTAAGGTAACATCTATTGGTTCAAATAGATCTGCTTAAAAATTATTTGTATTCGATAAGAATACCTGATGCCATATAACTAGGCACTGCCAAAATATCGTCTGCTTTTCATTTTAAAAACGAATTAAAATTAATTAAATCGATTGTTTAAGGTCAAATTTTTGTCTAAGTCAAAAAGTTAAAAAAAAAAAAAAAAAAGAAAAAAGAAAAGAAAAAAAAAAGAAAAAGAAAAAAAAAAAAGAAAAAGAAAAGAAAAGAAAAGAAAAAGAAAAGAAAAAAAAAAGAAAAATAATATTACACATGTGTAATTTATTCTTAATATATTTTAAACTATTTTTTCTGTCAATTTTGCTCAAATATATCGTAAACACTGCCAAAGATTACGTAAAATCTGTATTTTACATAATACTCCCCCACCCCGATTGAAATTTTTTTTCTCCAAAAAAATGTATTTTCACCAGCGATGAACGAGGGTCAACATGCCAGCGGTGACTATCCACTTTTTCACACCAGAGATGACTGCATCGATGCTAAAAAAAATGTTACTCGCGTAGTCCATCTTTCAATGGCCCGTATTGTGTAATGGTTATAGTCATAGAAAATGGACACGGCAAACAAAATTCAAATCCTGGACGAGGCTGTTTGCATTTCACATAGCGCTAATACCCTTGGGAAAGGTATGGATCCAACTATTCGCCAAAGAAAAGTATTCATAAAAAAAAATATTAAAACATTAAAATATATTGCAACACATTATCCATTAAATTCTATTTTTTATGTTTTTATACAAAATAGTGCTATCTTTCTTATTTTAAAAAAACCTAACGAACAAGATGAGGATTTTTTTTATTGGGGTATGGGATGGATTAATGGCATTTCAGTTCATTTCAATGGGGAAACTTGATTTAATATACGAGGGAATTGATTTGGTTTGTTTTGTGACATATCAGTGGGTCATTTTATGCCGATAAAGTTTTGAAATAAAGTCATTCTTAATGGATACTCAATTTTTCTATAAATAAATTTTTCTATTTAACCCAAACAGGTACTACCACTCCGGATCAGAGTGGACCATGGAGCAATGGTGATGAAGGGTGCTCCACATCCCCCCAAACCTCCAGAACTGAAACCTCACCACCAGATAGAGTTTAACGTCATTCCCAGGATAAGACCCTCGGTCACCGCCTCCTAGCATCCATATGATAAAAAGTGTTGGGGCAATCATATAGTTGCTAGGGCTTGGCGTGACCAGCCGATTGATCGAAGGGGCTTCTCCGACCGCCCGTCTAGCCCAAGAAAAGGCCAAAGTGAGTATTGCAAGTCATGAACTGCTCAACCACCTGGGTTCTATCCTTAAGCATCACAGGTCGCCAACAGGTGGCCCCATTGGGGGAGTCTTACCCCTCTTCAGAGGTACAGTCGGCGCATTCTAACGCCCCACGGACAGGGCGGCGAGTGAATTGAGTTACTAGCGGAACGAATTAAACTCGTAAGACAAGATACCACTGTATTCACACACAATTTATATATCTTATTATAATGGAGATTGTATGTTTTTCTGTCTGTAACCGAAACTATATAACCACAATTCCCTTTGTTATGTGCATCCCATTCTCCATGATTTTATTTTTATTTAAACCTTAATTATTAATAAAATTGTTTTACATCATTAAGACTTAACCATATCTACATACAAATAACATGCAGTTGTATTTATATATACAACAAAACAGCGGTTTACAGTGTGAATGGGAAGGCTAATTTGCATATTGATCTTTAAAAAATTGATTTTAATAAATATGTGTTTAATATTATTGATTTCTAATTGTTTAGTTTTATCTTATTGAATATGAGCAAAATTCTCTTCAATAAATCTTAAAAGAAATCCCTTAACAAAAAGAAATAACTGTAATATTATTATTTACTTCCTATTTTAACTAAATAGTTAAATTAGGAATAGGAGTAATTGAAAATGATGGAAGAGTTAGTTTCAAAGTTGTTCTATTTTTCAATCATACCCCCTCTGTTCCAAATCATGTTATCTGCATTTTTATTCAGTTTCATTGGCCTTTCTAATTTAATGATATTTTATTATATTAAAACTTAAATACTTGCACCCGGAGGGTGCATATATTTGCTAGTATTTATAAAAGAGAGAACGTATTAAACGTTTCGATTATTAAATATATATTAAACAATCTTCATCAGGACATTCAAATAATAGATATATATTTAATATATATTTCGAATCAGAGAGGGTTCAATATCATTGATAGAGCGTTTATATTTGAGTTAAAGTAACGTGGACATGGAGTCAACACCTGGTTACTGACAGTTTCTCACCAATGCGATCGTCAGACAAAAAAGCGAGAAACTGACAGTAACTAGGCATTAACTCCATGTTCACGCTTCTTTAACTCAAATATATATATGAACACACCCACACAGTGATTTGTTTATAGTGGTGAAGGCTTGTGTTGGACCATCCACACTTTTTGGCACAGTCGATAGGAAAGAATTGGTGCATCAAGGGTTGCCACAAACCCAACCGACCTCAGGAATTTTGAATTCAGAGTTATACCTCTCCTAGACTGGTTACCTACCCAAGGCTGAAGGGCCCAGTCTGCACTACTATTTAACCCATAGCTGGAGGGAGAATATATAGATTCATACCTTTCCTAAGGGTATTAGCGCTATGTGAAATGCCAACAGCTTCGTCTAGGAATTGAACTCGAATCGACACAAACCACTAGCACACGCGCCTCCACACACACACACACACACATATATATATATATATATATATATATATATAATGTATTCCACGCATAACCCATTATACTAACAGGAGTCAACACCTGGTTACTGACAGTTTCTCACCTATGTGATCGTCAGACAAAAAAAGCGAGAAACTGACAGTAACCAGGCATTGATTCCATGTCCACGCTTCTTTAACTCATATATATATATATATATTATATATATATATATATATATATATATATATATATGTGTGTGTGTGTGTGTGTGTGTATGTATATACACACACTTTCATATGATATATATATATACACACTTTCGTATGATATATATATATATGTGTATTGTATGATGTATTCCACGCATAACCCATTATACTAACAGCCTTGGTTCACCCCCCCACCCCGCTATTTCCAGCATGAAGTGTTGTTCTTATTGTTGTTGTTGTTGTTGTTTTGGCCTTGGAGTTAAAGTTAATCATCACTTCTTTTGATTCCCCTCTTAAATCGATATCTAAGCAAAATGCCCTGAGGTGTACGTCACCTTTTTTTCGAGATTCTTTAAACTTTTCTTAAGAGAGAGAGAGAGAGAGAGAGAGAGAGAGAGAGAGAGAGAGAGAGAGAGAGAGAGGAGAGAGAGAGAACAGCATTCTCTCGGAATAGAAAGCTTTACCTAATTTCAAATTCCTGAATCACGCACTCAACTTCATTAGCTACATGCTAATTCGTACACCAAGTCAAAAGCATTATATATATATATATATATATATATATATATATATATATATATATATAATTAATACACAATAGGTCTACACAAACTTGTTAAACAAAAGTTAACTGTATTTCTTTAGTATTAATCCATTCGAATTATTAGTTGCATCATTTTCTCATGTTTCAAAAGACCCAGTACATTTATTTTTATAACCTTGATCACACACACACACACACATGTATATATATAAGTTATCGAGGTTGCAGCTATATTTACCAAGATAGAAATGAACAATGAATGGAACGTTAATTCAAATCTTTTCAGAATACAAGGTGTGTCAAAAAGTACAAAAAATCGATACTTTTTTGACAAACCTTATTAATATATATATATATATATATATATATATATATATTAATAAGTCATCTACAGACACGTGTTTCGACGTTTCATGCCTCTTCGGTGTGGCTAGACACAACAGCTATCCTTGGCTAGGGTCGAACTCATATATATCTTAAATTAATATATATTATTAATGAATGAATTCTGAGATAAATAGATAGTAAACTTTGAAACATCCCATCATACAGGTAAAAAATATCAAGAATAATTGATACAGCCAAGGTAGAAATTTGATTGGCAAAGAGTTAAGTAATACATTAATATTCAAACTTCCCTTTTAAAAATTTAACGATAATTCCTCTATTGCCACTTAATTTAAAAACAATATTATAATTGTCTGTATGGAATGTAAGGGCTTAAGTGGTCATTACTTTCCGCACAAACAATTATTCCTACTGGCAGGACCTGTTGATATATAACAGTGTGATAATTCAATTATTAGAACGTTTTATATGTTTACTTAAGAGCTATTGCAAGTAGTTCAATGTGTAAAATGTATAAGAATGTTGATTTAAATCTCTCACTCTTTTTTTTCTTTCTTTTCATTATGTTGATTGAAACAGATTTGCATTACCGCTTCCGCGCGCTAATCCCCCTTTCTCTCTCTCTCTCTCTCTCTCTTCCCATACTCTTTCTTTCTAATAATATTTTTTCTGTGTAGCCCATACATGGGACCCTAACTACCACACAGTCAAGGGGACCTGAGAGTAATAGCCCTCAGCCACCACCTTCCAGCACATATATGATAAAAAGGATTCGGGTTAACCATAAGGGAAATAGAATCGGGACAATCATATTGGTGATAGGGCTTGACATGACCAGTTGATTGATTGGAGGGGGCCTCTGAACGCCCGTCTAGCATAGAATTGGTTGAATAGATAATAAATGTCACGTGACTTGCTAGTTCCGAACCGCCCCCTCCTTTTGTTTGAGTATTCGTAATTGATCAGGGTCGGTCGGCGGCGAAGGAATATTAGTTTATTTCTAGTTAATTTCTATTTTTTCACTATTACAAGACCTACGCGGTTTACAAGGGGTCGGTTTAGCTCAGTCGGTAGAGCACCCATCTGGGAATTGCAAGGTTCTTGGTTCGATACCGGTCCCCGCCAACTCAGCGTATGAGTAGCGCAGATTGGGTAATCTGATGTGTGCCGTAAAGTGGGGAGCTGACGGTAGGTGTAGCGATCCATCTCAGCTAAAACCAATCTCCCTAGTCTAGCGCTAGTCAAAAGGGGATAGACTCCCTCGCTGTTCGGCTGATACCGACAATAGGCCACTCCGCCAAATTTACGCCGTTTACTTTACATTATACTTGCATCTCAAGATCGCAACAAGGCATTGTTGTCAATTGGATCATCTACAAATAAGGTATGTCGAATTTGTTCCTTTTTAGCCAAAGGCTGCAGGTATATTGAGGTGAACTATCTCGCCTCTTGATTTGGTGGCTGAATTTTCCGCCACAATGCTTAGAGGTTAAGGAATCGCGTTCATTTTACTTTTCGAGTTGCATGGCCTACTTATTATGTAGATAGATTTGATAATAAGTAGGCCATGGTTGTTGTTTCTTGCACACGGTATAGAATACGAATATCTTTTTAAACATACCCATTTGACTAATAGACAGGACCCCAACATGTACCGCTAACGAATAAATCACGTTAAAAGCACCGGTTCCTGCTAGATCACCGTAGTTTAGCAGCGATGAGCCTGTTCAATATTTAGATGGGTGACCATTTAAGTAAAAGCAGGTACTGTAAGCAACGAATATCAAAATGACTTGATTCGACATTAAATGACCCAAAAAAGTATCGATGTGCCATAAAATACAACTAAAACAAACAGATACTACCACTCCGGGTCAGAGTAAATTGACGATGAAGAGGTACTCCACACTCCTTTAGATCTTCAGAACTAAAGCTTCATCATCAGATGCAGTTTAGTGTCATACACAGGACACCTTTTTGTTTTTTTTTTTTTAGGTCAGGGGACATACCCCTCTGCAGTGTACATGTTCAGAGTATTCTAAGCCTCGTCACCGGGTGGGTGGTATGAAGATTTTTTTTTTTTTTTTTTTTTTTTTTTTGTAAATAGCAGTTAATTTAAATCGGGATTTTCAAGCCAACATCTAATTACAGAATTTTCCTATACCCCCCCCCCCCCCCGCGCACACAGAGTTCCGCCTGTTTAAATTGATTGTAATAAAATTGTTTCTTTTTAATCGAATTAGTTTTTGTTGTCTTCTGTTCCAGTTTTATTTTTTCCTTTTTTAGTCAAAATAGGGTTAATATTTTGTTCAAGCGAAAATTGATTAGTTGTCAGCGTCTATCGCCTGAAATCGATAACCGGAAAAAGAAAAAGAAAAATTGTAGAAAAAAAAATCAATCGTCTGTAATCGACGACATTGATCTTGAGGACATGTCATGGCATCCACCCATTGCACTCTTATCTGATTTGGTTTGTGTTTAACGACATATCAACTCTTGTGGGTTATTTAATGACAAATCTTTTTTTTTTTTATATAAATGATTTTAACTTAATGTGTATTTTTTTTTATCCAAATTCTTTTTAACCATTTTTTAAACCAAATTTTTCACGCGTATTAATAAATACGAATAACCTTTATTTAAATGATTTATTAACCCATTGGAACTGAAGAACTAACAAAGATGGAAACAGAGAAAGAACTCGCAGAAGACATTAGAAGCAGATAGAGAAATTAAAAAGATGTCGGGAAAAATCGACTCTGGTGACCAAGGTAAAGTTGGCCGACGAGTCGGGTTGCTAAAAATATGCTCCCTTAGCGACCCACTCCTGTCATGGGTCAGATAACTATGGAGCAACCTTCTAGAAACAGGTAACAGTCGTTTCTGTAGTAGATGTTAGAATACAGCCGAAAGGGGAAGGCTGCTTATTTATTGGTTTTGATTAACAAGCTCACCCCCTCCAACTTCCGTTAGGATATTATAAGTTTTGTTCCTTCCCGGCCTCACGTTCTCAGTACCCACATGCCGCCAGGAACTTCCTCGACCAAACCAGCCGTTCCCTGGTAAGTCACCAGTCCATCCAGCCTTTTTTTCACGAAGGAGAATGAAAAATAAAGAGTGAGATCAAATATGTGTAAATACAATAAAAGGTTTGTTGGTTTGTTGGTTGGTTGGTTTTACAGCATGCCAAACCTTGTTGGATTATTTTATGCCGAAGACTTTTTTTTTATACCTTCTTGTTGGGTATTCATCTTTTTTTTAACTGCGTATTGGACACACACACATCACGCACTCTGTCGGAAATTCGACAGAGAATTATCTTCCCCTGCCGCTAGAGGGCGAATCGCCAATACGATGTTCGCGCCAAAAACCAAACCCTTTTCTCTTATCAGGGAGCAGTTAGTCGCAAAAATAAACCCTCTATACTTTACTCGTCTGTAGGCCGAGGCGGTTTTTAACAAGCATACTTTCTAAGGATGTCTCATAGCATACAACTGAAGGCCGTTTCGACAGCATACTTATCAGAAGGCTGAGGACTTAAATAGTCAATTTAAGAAGGGCCCCAATCCACTGTCATTTAAAAGAACAGTTACCCAGACGAGAAGCTTCTAAAAGAGCATTCCCTACTTTTACTTATCGGACGAGAACCGACAAAATGGACGCGTCTCTACAGAACTCTACAACCACAGCGACCAGAATTCCCTTTCTAGAGCCACTTCTCCTACGAACGTTATTTCCCCTCACAGATAAGTCTCGAAGCAAATGCCATCAAAATTTGCAACAACATTTCTGTACTTTTTTGATAATACATGTGTCTGTATTTTATATTCGTGTTTGTTTCCTTCTTTCGTCCGAACAATAACCACTAACGGAGAATAAAGGCTCCAACGAAACCCCGTAAATACTCTTAACTCTTGCCTTTTAAAAAAGAGAATGGTCAATATGCAAAGTACCGCTCACTGTTAAACACATCCTCCTAAACTGCAATAGTCTCAGACAAACCCGCGCCAAATATTACCGGACAAGCAGCTTAGGAGACCTCTTCAAAAGTATCGAGCCAGAAGAAATCTTGAATTTTCTGTAAAAAAAAAGGGGGGATTAAGATATAACCAAACTGATCCTTTCACCAAAAGATCGAAACCCAAATGAAAAACAAATACTATTTAACACTTCCTGGCAATAAATGACACACACAGGTTGATATGCCGTTAAACAAAAACAATAACAGGTACTACCACTCCGGGTCAGAGTGGACTTGGAGTAATGGTAATGAAGGGGATATCCACGCTCCACAGATTTCCAGAATTAAAACAATGTCATATCCGGGACACTTGTGTCTGATTTGCGAAATGTTCTCAAATGATGGATTCGTGAAGAGAAGTTAACAATATTTCATCATGGGGAAGAGATTGCCTACGATAAAATAATTTCCTAGCGTTTGTCTTCATATTCAATATGTTTTTAGTACGACACACAAATAAAGGGCATTCCCCATGAGCAGAATATGACACCAGGTCACAAGTATGGGGCATCCAGTGATGGTCGAACTCACTATTCAGTAGTAATGGGTCTATGAAACTAATTTGCTAAACATAACACCGCGGTGGAACGCCCAACCTTATAGTTTATAGTATAATTTTTTATAGGCACCAATAAAAATAGTATAAAGTTTTTATGGGCACCTATGAAAATAAACATTTTACATTTAAATTTCTTAGCATAAATTAAAAGCGATAAAAGGTGTGTATGTATGTATGTATATATATATATATATATAGCCCCACCCCCTCCAGCACGTAAATCGAATATTTGTATGCTCTTTTTCTGCCTGAGATTGGCAGTTGAGAGTAGACATCGGGGAAACAATTTTAATTTCCGGAGAAGATCAGAACTTTCCTGTGCCCGGATTTAGTTATCTGGTCAACTGCCACTAAGCAAGTTTTATTATTTGAACTCACGGTCCCTTAGGGGTGGGGATTTCGAATTGGCCTTTGGATGAAAGCTCGAAAAAATATGAAGAGCTGATAGAATAATGCAGTTCCAACTAATGGAGGTTAGCATGTCGGCTGTGGCGGTTTTTGTTGGAAGATCTTTCAGCAGAACTCGAAGACCACTTGGAATGATGGGAGAAAAAAAAAGAGAAAGACCGTCAAAGGGATTTCAGAATCGGCTGAAAAATCTTCGAGCGGCTTATGGGCTAAAAGACCAGATCCATAGAGGTCAACTACTAGATCTAATTTGCATACTCCCCCCCTTCCAATAAAAAGATTTTCCCCAGGGGGTTAAAAAGAGGAGTTTTCAAATTTCAAAAGAGGATACCCTAAGCTTTCAAAAAATATCAAATTTAGCTTGGTAACAATTTTTTTCCAGGTCCACCTTTTTATCTACCAGACTATACGGAAACTTGCGAGCATTGAGGTGCTACTGAAGAAGAAAAAAAGAATTCTTTTTTTAATAAAGAAAGGGGAGGGAAAGAAAAAAGAAAAGAAAAATAGACTTAGCTTTTCCCAGAACATGCAGGGTTTTAGATTTCTCTCAAGAGTTTTACATCTGATCATCTGAATTCCTACCAGCAGTGAATTAGTACGACTGTCTTGGAGGTTGTTTTTTTTTCTTCTTAGAGTGAAAAACTGGAGTTTCTTGGATTCGTATATTAACGCTCCCGGTCGATGTTGGTTGCGAGTGCATATCCTTATACGTGTTAAATCCAATAGGAAAAAGACGAACAATCGGTTATTCCGCTTTTATATCGTCACGTTTGAGACGGAAGTGACGTACGTTGTTTTTTTTTTATTGGCCACTCACAGCTTAAAAGTTCAACAGCAGTAGCAGTTCTTTTTTTTTCCTATCTGAATATTTATTTTGCAAAAAATACAAAAATGTGGCACAAGATCTAAAAAGAGAGGGGCTAAGGTTGGTCTTTTCTATTCTAAATTTTAACTTTATTTCCATTTGTGACCTAATTCATACTACAGAATTCCATTTACCATAAAACCGATTCGCACTACATTCACCAAAACTTACCAGTCTCTCTATGACAAATTTACACCTAATCCCGTATTTACAAAATCGTGAGGGCGGGCGGATGATTTGATTTATATATACAATTAAAACGAGTGGGCTAATGGTTAGTCGTAGGAATTGGACTCGTCGACCCGAGTTCAATTCCTCGGCGAATCTGTTTGCATTTCACAAAGCGCTAATACCCTTGGGAAAGGTATGAATCCACTTCTCCCTCCAGCTATGGGTAAATAGCAGGGAAGACTGGGCTCTTTAACTTTGCCTAGGTAACCAGTATAGGAGAAGGTAAACTCAAAATTCAAACCTGTTAAACTCTGCGTAATAAATTGACCCTGTGTCACATCCTGCTCGTGCGGAGGGGTTGGTAAATATATATATACAATTAAAACGAAAACAAAAACCCCAGTGAAAACAATGTGAGAGAAAAAAAGGAAAATATGATAACAATAAAATTAGTATGCCCCCCACCCCTTCGCTTAGTAATATGGTAGAAAAAACTAGTTCACCGGTGGAAAATTGCTTTTCCTATCTGATCTGAATTAATTTTTGTCAACAGGGTTTTTATCTATGGATCCTTTTTTATTTCTACTTTACTCTGGTAGATTCCCTCATACCATTCGATGTTTAAAAATTCTATACCGCCATGTCGGCTGGGGCGTTAGAATGCACCGACTGCACCTCTGCAGAGGGATAAGACTCCCCCAATGGGACCACCTGTTGGCCATGGGTGGCGACCTGTGATACTTAAGGATGGAACCCAGGTGGATGAGCAGTTCGTGACATGCAACACTCCACTATGGCCCTATCTTAGGCTAGACGGGCGGTCGGAGAGCTCCCCCGATCAATCGGCTGGTCAAGCCCTAGCACCGATATGATTTTCCCAACCCTATTGCCCTCATGGCAAGCCCCAACCCCTTTTTTATCATATGGATGCTAGAAGGCGGTGACTGAGGGGCTACATGTCCTGGGAATGACGTTAAACTCTATCTGATAGTGAGGTTCTAGTTTTGGAGGTTTGGGGAATGTGGAGCACCCCTTCATCACCATTGCTCCCTGGTCCACTCTGACCCGGAGTGGTAATACCTGTTAGGGTCCCATCTATGGGTTAAATAGAAAAAATGTATTTATAAAAAAATTGTATTATCTATTAAGAATTGATTTATTTCAAAACTTTATCGGCATTAAATATCCCACTGAGGCTGCATGCCGTAAAACCAAACCAAACCAAAAATTCTATAGTATTTTAGGATTAAATATCATTTTGTGGCCTGGACCAAAAGAAAATCTTATATTGTCCCATGGGGGTATATGGCCTCCGGTTAAGAACCACTGATCTAAATATATCAATTATTTACCATGTATTGAATAAAGAAAAATTAAAAATATACAAATTTGAATATAATTTATCAAATCTATCGCCACATGCATCAACCAAAAAATAAAAATAAAAAATAAAAATAGGGTAGAGAGTAGAGACAAAAAATACCCAGAGTATTGATTTGTTTACTTTCGAGATTCACAAATAATATTTTTAAGTAGAATTTCAATGCTATTTCTGTGTATATTCTATTTTTTAAATATCTTCTAATATAAACCAAATCTTCATAATTTTTGCACAAAAAGCTAGAACTGGTGATATTTAATGTGTATATATATTTACTTTGTCATTAATTCGTAGTTTCATCCGGACATACATACACACATCTGCCCTTTATATATGTATAGATATATGGTTGACTTCACTAAACAAAGCAAGAATCGCCTCAGCACATGTATAATTAGAACAGTACAATCTTCATACTCTTATCTCCCTTAAATTGGCCTTGTGCCAGACTAAGCGAAGTTTAGAAAATATGAAAATGTATAATGGCTTTTTGTTAAGTGTTTTCAATATGGCGGCAATTAATGTCTAAGTTGCGGTATCATTGAATTTTTAACACCGTATTTTAAATTTTTTTTTAGTTAATTTTTTTTCCTTTTCGTTTTCTTTTCTTTTCTTTTTTCATTTTTAAAATTTATTTTATTTATTTTTTATTTTTTCTAAATTTATTTATTTTTTTCTCCGTCAGCTCAATGTTGTTTTTTTTTTCTTCTTTTTTTAACGAATTTGATGGCACGGGGTCGCTTGGATCGTTTTATAACGTTCCCGACAAATTGCACTTCTAAAAAAAAAAAACCGATTTTTTTATTATTTTTAAACAAAATTAAATTTCTTTAGAAAATTCCTTTAAAAGATCCAGGTCACCGTCAAAAGTTAATCAGTTCCCTGTCCTAAGGCGATCCTCCTTTTAAAGAGTAAATTTGACAAAATATTACCCCCTCCCCCTGAAATTAATGTTCGGAAAAGAAAGAGAGAGAGAGAGAGACCCCCTCTCCTCAACCACACTTGTTAGCATACAATTTCGTGCATATCGACACCTACAGGAGGAATATCGGTGCCCCACCATTTCTATTTCTTTATGAGACATGTACACGCAAATGTCTGGCTTTAAAAAAAAAATTTCATTCTTTATTTTCTAAAATGTTTTAAAAAAAACTTTTTAGAAATATTTTTTTAACCCACTGAGATGCACGCACGTGCATTTTTGTAACCACCCACTTCTACACATCGTTTCACAGAAATGAACGCACAACAAGCATATACACATTTAAAGGGATTCTAAAATCTCCATTCCACTAATAAAAATGAAGATATTTTCTGTCTCTCTAGTGCATCTTTCATCAATCCTTCTCTCTCTCTCTCTCTCTCTCTCTCTCTCTCTATCTATCTATATATATATATATATATATATATATATATAAAAATTAATGGTAAAGTGAATGAATGGATGAAATAAAAATGAATGAAATGAGGGGGATAAATGAAAAATCCTTTCCTAGGGACCCCTCTCAAAAGTATTAAAACACTTTTTGAGAGTGGGGTCCCTGAAATATATATATGTATGTATGTATGTGCCCATCTCAAAAAGGCGCGTGCATATCTCAGAAAGAAATATATGGTGTTCATAGATGTCCCCCTCCTCCTGTAGGTGTCAATATGCACGAAATTGTATGCCAACAAGTGTGGTTGAAGTGGGTCTCTCTCTCTCTCTCTCTCTCTCTCCTGAACAATTTATTACCCTATCACCCCCCCTCTTTCTTGCATGCACACACGCACAATAATTCTTAGAAACACATAATACATAAAGAATAGGGTCAGAATTTGTAATTTACAAAGTCTAGCTTAGTATGGAGCACTAAATAAATAACAAAACCCACAGATTCCATTTTCTTTTCTTGTTAATTAACCCAATGGTTTTGTTCTTCGGACCGGTGATTCGTTTGAATCTCTTGAAGTCAAAGAGAATTCTTCAGATTGTCTTCCTTTTCTCAAACCGAAAAACAAATTATTGAAAATTAACCATTTATTTGAATGATGATGAATTGGTTTGCTTAAACACCTTCATTAGATAAGATTACACTAGGTATACCCAAATTTTCGCCTGCTTTTCATTTTAAAAACGAATTAAATTCAATTAAATCGATTATGTACGGTCACATTTTGGTCTAAGTCGAAAAGTAGTAACAGCATCAGTAAAAAAAAGCAAAATGATATTACACATGTAATTTATTTTTAATACATTTAAAACGATTTTTTCGGTCAATTTTGATCAAATATGACTTAATATGGCCGCCAGAGTTGCCGTAAAGTTCGTTTATACAAAATAAATTTAACACTCTCGATTGAAAAAAAAAATTCCAAAAATCAAGGAATTATCCGATTTTAATGAAATTTTCAGTGTTGATTTATCAATGAATGGATTTTATAATGCATCAGTTATTTTATTTAAAGACTTTCATAATTCTTGGTAAATATTTTAAAAACTGGGGGGGGGGTAAATTTGTTTTGTAAAAACCCGGATTTTTCGATAAAATGGGTATACCTAGATTACATTTTCCTTTCAAAATTATGGAATTAATATTATTTGTATTATTCGGACTATTGTCCTCATCTTTATTGTTATATATACAATGCCGATATACCCTCCGGCCTTCTTCAGGTTTTTCGTGTCGAACTCTGGAAACTTCTTGTTGAACTCTAGAGCCTTCATGTCGTAATTGGGAACCTTCATGGAACTCCAAACCAAACCCTTTATTCAATCCACCAGGGTAGCCTGTTCTCATTCCGTTAAATATGACCGGGTACAAGTGTTAAGCTATGTTAAGTATTCTATGTTATTATCGCCCTTGGCCAGGATTGAACCAATAACCTATTCAGAGAAATGATAATGGAGTCGAGGTAAAACAGTGGTTCCAAACTTTTTCAGACTATCGCCCCCTTGGCTTCCCTAATAGATTCATATCCCCCCTCCATATACATATGCAAACACACTACTTAATTCTTTTTGTATGTGTTACATAATTATTGGAATCCTAATACTTATATAAGGTAGTGTAGAAACATAATGGCGATTAGTGCAGCTGATGGCCTTGAGAGTGAGGGACGGCGCTTGACCTCACTCTCACCTTGCCTTCCGGAGATAAATCGTGAGAACCGGAAGGCATGGAAGACCCTGTCTTCCGATTTAAGGATAGTAAGCAACTCAGTCAGTTAGCAAGTAGAGCCGAGCTCGTAGGATGTAAGGATCTGCGCAGACGTCTGGTTTGGGGATTAACAATAAAATAAGATCAAAAGTAAATCGAAGTCTTGTGTTTATTATCTAAAAACTAACAATGACGCAGGGCTTCTGATACGGAGAAATCCCTAACAGAAACCAGACCCGAAGTCCCCAAGAAAGTCCAGACCTTAGAAGATTCCAGACCAAGACCAAGATGTTAGAAGATAGAACCAAAGCCGGCCAGAAGAAAAGACGACTAGAAGTAAGAATTAAAGAAAGGGTATGCAACATATATCGATTTGGTACCGTGAAAACCTCAGTATACAACATATGCTTCAAATTGAAAACAACGGTATGCGATAACTGGTGTGCCACTGTACGTGTTGTGTACAGGCGCCAAACAAACGGTCAGACTTTTGTCTCTGATTTAAAGCTACGTAACAAAACTATGCATTCGTTTATAATTCTTATATCAGTTTTATTCTGTATAAACTGCATACGTGTTCCTTTATCTTAGGGTCTATGACATATATTTTGGCATTTTTGGGCACGTTCCGTGGTGTAATGGTTAACAAGCTAGATTCACAGACTATTGTTAGTGAGTTCAGTTCTCATTGGATACCCCATGTCTCTAGCCTTGTGCCACATCTAAGCTAAGTTTAGTAAATAACTATATTTTGTTATTTTGATTAGATTCCTAGCGCCTCCCTCATACACACATGCGAACACACTGTTTTGTATGTGTTGTGTATAGGCGTCAAGCAAACGTTCAGACTTTTGACTCAGATTTCGGACTACATAGCAAAACTATGCATCCGTTTATAATTCTTATGGTCGTTTTATTCTGTATAAAATGCATACGTGTACCTTTACCATAGTACTTGTGACAAATAATTATTTACTAAGCTTATCTTAGATGTGGCAAAAGGCCAGAAGTATGAGGCGCCCAGTGAGAATCGAACTCACTATCAATGGTCTTCTAATCTAGCTCGCTCATATTCCACAGCCTTTTCAATTCTCTGGCAGGGTCCAGGTATTAGTCTACCTTTTCTTTTTCCTTCATCTTCACCCTGTGATCTGTTGGAACTGCAAAATCTACCAGTTGACAAATTCCCCTTTTGTTTGTTTGTTTATTGATTTTAACGGCATATCAACCCGTCTGGGGTTGTGTCATGCCTAACGGTTAGGAAGTTATACATATCGCGTATTTAAATTTATACTTTTTAGTAATTGGTTTTAAAAATGTGTTAGCATTATTGGGGATTATGTTGTATGGTATTGATTTGTTTCATGTCTATATTCTATGGTATAATTTTATTTCTCTCAAAAAAGAGAGAATATCCTCTATGTTGGCATTTTCAAACAAATCTTTCATATTGTTTGCTTTAAAATAACGGTTTCTGATGTGAGCAAAAAACCTGCATTCCATGAATAAGTGTTTAACTGTCAAAGGTGTTTGACATGTTTCACATTGTGTTTGTTGTTCTTGTTTGAGTATATTGGAGTGCGTTAGTCTTGTATGACCAATGCGTAATCGAGATACAATGACTTGTTCCTTTCTAGACTTTCTTATCAATACTAGATCTGATCACCGGACTGAGATAAGGTAATTAGTCTATATAGGAGTGCGTTAGTCTTGTGTGACCAATACGTAATCAGGATACAATGACTTGTTCTTTTCTAGACTTCCTTATCAATTCTAGGTCTGATCACCGGACTGTGATAAGGTAAATTAGGCTTTATCTGGAAGTCCAAAACTAAACAGATTATTACTATTGTAATGAATCTCCTTTACAGGTCTCGTAACCTGATTTTTTTCCGAGGTAGAGGCACTACTTATGTATCGTATCTTTTCCTTCTCCTAGACCGGTTGCCATACCAAAATTAAAAGGCCCAGTCTGCCCTATTATTTACCTATAGCTGCAGAGAGAATAGTTGGATTCATACCTTTCCCAGAGATAGAGCGTTCCAGTGTAGTGCAAGTCAGTCTGAGTTGCTATTGAATAGCGAGTTCGATCCTCGCTGGACCACCCCATACTTGATGACCTTGTATCACATCCTATCCGTGGCAAAAGGTTTGAGTAAATACTTACCTTTCCCAGGGGTATTAGCACAAGGTAAAATGAAAACAGATTCGTTCAGATTTAGTTTCTCTAGGAGTTTCTAAATCTGAAACTTGCACGAATGACGAACCACCTCACATTCCTCTACAGATTCGTTCAGTATTTGAACTCTAGTTCGTTTTCGACGATGACCAATATGCTACGAGCGCCTCCATTGTGATACGATTTTTCAAATTCATAACCGCTGCCCACTTGTGCCTGACTAAACTAAACTTGGGGAAAACATTATCGACATATATTATCTGATTCAGACGAGTGAAAAGGAGTGAAAATAATAATTATTTTCACTCCTTTTGAGTTTTTCACATCAGCGTTAGCTGATGGTATTTCACTGAAGTCCGAGTAACAACACGTCTCCTCAGGTCTCCAGGACTCTTCTGAGTATTCTAACCGATTGCAGCAGTGCAGTACTCTGGATGGTCGCTATTCTTCCTCTGTATTATTATTATTATTATTATTATTATTATTATTATTATTATGCCCAGTGTGACCAAATCTCATCTACAGAAAGCGATGTTAATGTACGTATAGGGAAGGCATGGCCTGCTATAAATGGGTTATCAGTTATACAAAAACCAGATCTCACTGACAAGTTAAAGCAACAATTCTTCCAAGTTGTAGTTGTATCAGTGCTACTGTATTGCTGCACCACTTGGACCCTAATGAAGCGCCTAGAGATTAAGCTAAATGGGAACTGTACAAGAATGCTTCGCGCGATCTTGAACAAATTGTGGAAACACCCACAAGGAAACAGCTGTACGGCCATTAGCCCCCTATCACACAAACAATCTGAGTGAGACGAACAAGACATTCTGGACACTGCTGGAGAAGCAAGGACGAACTCATAAGTAAGGTCCTCCTATTTAAACCAGCACATGGACATCCTAGTGCGGACTGTCCAGCAAATACTTTCATAGACCAGGTCTGCGCGGATACTGGATGCTGCGCAGAAGATAGGGACGGTTGACGAAATATTGTCATGGACATCCGTACTACTGGCGCGACATGATCATAATGATGACCAAATTCTATTTCTCTTAATTTTTAGATGAGATATTATTATGATAATTAGTATCATTTGGATTATTCGGATTATTGTCCTCATCTTTATAACATCTGGTAAAATACAGATTGGTCGCCCCCTACTGCGATTCAAGGATGTCTGCAAAAATGATCTCAGGTGTTTTGGCATTGTCCCTTCCAGCTGGGAAAATTTGGCTCAAGACCGCCCTCGGTGGCGACAGAATCTCCATAGAGGACTGTACATGTCAGAAGTCACCCTGATACAACATCATGAATCTAAGAGGTCCATAAGAAAGCAACGGCAACAAAGCATCGGAACATCATCATCTACAGGGACAATCTACAAATGCAAAATCTGTGGTCGAGAATGTTTCTCAAAGATCGGACTTCACAGTCACATGAGGCGCTGCAACTTCAGGGGCACATAAACACTTTTATCATAGTCTTTCGAGAATGAATTGCCAATGATGTCCTCATCTTTATAACAATAAAGATGAGGACAATAATCCGAATAATCTAAATAATACTAATGACCAGATTCGTGCATACGAACTTACACTCCCATAGTTTCTGATGCATCAAAATACACACACACACACACACACACACACACACACACACGTAGCTATTCTCAGACCCCTCCATCATAGCCCCCCCCCCCCAATGCCCGTATAAAATACACCTTTCATGTGATTTTTGTAACAGTGTCAATCTTCTATCTCTCTTTTTTACATCGTCGCCGTCTGTTTTTTGGGGGGTGGGTGGGGGGAGTGCCCACCCGTCACCTCATCCCCCACCACCACCATGTGACCTGTGAGTGAGCAAGTGTCAAGCCGACGCTGCGTTCCAAGAGATGAAGTCACTGGCAATTAGCATGCAGTTATGGGCTCGTAAATGACTTTATTAGAGAAACACTTTCGCTCTCATTGGCACTCTCCCCTCTCTTTTATCTCACTCCCCTCAGCCTCCCAGACTGGGGACGAGGGTGGTGCAGTCACGCGTTTTGTGTTGTTGTTTTTTTTTACAAAGGGGCGGCTAAGGGGAAGCCGTTTATGAACGGTGGAGGTCGGGGATCTTGAATGGTTTAACGAGAGAGAGAGAGAGGGCGAAAGAAGAGAGAGAGAGAGAGAGAGAGCGGGTAGTAAGTGGGATAGGCCGAGAAAAATGCTTCGAAAATCTGCGACTCAATTGCAGTGTTGCTGGTGAATTCGGGGATGGGGGGGGGATCCTCGGTTTTGTTTCTAAGTTATTTCAAATTTTGTCTGTTTTTCTATGCATTTTTAAAATGAATTTTATAGCCGTTAAATCTTTTGAGGAATAGAAAAAAAAAGGATGGAGTAAAAAGGGAAAATAAAATGAAATATTTTTATGCTTTTTAAACGAAGTACGACCTCCATTTTGATTTTAGTTCTGTCGCCCCCCTCCAACGCCCCACGTAGTTCCTCATAGCTGACCAATCACAAACGCGCCGTCCAATTTTGAAATTCACACACATTTTTCTCGCTAGTTAGCTGATTTTAATGGCATGTCAACACTTGATAGGGTATTTTATATCGGAGTCAGTTTAACATGGTTTTCAGTTATATACAGTACAAAAATGTACCTTCACAATCATCTTAAACATGTAAACATTTCATTATCTCAAACAAGATTTATGTGATCGATAATTCGACCCCAACAAATAATATATATATATATATATATATATATATATATATATATATATATATGTGTGTAAACAAGGATTGTTTAGAATGGCTTTTTGCCGATAATTTTTGGGAGAATAAGTGCTTAATTGGAGTCGTACCTAATTTTGAAAATTAATTAATTAATAATGAATTAGGCGGGAATACCTATTAAATGTATGGCTAAACAAATCGAGAAAAATCAATCTCTGTATGTACATTTCGGCCTATTAGGCCTCATCAGCAGAGCTATAGATCGGAAGACCGCCCTGTGCGTGATTTGAAACCGGACTGCCAAGCTGACAGGCCGATATATATATATATATATATATATATATATGTATATATATATATGTAGTATATTAGGAAAAATGAAAAAACACAGGTTTAAATGGGTTAAGTGGTGAGTTTATTGGCCGACGCTGCAGTGTTTCGATCTATTAATTAGATCAGCTTCAGGGCATTTGTTGGTATATGGAAGGTGATAAGAATTTATTTATCACAAATAATGATAAAAGCGAGTGGTAGTTATTGTTATTCAGTCAAAACCATATATATATATATATATATATATATATGTGTGTGTGTGTGTGTGTGTGTCATGCATCCCCCTGGTTTTCAAAAAACACCTTTATTGATTTAAAAAAATAAAACTGGATTGTGCGCCACTTCTGGGGCACCCCCTATATATATATATATATTATATATATATATATATATATGCTATTGATACTGGCCATATTCGGAGATATAAAAGAATCTCAATACATTTTTATTTTGTAATCGGTGATGAAGATAGTGCATCACTGACGACCAGCCTGTATGCATTCATAAAGATGTATCTTATGACTTCATTATATAAACTTTCACTAAAAATAATAGCATCCGGGTAACTTTGTTTTAGAAGAAAATTAACTTTTTCTTTTTTAAATTGTCAGCGATGTAATTATTGATTGGTGAATATATATATATATATATATATATATATATATATCCTACAGATACTGCGCATATTCCGAGATGGTAAAAAACCCCAGCATAAATGAGTACAATGAATATAATTCTTTAAATCGTCCATTTTTGTTTTTTTTACTCTGTACATTATATGGAAATTGATTGTCTTTTTTTGTTTTGTCTTAAACTTAATGGAGAGAGGGGGATTACGCTTCGTTACGATCAATTTAAAGAGAACGAATTGTTAAAGTCGACTCTATTAAATCTAAAAATTCTCAGGTGAATAAGTTTGAGACAAGAGAAAAAATAATCGATGTTCTGAGTTTTACTTTGCGCATATCTACACTCGCAAATGTGTTTGCCAGTCAAAAGAAGAAAAAAAATCCCAATAGCCTCTGGAATAGGTAAGAAATTCAAATTTTTCATTATTATATCAGCTTAAAGGCCATCTTTAGTGTCCATTAGGCTTGATGTCGAGTCATTTTGCAAAATACATTTTACTGATGAAAGGGGGGGGGGTCGTCAGCGGTGTCATTTTTTTCCCTGGGATCATTGGAAATTTCGTATCTTTCAACATTGTATTTTCTCTCGGAGACGACCCTGATATTCCCCCTTACCCCCCCCCCCGCAGAGGCTTTCAAAAAAAGCCGCCTCCATTTTGAAATCGGTACATTATTGACCGTTTAAGTTGTTCAGTAGCTTTTTACATTTGGTTGGGTGCTTGTTTTGTTTTACGGCATATCAACCCTCTTAGGGTTATTTAATGCCGAATCAAGTCATTTGGTAAACAAAGGACTCCGGTTGTTTATAGTAGGCATATCAAACTGAGTAGCCCCCAGGGACCGCATGGATTACATATGTATGTCATGGGGGTTGCACATGACAACTAAGTCTTTAAATCCTTCTTCTACATCAACAGAACAAAGTGATGATTGCTATAATTACTTTCTTTATTATTATTATACTTTTCCTGTCTGTAATTTCTGTATAGGATCTGAATGTAGTATCTGGGCACCCTCCTCAGGTCCTCAGCATTTCTGTCTCAGATCAATGTGTAGCATCTGTATGTATAAATCTACCATATTTGACGGCATATAGGACGCACTTTTTTTTCAAAATTTTGGCTAAAAAATTGCCCTGCGTCTTATACATCGTAGGTAAAGTTTAAGACCTCCCGTAGGCCTAGGCTAATCTTCTCTATGATGCTCACTAACCCAGCTTACACTCAGTACTTTTACCTACCCTAAACTCCATGCATCCTTATTTTATTGCTGGTATTGTTATAATAAAGGTTAATAGGAGAGTATGGTAGACTATTTTCAATAATATATGCTTAAATACACTAAAAACTTTTTTTCCTGAATCTGACCAGCTGAGATGGGGGGGGGCGTCTTATATACCGTCAAATACGGTAATTAAATGAATAAACTAAAAAAAAAGCTTTTTGAAAAAATCTGTTTTTGTTTGTTTTGTAGGGATTACAATCCTTACTTGCAACGATTAGCCTATTTGACACTAGGGGGCATGAGAGGTAATTACTCCCGTGTCTGCCAGTAGGCGCTAGGTGGCGTAGCGAGCAGCATTATAAAATTGGAAGCGTTAAAGTCAAAATCCTTTTTTACACTCATCCTTGACAGAGATAATACGCATTAGATTTGTCTCCTGTCTACGAAAAAGGAATTTTGCACCCCCCAGCATTTTCATGTTGCGTAACACACGAGATTATACTCAACATTTAAGTCAACATTTTCCTCTTTTACCTGATACTATGCAAGGACTCAAGACTTTCTCTACTAAAGACTATTTTTCTATTAGGAAATTTCTCTCATAAAACTATGTTTAATTTCTTTATTTTATCTCCTGTCATGTTTTTTTGTTAAAAATATCCTTGTTATTGTTTTCACATTTATTCTGTATGATCAATCGACAGGTCACGTCAAGCCTTAGCACCTATATGATTGTCCCAACCTTATTGCCGTTATGTCAAACCCACAATCCTTTTTATCATATGCTAGAAGGAGGTGGTTTAGGGTCTTAGTGTCCTGGGTATGACATTAAACTGCATCTCGTGGTAAAGTCCAATTTTGGTGCTCTAGGGAGTGTGACATTACTCCCAGGTCCACCCTGATCCGGAATGGTAGTACCTGTTAGGGTACCATGTATGGGTTAAATAGATTTTTTGAAAAGTTTAAATAAAATGTGTTTAAGAAAATTGAATGGCAAAGAATAAAACAAAACGTTTTCGGCATAAAATTACCCAAGGGTGGACCGCGCTGTCGGCTGGGGCGTTAGAATGAGGCCACCTGTTGGCCTTGGGTGACGACCCGTGATGCTTAAGGATAGAGCCCAGGTGGATGAGCAGTTCATGACTTGCAATACTCCACTTTGGCCCTATCTTGGGCTAGACAGGCGGTCGGAGAGGCCCCTCCGATCAATCAGCTGGTCACGTCAAGTCCTAGCACCGATATGATTTTCCCAACCCTATTGTTCTTATGGCAAGCCCCAACCCCTTTTTATCATATGGATGCTAGAAGGCGGTGGCTGATGGTCTACATGTCCTGGGAATGACGTTAAACTCTATCTGATGGTGAGGTTCCAGTTTTGGAGGTTTGGGGAATGTGGAGCACCCCTTCATCACCATTGCTCCCAGGTCAACTCTGACCCGGAGTGGTAGTACCTGTTAGGGTCCCATCTATGGGTTAAATAGAAAAACATGAGTTGATAAAAAAATTGTATTATGCATTAAGAATGAATTTATTTCACAACTTTGTCGCATTAAATGACCCACCGAGGTTGATATGCCGCAAAACAAAACAAACCAAACCAAGGGTGGACATACCGTAAAATCCAACCAACCAGCCAGTCAACCAACCTGTACGAGGAAACGATACTCAACCAAAAATCGTTTTTCTAAAAAATTTTTGTTTTGTTTTATTTTATATCTATTTTTACGGAAGTACGTATTAAACATTCAGTTATTTGTTCTTTTCATTTGTATATTTTGTATTTTAACAATTTAAAATAATCGTTGGATTTCCACTATTCCACCCATTCTCCTACTCCTGTTTCCTTCCTTCCTTATTCGAGGAAGAATTCCGATTCGTATGTCTATAATACCGTCATTTCTTAAGTGCTAGTGATAATGTATGAATGACGATTATACTAATAATTAATGGAGCACTTGAATCCATCCCAAGGACCATTATAAAAAGTCCGGAAGAATTAGACATCCGTGGCGGAATCGAAACATCCTTTGACTAAAACATGTTAGAAAGACAAGTAAATTGCCGAAAAGACTTGCTGTTACTTGGTCTCCTGCCATCAGATACTAATGGTGTGAAGGAGAAAGTCCCGTGGCGTAGAGGTTAGTGTGCTGGACTGTGACATCACAGTGAGCGAGTTCGAACTCCAGTCGCCCTATTATGTACATTTTCGGACTAATATCCTTGGGAAAGGTATGAACCCTCATCCTCCTAGCCATGGGTTAAATGGTAGTATTACTATTCTTTTACAAGAATTGGTGTAATTTGAATAAATGAATGGAACATTGCTTACCTCGTGGCCGGAGAAAAGTGACGCTGATAAGCGAGATATTTTTTTTCATAGAGAGCAGACCGGAAACAAGAGGCATTGTGGGCGTGGAGAAGGTCAATATAAAGTCCAATCTTTTGCAGGGGGGTAATTTTCTTTTGGGCGAGAGGAAGAGTTTGAAAGATTGACGTGGGACCAAGAGAGTAGAGTAAAGCCAGGGACGTTGGTTGGTTAGATTTTACAGCATGTCAACCCTTGTTGGGTTATTTTATGCCGAAGACGTCTTGTTTTATTCATTCTTGATGGTATTAAAACACTTTTTCAAACTCAATTTTTAGGAGGAAGAACCACAACACAATGTCGTCAAACCCTAACCAGACCTTCAGCTGCAACCGCTGCGACCGTACCTGCCTGTTCCACATAGGCCTTATCAGTGAACCACCCTCTTAATATTCATTCATGAAGGTAAGATATGATGATGATGCATGTTATTCGTTGGTTGGTTGGATTTTACGGCATGTCAACCCTTTTTGGGTTATTTTATTTTATTTGTTTTATTCATTCTTGATTCATTCTTGATTTAAAAAACTTAAAATTCAATTTTTAAACTCATTTTTTTATCCATAGTTGGGATCCTAACTGCTATTATCACTCTAGGTCAGAATGAGTGTAATGACAATGTAGGAGTACTCCACACTTCTCACAGCTAAAAAAAAACAAAAAAAAACTTACCATTAGAACTGAGGACGTGATCGAGACAGATACTAAGATCGATCGTTGTAATAATTATTTAATTGGCATTAAATAACCCACAAATTTGATATGCCATTAAATAAAGAAACCAGACTTATATTAAGACTAACAGCGGCTACCCGGTGTCGCCTGGGTAGAGGGGGTTTATTTTTTAAGTTAGTCCCGCGGATCCATTATTACTGAATCGTGATTTGAATCCTCGTTGGATGCCCCATTTAAATCTCTATGTAAAAAAACTTGACCTTGCATTGATCCAGCTATTCTGAAAAGAAATGTTAATATCTACTATCTAAAATATTAAGTGAACAAAATCCATGCTGTTATCATTTAAATTTTATTTTTTAATTATCTTCACAATATAAATCAAATCTCTATCATTTTTGCTCAAAAACCAAGCCCTGGTGATATCTAATGTGTATATATATTTACTTTGTCGTTAATTGTTTTATTTTCGAAGTTTCCTCCGGACATACACATACACATAACTGCCCTTTATATATATATGTATAGAGAGATATGTAGAGTGATAATATTAATTTATTCAGATAAACAGTAAAATAGTCCAGGTTAAAAGCACCATAACTTATGCAATGCAAGTATATTTTTGGCTTTTTAATTAAAATACATTTTCACCGTGCAATAAAAGCACATTTTCGTTTTGTAATAAATGTATACAAGATGTGTCAAAAAAAAAGTATCGATATTTTTTGTAATTTTTGACACACCTTATATTCTGAAAAAAAAAAAGTTCCATTAATCTTCATTCCTATCTTGGTAAATAC
>CM042165.1:23899643-23909643 GCA_023376005.1 Doryteuthis pealeii
ACAATCATGTCATGCTAAAAGCACTGGTTCCAGTTTGGTCACCGAAGTTAAGCATGAGTGAGCCTGTTCAATACTTTGATGGGTGACCATTTCAACCACAGCAGGTACTGTAAGCAACTTGATATCAGAATGACTTGATTCGGCATTAAATAACCCGAAACGGGTTGATATGCCGTTAAACAAGGCAAGTAAACCAAACCGAAAAGATTGAAAATGCATTGCTCCAAATAATGGCGGGAAAGTATCGTATTGGCTTACATGATGGACTGTAACATAGTAGTATTGTGGGTAGCATACAAATTATGTCTGTAAGTGTTAGATTTTGAATTAAAATTCATTAAGATTAAAAATCGGAGGGGTATATTATTGATAGGTAATGACCTTTAGTTACCCCCCCCCCAGGCTTCAACTAATGGGAAAACGTCAGAGCGGAAGTTAAGTTTAGTTATGTTTGGGCTGTTAGTCAACGAGACTAGACGTAACGTTCATCTATCCCAAGATACCAAATTCAACTGAGCAGACAATCCAGCCCGGAAGAAGTCAGCCCAGAAGAAAATGGCCAGCGACGAAGTAGAAGTAAGCACCCATCTCCCTTCTCATCTCTCCCCATTATATACCCGATATAAAGTGAGTATATAAAAACTTGTGATAGACCTGACTGGAGAGCCACTATCTACCGATCCGTGAAAGAATTTGAGTCCAACCGAATTAAACACCAAAAATTGAAGCGGGCTATTAGAAAGGGTAATTTTCAGTCCAGCAACATTCAAATTGGAAAAGTTCTAGCATATAGTTTATGTGGAAGAGTGTGTCTCTCTAGGACTGGCCTGTTGAGTCATCTGAGAAAAACACAAGGATACAATGCCAAAAGCTACTGGCACTCAAGTATGGAAAAAAAAAGAACAGGAAATGGTCTTACTCGTGCATGGGTTGACAGCCAACATATAACAGTATGGAAGTGCGTGGTGTAATGGTTAAAGTCATGGGAAATGGACTCGTCGCCCCGAGTTCAAATCCTGAGTGTGGTAATTGCATTTCACTTAGCGCTAATACCCTTGGGAAAGGTATGAATCCTACTCTCCCTCCAGCTATGGATAAATAGTAGGGCAGACTTGGCTCTTTAACCTTGGTTAGGTAACCAGTCTAGGAGAAGGAAAACTCTGAATTCAAACCTGTTGAACTCCGCTTAAAAATGACCTTGTGTCACATCCTGCTATGGGTAAAATAGTAGGGCAGGCTGGGTTCTTTAGCCTTAGTATGGTATTGTCTAAGAGACGGAAAACTTCTGGATTTAAGCCGAAAGGGCTCTCTTCTTGTTAGTCAAAACTCCTTTGAGAGCTTGTCTTAATCATTGACGGAGACAAGTGTTTGCGTCGCATAATGTGATTGTAAAGAATGCTTATTTCTTTCGTCTGTCTGCCGCTCTCAACTAGGGCTTATTTTAAAGGGAGGGGTTATATAAAAATCATCCTGAAAAATCACGCTTGGACTTATTTTCGGGGAAACACGGTAAAAGCGAGGCGTTATCTATCTATACCTGTGTGTGTACGCGCGTTTGTGTGAGTGTGTGTAGGTGTGTATGTGTTCACGCGTGTGTAATCAGCAACACACACACACACACGAAAAGGCGGGTAATGACACCTGACATGCGTGATATTGACCGTTACCTTGGCACAACAACCGACTACCGGTATAGCTAGGAAATGCACAACTATCTCAACCAGCAGGCTCACGCAACAGCTAAACCTCAACATTTGGTCTTTTCGGCTTTTAAGAAAAAAAAACAAAAAACAAAAAACAAAAAAAAACGACAAACAAACAAAAAAACCCAGCCTCATTAACGAAATGCAGTCTACGTCAATATTGTCTAACTCTTCAATTGGCTTTTTTCCCCTTCATTTTTCCCGCTTCGATTAATACATGCAGGGCAGATATGGATGAACGCCACGTGTCGTGTTTTTTTTCTTTTAAAGAAAAAAAGAATAATCGGGATGATAATCACTAGTTCTTTATGAGGATCTCTCTCTCTCTCTCTCTCTCTCTCTCTCTCTCTCTCTCTCTCTCTCTCTCTCATTATTATTTCACTCTATCAGAGTTTTTCTCATCCACGTTAGCAGGTGGTTCACTGGAGGCTGAGTGACAGCAAGTATCCTCGGGTCGCCAGGACTCTTCTAATTACAATTAATACGACCTTTACTTTCATGTTCCATAGTTTTATTAGCTCTCCGGCAAGGTCCAAGTATTTGTCTGGTCCCCTAGTCGGGACTAAGTGATCCGTCTGTATCTCAAAGTCCAAGAGAATTTTATGCGTATCATTCTCCAGTTTCTAGTTTATTCTTATGGCATTGTCTTGTGCTGCAATTATGAGAGATTCAGTTTCTCTCTTGAGTTTTCTCCCTTCTTAGTAATGTCCAGGTCTACTCATCTCTCCAGTTTGTCGCTTGAAGTATCCATGTTGTTGTTTTTCATCCCATTTCTGTTTTCTAATTGTTGTATTTCTACTTGCCCTTATGTTACAATTGTTGTCTCTGGTTGCTGTAATTAATCTTTCCTTGTTTCTTTTTTCTTTTTGTGCGTTCCTAGAGTCCTTAGATTGCGATATCTACGCAATCCTCAATGTTGGCGAGACCTCTTCCATTTTCTTTTCTTGATACATACAAACTGTTTCTAACATAAAGGTATAATGCCTTTTTCATCGTCATTATTTTTTGTCTTTTGGTATTATCTATGAGCTGTTCACACCAGCGTAAACTGATGGTCTTTCACTGGAGTCTGAGTGACAACGAATCTCCTCAGGTCTCCAAGACTCTTCTGAGTATTCTAGTCGATCTTAACAAAGCTGTTGTCTGGATGGTCTCAGTTCTTCCTCTGATTTCCCGATCCTCCAGTCTTTTTTTTCTAAGCTTTTTGGGACCGTTCCAAGTATGCCTACTACAATTGGTATCACTTTGACCCTCATATTCCACAGCTTTTTCAATTCTCTGGCAAAGTCCAGGTATTTGTCCATCTTGTTCTTCTTAATATTCACCCTGTGATCTGCTGGAACCGCAAAGTCTACCAGTTGAAAAATTCTCTTTTTTGTGAATCAACACTAGGTCTGGTCTCCTGGCTGGGATAAGGTAATCCGTCTTTATCTCGAAGTCCCAGAGAATTTTATGCATTTAATTCTCAAGAACAGATTCTGGTTTATGTATATACCATTTTGTTGTATGGTCAAAATTTAATTTTTTGCACAATTTCCAGTGGATCACCTTCCCAACCCAGTCGTGCCAAGTTTTGTATTCCCGTTGTGCTAGTTTGCTACATTCACTTAATACATGGTTTACAGTCTGATCTCTGTCACCGCACGGTCTACATTTACTGTTTTGTTGTATCTTATCAATTTTTGCTTTGATATCATTTGTTCTTATGGCATTATTTTGTGCAGCAATTATTAGTGATTCAGTTTCTCTTTTGAGGTTTCCTCTTCTTAACCACGTCCAAGTATTTTCATGTGTAACCTCTCCGATTTGTCGTTTGAAGTATCCACATAATTGGTTTTCTTCCCATCTTTGTTTTCTAATTTTCGTTGTTTTTCTGTTTGTCCATATATTACATCTGCTGTTATTGGCTGCCATAAGTAATCTTTCTTTGCTCTTTTTTGTGTATTCTTTGAGTCCTTGGATTGTAGTCTCTACGGAGTCCTCTATGTTGGTAAGATCTCTTCCATTTTCCTTTCTTGATGCAGATAGCCTATCTATCGTCTCTAGGGTGTAAAGCCTTGTGCATTGTTATTAATTTTCTAGTTGTTGTTGTTGTACGAGTTTTTCACACCCACCTTAGCCGGTGGTTCACTGGAGGCTGAGTGGCAACAATCTCCCCAGGTCACCAGAACTCTTCTGAGTATTCTAGCCGATCTTAACAATGCTGTAGTTTGGATGGTCTTGAATCTTCTTGAATGTAATGCCTTATGCAATGTCATAAGTTTCCTAACCATCTTGTCCATGTCAGATTTCCTCTCTTGTCCATTTTAAGAATGGTCCAGAGTATCTTACAAAAGGAACAGCCAATTATTATTATTATTATTTACTCCTTTGAGTTTTCACATCAGCGTTAGCTGATGGTCTTTCACTGGAGTCTGAGTGACAGCAAGTCTCCTCAGGTCACTAGGACTCATCTGAGTATTCTGGCAGATTGCAGCAGTGCAGTGTTCTGAATGGTTTCAATCCTTCCTCTGATTTCCAAACTTTCCAAACTCCTTTCCAATCCTTTTGGGATCGTTCCAAGTGCACCAACTACAATTGGTATCACTTTGACTTTCATATTCCATAACTTTTTCAATTCTCTGGCAAGGTCAAGATATTTGTCTATTTTTTCATTTTCCTTTAGCTTTACCCTGTGATCTGCTGGAACTGCAAAATCCACCAGCTTTCTTTTTTGTTTATCAACACTAGGTCTGGTCTTCTTGCTGGGAAAAGGTGACCCGTTTTTATTTCAAAGTCCCAGAGAATTTTATGCGTTTCGTTCTCAAGAACAGATTCTGGTTTATGCATATACCATTTTGTTGTATGGTCAAAATTTAATTTTTCGAATAATTCCCAGTAGATCACCTTCCCAACCCAGTCGTGTCTAGTTTTGTATTCCCGTTGTGCTAGTTTTGTATTATTATTATTATTATTATTATTTCTTTACTAATTATTCGTTTGCATGAAAACGACATCCTCCAATTATAATCGTTTGGTTACCATCTTAATCATCATCAACATTGGCGTTAATGGCGGATTTTGCAGGTGATGCTGATAAAAAATGTCTTATCACAATCTTTATTACCCAGCAAAGGGAAGCAATCAGGGTTCAAGGACTCTTTCTAATAGATTTTATTATTTTCTCAGAAATATGATTCATGCTTTAAGGGACCTCGTTTATAGTAGATACGATAAAGACACAAGTGTATCTGTTTATAATTCAAGGATTACTTTTTTTTAAAAAGCGTATGCAATTTAAGGTTAAATCGAACTTAACAAACCTAAATCACACCATCGTATGTCACCCCGACGAAAGAAAAGAAAACAACCAAAAATCAGGGAATGAACCGAATTTAAGGAAACTTTCAGTGTTGATATATTATTGAATAAAAGATATAATGCACCAGTTATTTTATTTAAAAACTTTTACATTTTTTCAGGTCAATTAACTTTGAATCGCGTATCTTTCAGAATCTGCGTTACGCCTCAAAGATACGTGGTTAAAAGTTCTCTTCTGAAAAACTAATTTGAGAGCCTCCCTAATGTAGCGAAAGGTATTCATTAACTTTCTGTTGAGAATAATTAGTGATTTTGTAGAAAATATTTAAAATCAATATTAATTTCAATTAAATAATGGTTTGATAAGTTATTGATTAATAGAATTATATATATATATATATATATATATATATATATATATATATATATATATATATTGTATTACACACACACATATATATGTATATGTAATTAAATTTTTCCTAATAATTAATAAATTTTCAAGCCATTGTTTAATTTAAACTGTAATTATATATATATATATGTGTGTGTGTGTGTGTGTGAGAGAGAGAGAGTGTGTGTGTGTAAATACCATATTCTGACCTTTCTTTGTTCATTCTTTACCTGTATATACTTATATAGAATATGAATACCTCTCTTAGTTCGAAGTTCAGTTGCAGACTCACCAAGTGTTTGGAGTACATGCGTCTCTCTGTGTCGTTCGTCTGAAAGATAAATATAAATCGTCTGGTCGAGGTTTTGGGTGTGCATAAGTTTAGACTTGTTTGTGTGTGTCTGTGTCTTCGTTTTGATTTAGATATTGTCTGTCGTTGCGGATATATAAAAGCGGCCTCTTTTCTTGTTTTTTTGTTTTATGCGAATTGAGGCGGAGGTGAACAAAGAGGACAATTGAGTGGTAGGCGGAGTAATAAATGCAAATTCTCCTTTAGTGCATCGTTTGTGTTGTCCCTGTGGGTGTGCGTCGGATTTTTGTTAGTGTATGCAACGCACATAAAAAGACATCGATACAACGCAGAATGCATATAGGTCAAATAGAAAGTTAGGTCACTTGTTAATAGACTGACAATTTGACACCCTCATGGGTCACGGAGATTCACATACTATTTTCAGCTTTCAGTTTTAAAAGATTTGTCTAAATGTTTGTGTCTATGTATAACCAAAATTCCATGTGTCCCAGTTTTCTTTTTCTTACCTCACCATTTCAAGTTAACTGTAAATACATTTCAATAGTTTCTTAGAAACGAATTACATAGGATAGGTTACAAGGTATGAGTTAGACAGCTTTAGTTGGGACCCATAAATGTTCCCGGGGACTCATTCAAAGCAAATATGGGCATCTCAGGACGCACTAAATCAAAAAGCTATCAGCATCATTTTATATATATATATATATATATATATATATATATATATATATGTGTGTGTGTGTGTGTTGAAAGAATGAATAAAGGAAAGAAAGTATAGAAAGGATAATTTTAATCAATATTACTTACACGTGTTTCGGTCAGGAGTTTATCTATGTGTACATTATTCAAACTATTATTATTTTTAAATAAACAAATGAAATAATAATAATAGAAAAAATGTAGAAGTGTTCCGCACACAAAGAAAATTCGACCTTTATCAGAGTGAATCCTTATTTAAAATTTTTATATTTAAAATTATATATATATTATATACATTAAATATCACCAGGGCTTGATTTTTGAGCAAAAATACTGAAGGTTTGATTTATATTCGTGAAGATAATTTTAAAAAAATTAAATTTAGATGATAACAGACTATATTTTTTTTGGTAGGGGGTTAATATTTTAAATAGTAGACATTGATTTTTCTTTTTAGAGTGGCTGCATCAACGCAAGGTCTTTTTTACATAGGGATTTTAATGGGGCATACTACCAGGATCCAACTCGCGATTCAATAATAATGTATCTATGGGACTACCCTTTTTTGCATCCCCACTACCCAGGCAACGCCGGGTAGCCACTTCTAGAATAGTTACAGGGAGCAAAATCGCGTTTTTTTTAACCGTCCTCGAGTTTTTGCCTCATTGATTGAATTCGATTATCCTGATTGGAATATGTGAAGATGAATAGCTGTATTTAGCCGAGATAAAAGGGAATGTCTTATCTTCAAGAGGAATTAGGTTTATAAATTCACAACAAACATAACACTCCATCTATGGATAAATAGTAGGACAGACTGAGCTTTTTAGTCTTGGTAATGTTGGTTAGTTGGATTTTACGGCATGTCGACACTTGTTGGGTTATTTCATGCTGAAGGTGTTTGTTTATTCATTCTTATAGGGTATTTTTTAAAAAATGAACTCCTTTTTAAATTGTTTCTTTTTTTATTTTTTATTTAACCCATAGATTGTAAGGCAACCTATATTGCAGAAGGAAAACCCAGATAGGGTCAACGTGAAGTTCAAACTAGCTGTACTCCGCTAAAACATTGACCTTGTGTCACATCCTGCCCGTGACGGAGGGGTTTGGTAAGTACACGAAGGAAGCGATCCATTTCTTTCACAACATGAAAAAGTGGGTCGTTTCCGCCCGTAGATAATTTATTTTTTAGCTCAGCTTGCAGGTTCTACCTAATCAAAGGCAAAAATGTATAGGTGTGTTGGGATTGTCTGCCCTTTGCCTGGAAGAGTTATCTTCCCGCTGGGTTTCCGTTTGCGACCACCAGGGGTCTGTAGTATTTTAGCGCCTGATTCAAACTCTCTCACTCTTTTCTTCCTCTTCTCGGACTGGACGACATGGGTTAGACATTTGTGTCTAACCCCCCCCATGGGGGTCTCTATCTCCCACGTACGGACTAAGTCAGTAAGTGACTTAAATCTTATGGACTATCCATAACTCCTTCTATATTTTATATGTACATCTAGGTATCTCTTTTATACCTAAATATTGTATTTCCGTTCATGAATGTGTCCTTTTATTATATCTTATTTGTATTATCTACTATGTATCTTGTATTTCATGTTACTAGCAAATATATGCACCCTCCGGGTGCAAGTATTAATATCATAAAATATTATATTAAATTAAAAAGTCTAAAGAAACTAAATAAGAATGCAGATAAATGATTTGAAACAGAGAGGGGTATAATCGAGAAATATAACAGCTGAAGCTTTCTCTTCTATCACCCCGTCTTTCCTTGACAAACTTTTCTAATTTAACTATTTAGTTAAATTAGGAAGTAAAGAATAAAATGACAGTTATTTCTTCTTGTTAATGGATTTCTTTTAAGATTTATCCCCGAGATTTGCTCATATTCATTAAGATAAAATCAAATAATTAGAAATCAACAATACAAGCACATATTTATTAAAATCAAATTTTAAAATCAATATGCAAATTAGGCTTGCCGTTCAAACTGTAAACCGGTATTTGTTATACATATAAATACAATTGCCTGTTATTAGTACGTAGATATGGCCAGCAGTATTAATAATGAAAAACGATTTTATTGATAAATGAGGCTTAAGAAAAAATGATTAATGGAGAATGTGATGTATAATAACTAAATGGATAGTGACTTGAGTAGTGATATAGTTTCGGTTACAGAGAAACAAACATAATCTCCATTATAATAAGATATGTTATTCCATGTGCCTGTATTAAAGTCCATGTTATGTTTAACACACTTGTCGGAGTTTATTCGTTTCAACAAGTTATACCAAATATTATAACCTTGAACCTTACAGGTGATTAGGTTAGTAAAAAAATATAAGTAAATCGTGTTTTTAGCAGAAAACATGCTCTATCCAACGGTATCAGTGTGCTCCCTGCATCCGTTATAGTTTCCATGGAAATGGATACTATACTATATTACCAAATTGCAGATGAAGAAGCAAGGAAAGGAGGGCTCTCAAAGTAGTTTTGACTCACGAAAAGAGTGTCCCTTGGGTTTGAATTCAGAGTTTTGTTTCTCTTAGACCAATTGCCTAAAAACAAGGTTAAAGAGCTTAGTCTGCCCTACTATTTACTTATAGCTGGAGGGGAAACAGTTGGATTCGTACCTTTCCCACTGTGTGAAATGCAAGCAGCCTTGTCCAGGATGTGAACTCGTGTCGACGCATCCATTTCCTACGACAGTAACCATTACACCGCGCGCCTCTAATATGAATATCCTTGGCGAAGGTATGCATCCAACTACTCTCCTTCCAGCTATGGATTAATAGTAAGGAAGACTGGGCTCTTTAACATTGGCTACGTAACAAGTCTAGAAGGAAAACTCTTAAACTCCGCTTAAGAAATAGACCTGGTGTCATATCCTACTCATGCGGAGGGGTTGTTATATATATATATATATATATATATATATATATATATAATCTTGACAAAGGGTGAAAATTCACCTGAAATATCGGAATAAATTGAACCAGGGACAGAAGAACAGCTGGATATTGAAACACTTTTTTTTTTGTTCTGTTTTGTTTTCGTTCACTAGTTTATTTCCATGCTTCATAAAACCAGAAAACAACGTTCACAAGAACAAAGTTTATACGCATTAATTTATAAATATGAATATATATTTTCAATCGATTAGTGATGTAAAGCTCTTGAGAGAGAGAGAGAGAGAGAGAGAGATTTCTATAATGATGAATATAAAAATATATATAAATTGAGAGAGAGAAAGAGAGAGAAATTTCTATAATGACTGAATATTAAAAAGATTAGTACAAAATAAAAAACACCCTCCGGTCGATGTAAAAATAGATTGTTGAAACATATTGCCTGAGGGGTGGGAGTAAAAAATTCAATGTCAGCGAGTTTGTACCCTAAGTAAGTAAAATCATCAAATTCATTAAAGGATTAAAAAATAGAACAATTTGAAACGTAAACTTTAAATATGTATTAAAATAAAACAAACCATATATAGATATATAATACCAGTCACGTATTTATTAAAACTTGTTTTAAAAACCAATGAGGACTGTCTAATGCTGCATGTTCAAATTTTGAGTG
>CM042165.1:23914643-23929643 GCA_023376005.1 Doryteuthis pealeii
TCCCACCGACGTCAGCGGTCGGTGTTCAAGCCTAACTAAGATTTCAAAAGCTGAGTTTCAAGTCTGACATATCTTCCATATTTGGAAATAATATATATATATATATATATATATATATATATATATATATATACCAACCTCTCCACACGAACCGGATGCGACACAAGATCAATTTCTTAAGCGGAGTTTAATAGGTTTGAATTCAGAGTTTTCCTTCTCCTCGACTGGTTACCTAGCCATGGTTAAAGAGCACAGTCTGCCCTGCTATTTACCTATAGCTGGAGGGAGAATTGGATTCATACCTTTCCCAAGTGTATTAGCGCCATGGGAAATTCAAACAGCTTCGTCCAGGAATTGAACTCGGGTCGACAAGTCTATTTCCTACGACTCTAACCATTACACTACACGCCTCCATGTTTGGAAAATAAGTGCAACACTTTAATTTCCCAAGACCTGAACTTAATATAATTTTAATTTAGTTATCTCTCTGTTATTGTACGTCTGTCTGTACGTCTCTCTCTCTCTCTCTCTCTCTCTCTCTATATATATAATATATATATATATATATATAATATATATATATATATATCCCCATCATGCAAGGATTTTGTCACCTGACCCCTGGGGTCCAAATCTCCAGTCAATTTTTCATAATCTCCCTTTTTACAATGTCTTTCCACCACCAATCTCGCTCGTGGAAAGATACTGTTCTCAGCGGCTCCTAGAACCCGGAAGTAGCCCACAACTCAACGGCACACTGTGACACCCTAAGCCTTCAGTTGGTAAAGTTATCTAAAAATAATAGTATTCCTCTTTACTAATCCCATAACCTGGTCGGTCGGATTTTACGGCATGTCAACCATTGTTGGATTATTTTATGCCGAAGACATTTTATTTTATTCATTCTTGTTGGATATTCAATTTTTTTCAAACTCAATTTTTAAAAACATCTTTTTAATACTAATTTTTAAAAAATCAATTTAACCCATAGATGGGACCCTAACAATTACTACCACTCCGGGTCAGTAATAATATATTGTAATGGCGATAAAGGGGTGCTCCACACTACCCAAAGTTTCAGAATTTGAACTTCATTAAATGCCGTTTAACGTCATACTCAGGACACTAAGACCCTCAGGACCAACAACTTCTAGCAAATATATGATAAAGAGGGTTGGGGTTTCTCATAAAGACAATAAGGTCGGAGCAATCATATAGGTGCTAGGGATTGACTGGACCAGCCGATTGTGCGGAAGGGGCATTAGTAAGAGCCAAAGTGGAGTGTTGCAAGACATGGAGTGCTCAACCTCCAGATTCCATCCTTAAGCATCATGGGCCGCCACCCACGCACAAAAGGTGACCACATAAGGTGGGGGGTGGCTTTTACCCCTCTGGAGTGGTGTATTCCAACAGGGCAGTTCATAACTTGGTTTGGTCGTGAGGGTGCTACTCGTCTATTCTATGTTCGGTAGGAATAGTCTGGCGGCGCCCATCCCTCTCCAAGTCGTTTAAATTCTGTTTTTCTTGTCCCAGACCGGTAGCATTAACAAGATGAAAGAATCCAGTCTTCTCTACTATCGTGCTCATAGCAGGAGGGAGAATAGTTGGATTCATACCATTCTCAAGGTTATTAGTGCTATGCGAAATGGAAACACCCTCGGCCAGGATTTGAACTCAGGTAGCCAAGTTCACTTCCTATGACGATAATCGTTACTCAATGAGCACCACCATAAATAAAATGTATCATCATTAAGTCGTGCCGACAGCACGGATCTCCATGATACCATAACTCGCCATCCCTATCGTCCATCTCCCCCCACCACCAACACACACAATTTGAAGGTCCTCTGCATAACATCCCGTATCCCTGTCGAGTTGACCGATGGAGATTTTTGCTGACCGACCCATGCTGGTGTGTCCATGTGCAGGTCCTACCGAAGAACGTCACTTATGAGCTCGTCCTTGTTTCTCCAACAGTGTCCAGCATCAATAACAAAAATATGGTTTGCATGTCGTAAAACCAACCAGCCAATGTCACAATCGTTTTTATTTCATTATTTTAATCATTTCTAAAAAAAATTTTTTTAATTGTTGATATGAAAGGAGCTAGTCGACTCAGTGTTAGTAAAAATGAGAACACAACATGTATTTTTACGGAGGTACTGGACACACGTACTTACACATTCATTTACTGAACTAAATATACAAGATGGAATAAAGACAAATTGTACACCTATTTTAGTGATGCATAGAACATGTCGCGAAGTAATTGACTATATAGTTCCGGAAACGCGACTTACAGGCAGTAGCCCCATATGACCGAGGGACTATTTTAGTTGGTAAAAATTAACAAGACTCTTAAAAGTCGGTTGGTTAGAAACTAAGGGGGTGGCAAGGAGTTTAATGTTTTATGTTTAAAAGGTAGCAGGATATTCTTGGTGCGTATTCCTAGGGTTTGCTTTTAGCCCCATCTACCGGATGGAATTCAAGGAAAGAAAAGGAAGAGACAAAGACAGTTTAAGGATTTAGGCTTTATTCACGGGTCATAACTACCACGTGGTAAGGAAAATCTTCCCTGGCCAGTTGTAGTGTCTAAACACAGTTAAGGCCTAAGTCCGAATGGCCGAGAGATTATCTTGGGGTCGGAAATGGGTTCTTTTTCTGCTCGGAGGTCTTTTCCGGTGTGAAGGCTCATGGGAGTTTATTTATTTTTATTTTATCTTAATCCCCACAAAACAAGCTTTTAGCGTTACTGTCAGTTTCACGAATTTCTTTAAGTACGATAATCGTTCCGTCGCAAGAATAGTTGGATTCACACCATTCACAAGGGCATTAGCGAAATGCAAACAGTCTGGGTTAAGATTTTTTTAAATTGAAGTAGATCACTAAGTAGGCCTGAGTCTATTCTAGTAGTAACCAGGTTTTGAATTCAGAGTTTTTCCTTCTCCTAAACTGGTTGCCTAACCAAGGTTAAAGAACACAGTCTGTCTTACTATTTAGCTGGAGGGAGAATAGTTGGATTCATACCTTTCCCAAGTGTATAAGCGCTATGTGAACTGTGGCTTCGTCCATGAATTGAACTTGGATCGACGAGTCATTTTCCTGAGACTCTAACCAGTACACTACCGAGCATCACAATTTTCTTTCGGGTAGCCGAATTTTTCTTATTCTTTGTAGTTTGTAGGGTATATTTTTTTCCGAGTTTAGTCGTTATTTTTAATCTAGTTTTCTCTCGCGAATACCGGATACTTTTTGTTGTTGCATCCGGTAATAATTTTGTTGATGCCGTATGATAAAGGGTTTGTAATTTGGGGATGTTTTAAGCCACGTGTGTCTGAAATGTTAGATAAAGCGTGTAAATGTCTATTATTGGTGGTGTCGTCGGGGTGCGGGGGCGTGGGCCATGTGTGTGGCCGGCGGCGACAACATCTGGTAAAAAAACGAGCGGTTAATTAACACCGATGAGCGAAAAGATAAAGAAAAGCTGTATGTACATTTTGGACGACAGAGATCGTTGGCGGTGAGAGATGAGATCACCAGATAAGCCCGACGAGATCTTGAAGCCACGCGCGCCGAGGGTAATGTCATACCGTCACGCACAAGTGTACAACAAAAGACTCAACAGAAAGGAAAAAAAAAAAAACTCACAAAAAACGCCCCCCGCCCCCAATAAATACGCGAAGAAAATTCCCGCAAGACTATCTCAGAATATACAAAATTTTAGACTGATAATATTTTTTTATTATTACTCGCAAGAATATGCACCCTCCGGGCGTAAGTATCTAAGTCTTAATGTAATGAAATATATTAAATTAGAAAAATTAACAAAATTAAATAAGAACACATATAAAAAGATTACATTTATTTTAATGATATTCTAATTGGTTTCCATATAACATCATTCATACGATTGATTTTAAAACGTTGGAGAATAAAACAATAATGTTAGAGATCAATAACAGTAATTATTTATCAAACCCGATTTTGTTAAAACCAGTATGCAAATTAACACACCATATATTATAAAAACCTTTATTTCTTAGTGAAATATTAGACACATTGCAGGATTTTAAACGCACTAATAACAAGGGCTGTTTCGAGGCAAATCTAACTCGGATTTTCAAAGAGACATTATTAATAAATAAAATTATTCTATTCTTGGTATTAATGATTTGAATATAAATGAAATACTTATTGATAAACTTACGCAATTCCTGAGTGTATTGTGACGCAAGCAGTGACGTAGTTTCGGTTACAGACGGACAGACACCGAATCACGATTATAATAAGATTTGTAGTTTGTCTATTAATTCTCTAAGAAGTAGGTATTTACCCAACCCGTTCGCCGCGAGGTAACAAGTATGAGGAATCCAACGAGGATCGAACTCGCTATTTAGTAGTACTGGATCTGCGAGACTAGCTTGGAAACCATAACATCACGATGGGAAGCCCTTTTCTCTGTTAATCTAACTATAACCCGTCGGTCGCTACTGAGCTAAAGGGCTCACTGAATTTCCGAAATTGGCCGTCAAGATCGGATTTTCTGCATCAACCATGGATTGCAGAGTCTCTGTATTTGCTGAAAGTCTAGCCGAATGCCCACGTTGTGTTCGGATCTCAAACGACTAGAAATCTGCTATAGAAACTGATTTTCAAGGTTAACGGCGGCCTAGTGGTCACATAAAAAACAACGACTCTTTTTCTTTTTTAAAAACTCAACAACATTTATATTCAAATAAAAGAATACAAACAATTATTTCTCAATGCTGTGGATCTAATTAATAACTTCTGGTCGGAATACAATCAGGCTCTGCAAATTGTTCAAAACAGTTCGTAAAGTTGCCTAAGTTTTTCAATAGACTTAGCTGAAGTCAGTTTCTGTCGGCTCTCGGTATTTGCGTCAATCTTCTCTACTAGCCCAGTCAGCTAATCTGCAAGCACGCTTGGTCTCGTCTGCTTTATCGTCCAAAAACGTCTCAGTTAAATAATATCTCAGCCGGACATTCTGATTTCCGGCTGACGTGGAGATATTAGAAATTTTCTCTGTACCTCCCACCCTGGCAAGGGTACCGCCCTCTCCTCGGTTCTAACTACCAATAGAATTCAATTCCGCTAAATCGACAGAGGCTCAGTTCTTCCAGTGTTCTCAAGTGTTTTCCAACAAAATGTGGGATCTTAGATACATATGGGTTTAATTCGTTTCTTCCGGTCATCTATAATATTTTCAACAAAAAGTTTATCTTTTTCTTAAGTGGAAAAAAAGAAAATAATAAATTTTTTTCTTCAAGGGTCCAAGATAATCATGGTCAACCGACTTCCTGATCATCTTCCTCCGCGCCATTAGTCTGGTTATATCAAAAGGCTGTTTCCAACAATCACAGCCAAATCAAGTGGACTCACCGGGAGGTCTCCCAAGCCACTTGAGCCTCTGCAGTTTCGACCCCTTCAGACATTCCAGTTACACTGTGTGGTCCTATGATCACCATAATCTGTTTTGACATACTCACAACTCAAGCCATCGGACGATTTCCATTTCTGTCTTTTTTTCTTTCTTTCTTTTTCTAATTTCAAACAATGAATCGGTCACATAAGTATTTACCCAATGCGTTCGTCACGGGTAGGATGTGACACCAGGTCGCGAGTATGGGACATCCAGTGAGGTTTGAACTTGCAATTCAGTAGTAATGGATCTGCGAGACTAGCTTGCTAATCATTACACCGCGATGGAACGCTCTCTTAACCAACTCATTTGTCACGGGTAAGATGTGACACAAGGTCGCAATTATGGGACATCAGCGAAGATCGAACTCGCTATTAGTTAATATACATAGTTATATAGGTTAGTTTATATATATATATATATATATATATAATAATCTCAACTGGCAAACGTCGTCAGTGCAAACCAAAATTGAGGTTTAAGGACTGCCCCAAGGACACTCTGAAGAACACCGTTATTTCTGTGGGGACTGAGAGAAGCTAGCTTGTAATAATAGACCTGGCTGGAGAGCCACCATCTACCTGTCCGTGGAAGAATTTGAGTCCAACCGAATTAAACACCAAAATTGAAGTGGGCTATTAGAAGGGTAATTTTCAATCCAGCAACATTCAAAGTGGAGAAGTTCCAACATGTAGTTTAATGTGGAAGAGTATGTCTCTCAAGGGATGGCCTGGGGAGTCATCTGAGAAAACACAAGGATAGAGTGTCAAATGCTACTGGCACCAAACTATGATACCCCCCCCCCAAAAAAAACAACAGGAAATGGTCTTACTCAAACAGGAGTTGACAGCCAACAACAACAACACACACACACACACATATATATATATATATATATATATATATATATATATAAGAAATGACCTACCGGTAAAAATATTTGGTTGGTATAAGTGTTAGTCATATAAGTCAGCGTTATAACAAATATAAAGTGCAGTTAACTGTAATTAATCAATGTATTGATTAATTCAGTGGATATAAGCCTGAAAACCCTTATGGTGAAACTCGAGTACGTTATTTCTGTACACACTATAATAATAATGATAATAATAATTATATATATATGTAATTTACTCCTGAATTTCGTCTGATGATTGTATTTTTAACACACAAAACATTTAGTCATGAAAGCAAGAGGTATATATCAATTTCTTTTAGTTTTATGCTGCTCTGCTGGCCAGTATTTGAGCACTTTCTTGATTTGTATTCTTATTTCAGTACATGAGATAGGTAATAAAAACATACGTTACACGACTGATTGTAGAGATGTTCACTGCGGTATAGCACCCCCGGCGGTCGGAAGAAACAAACAAACAGTGGGTGATCGTCTGGTACTGAAAGCGATATTTAATGATTATTTTCTGAGAGGTTGAACAGCAAGGTAGGGGTCTGCCTTCCTTGTTTCCAGGAATCAGAATCCCCAGTATAATTTTAATCATAGCGCCATGTAAACAAAAATATAACTTCGATTTTTGATAACAAATGTATATGTGTGTATGTATATATATATATATATATATACTAATATATCTATATGTATATACATATTAGGTTGTTATAAAAATAATGGCCGATTGAAGTGCTAGGTTTTGAAATGTCATTTTAACATAGAATTTGTTGTTTGTTTCAGGTGAATTTTTGCATATATAATAATTAATGTGTGCTCAAAAATAGAATTTAATTTATTTTCAGATAGAAAGTATTTTTGAAAAATAGGGCCTTCAAAGATGAACATGTCTAAACATGACCTTCGCCTTCTTATGTTGCATGAGTTCAAGTTTGGGCACAATGCCTCCGAAACTGCTGCCAATATCAACAAAGCATGGGGAGATGAATCCACAAGTCATCGGACTGTACGAAGGTGGTTCCAGAAATTCCGCAGTGGAGATGAGTCTTGAAAATGAAGAAAGCAATTAAACTTGAATAGCATGAAACCAATGCTAAAATATATATTTATTATTCATTTATATACATACATATATATCATATGTACATACATACATATATACACATGCATGCATCTCATTTAGTGGTCGTGCTGAAAAGGAAGGAATTCAAGGAACGAGAAAGAGACAAAGGCAGAAGGTGGTTTTATGACTTAGGTTTTATTGACCGGTCATAGTCGCCCATGACAAGGGGATATCTCCCTGACTAGTAGTGGCAACTAGATCCAGTTAAGGCCTAAACTCGAATGGGCGAGATATTCTTTTGGGGGTCGGAAGTCGGTCCTTTTTCTCGCACATGCGCGGAAGGTTCTTCCGATGAAGGCTCATGAGTTTATTTTTTTATTTAATTTTATTCTAATCCCCCATATATATATATATATATATATATATATATCTATGTGTATACATATATATGTGTGAAGAAAAGGAAGTGAACCCGACGGATTAAGCAAATTGAAAAAACATAGGTTTAAATAAGTTGAGTGGTAAGTTTATTGGCCGACGCTGCAGTGTTTCGATCTATCAATTAGATCATCTTCAGGGCATTTGTTGGTATATGGAAGGTGATAAAAAATTTTTATCACAGAATAACGAGAAAAGCAAGTGATAGTCTTTGTTTATTAGTTCAAAATTTGAAGTCTGAAGAAAAGACGCTGAAAAAAGTGGACGGTTTGAAATATGACGTCAAATATTCTCTTTTACGGTGTGAGTATGAGAGTGTGTGAGTGTGTGTATCGAAAATATATATGTATGTACATAGGTTGGTTGTATGGCTTTATGGCATATCAACCCTTTTCGGATTATTTAATGCCGAATCAAGTCATTTTTCATAGACAAAAGATTGCTTACACTACCTGCTATGGCTTATGTGGTCACCCAATTAAATATTGAACAGGCACATCGTTGCTTTATTTTGGTGTTGGCTGCTTGGGTTGGTTGGTCGTACCGTATTACGGCACATCAACTCTTTCCGGGTTATTACAATGCCGAATGAAATTATTTTGGTATTCAGTTTGATGTATTATTTTGATGTTAATTTCTTGTATTTCTTTCTTTTTGCTTATTTTTGTAATTGTTGTTCCTTTGAGTGGTGTGGAAGAGTACCTTTTAAGGTAAGATCATACACCCGGTGAAGTTCTTAAATATTTTACTCAATATATAGTGGCGTAATGGTTAGCGTCGTAGGAAATTGACGCAGCGAGACGAGTTCAAATCCTAGACGCGGCTGACCACATTTCACATCACGCTAGTACCTTTGGGAAAGGTATGAATCCAACTATTTCCCCTCCACTATAGGTAAATACTAAGGCAGACTGGGGTTCATTAAACTTGATACGGCAACCAGTCTTAGAGAAAGAAAACTCTGAATTCAAACCTGTTAAATTCCACTTAAGAAATTGACCTCTTGTCACATCCTACTCGTGCGCAAGGGTTGATATATATATATATATATATATATATATATATATATATATAATTCCATGTCAAATCATCAGGGCTATGTCACCCACCCCCTTCAATTTTTCTGAAATTTTGTACAGGTGTAGACTAGGTTAAAATTAGACAATCCCCCAAAATTGAGCTTCCAATTCGAAATATTCGCCGAGTTATGTCGATTTTAAACTCGAAAAATTTGAGGGGGGGGGCGAAAAAAATGGCGACATTTTGTAATCTATTTTTGTCTATAAAATGTGTTCTAGAGCTCCCTTACTTCTAAAAATTGGTTTATAGAAGCTTTTAGGCCTGAGGAATCCACAAATTAACCCTTTTTACGTTATTAATGATTTCTAATTTTTTTAATGCAAGATCAATAAGTGAAAAAATCACAATGTGGCACTACATATAATTTCTTTGTTCCTTTAAATTATTATTCTACATGTATTGGACATTATTAGTACCAAAAATGGATTTTTTTTTATCACAAGCGAAATTACAACATCAATTAAAGTTTGGCACTACAAAATTTCAGAAAAATTGAAGTGGGTGGGTGACAATTTTATTTTTTTCCTGATGATTTGACATGGAATTGCCCATATATGTGCGTGGTGAAATGGTTAAAGTCATGGGAAATGCACTTAGCACTAATACTCTTGGGAAGGGTAGGAATCCTAATCTCCCTCCAGCTATGGATAAATAGTAGGGCAGACCGGGCTCTTTAACCTTGATTAGGCAACCGGTCTAGGAGAAGGAAAATTCTGAATTCAAACCTGTTGAACTCCGCTTAAGAAATTGACTTTGTCTCACATCCTGCTCGTGCGGAGGGGTTGGTAAATATATATATATATAATGAATGCAGACGTTTTTCTTAATTCTTTATCTCTTTTTTATTTAATTCTATTTACGTTAATTTTTAAAAAATCGAATAATATAAAATATATCAATAAATCTATTTTCTCTTTAAATTAACATTTTCGAGAAAATTTAATTTATTGATTATTGGGAAAATTTTATTTTCAATTTCGCTGTATCGATTAACCTTCATTTAAAAACTGCTAGATCAATCAAATAATGAATAATCTTTAGCAGACAAAAAAAAAGAAGCGATTTTCAGTTTTGAAAATTCCTTTTTAGATATATACATCCTTGTTTATATAGTATTCCCTGTCAACAGGTGACCTTCACATTCACGTTTTAGTCAATAGCCGACTTTTACAAAACTCTCAACAACTGGCCTCATTGCGTCATCAGAACACATGGTTGTGCACAAGGCACGTCGCAAGGATGTTTGTGTGTGTGTGTGTGTGTGTGTGAGGAGAGGGGGACATATCTAGGTTAGGGCACGAGTATAAATGTGGTGAGTCAAAATTGTTTATGCTGTAAAAATTAGTACAACTCAAAATTTAGTTCATGTTACTTTCACGGGATGGGACCCGCGTGGACCATGTTTTCGTCAACATTTCTTCTCTTAACCCCCACCCCCACCCATTGAAGATTTTAAACGGGTACAGGTCATATCTTTAAAACAACATCGACTGAAATGGTAGAATTTATTTTCAAAGGATTTAAACAAGGTTCATTTTCATTGTCACGAGACATTTAAAGAATAGATGTTTACATTATTTTTTATATTTTTTTTTTTTACTATTTAAACGAAATTGGTAGATACTGCCAAAATGTTGGCTCATTTTCATTTTAAAAACGAATTACTTTTAGACAAACAAATATCGAAGTATAATTTTTTTCACTGATAATCACCGATGACATTTTATCTCGTATACAACAGAGTAAAAAATCTCCGAAATTTATTTTTTATTTTTTTTTACGTTTAATTTTCAGATTTTCGGTACTTATTTTCTATTTGAAGTGCTCCTTTTAATTTTTTTTTCTTCTGTTCACACCTTCGGTCTTTTGTCTTTTTATTCATACTGTAATTAGTCTCGAAAGTATATAACCCCAAAGATATTTTTCGCCCTAAAAAAAAGGGGAGAGAGGTAAAAATTAATTGACCTGGAAAAAAAAAAAAAAAAAAAAAAGAAACCAGAAAGTTTTTAAATAGAATAACTGACGCATTATAAAATTCATTCATTGATAAATCAAAACTGAAAATCTTATTAAAATCGGATAAAATTTGGTAAATTATTTTCAAATGCGCGGGGGGGGGGGGGGGGTTATTTTGTAAAATACGTCTGTAAAGTCAAAATTGACAAATCCTAAAATTAGTGTTGGCCGTTGAAGTTGCGACAGTCACAATTTAAATGAATATTATTTGTCTGTATTTTTCAGATGAGGCTTTATGTGAATAATTTTAAATTTTCAGACTGTTGGTGAGATTTCCTTTACCTCTTCACTTACACATTTAACCCTCCCCTGTTTCCTTTTCTTTTGCCTCTCATCTTATCACTATGTACACCCCCTAATCGTCTGCCCGACCCCAAAATTACCTTTTCAGCATAAAGGAGACTGTGGAACCCATTTTGAATAAATTCGAAAAAGCTTCGCAAAAGACCGAAGCGAAATATCATTTGAATTTAGTCGTTCTGCTGTTTTATCCGCATTTTCCCTCTATTTTCAACCATATATATATGTGTGTGTGTGTGTGTGTGTGTGTGTGTGTGTGTGAGTATGTGTAGTATTGTGAGAAATTTGAAAAAACCCAGGTTTAATTAAAATGAGTGGTAAGTTTATTAGCCGACGCCGCAGTGTTTCGATCTGTTAAGTAGATCTTCTTCAGGGCTTTTGTTGATATAAGGAAGAGTAAAAAAAAAATATCACAGAATAATGAGGAAGACTGTGAAAGTCCTTGTTTATCAATCTGTATTTATAAACCTGTGTTTTTTCAAATTTCTCACTATACTACATACCGTCGGATTCACTTCCATTTCTCTTCACACACACACACACACACACACACACACACACACACACATATATATATATATACTTTTAAAAAGAAAGAAAAACTTAACTAACCGTCATTTGACTATTATGTATTTATTTCGACCAGAACTAAATAAATGAGCTCAGTCTCATCAGATAGCCGACTACATAATGACCAAGAAAACAAACGAGAATAAAGAATGTTTTTCCTTTTCTTTCTCTTTTTTTATAAGACTAATAAAATATCTCCTCTTCAAACACACACACATAAAACCTTTTATATTGTGACAATAATAACAATAACAGAAAAGCAACAAAACAAAAAACAGGAGATACTGAGGATCCCAAATAGAAATTTCACCAACAATTGGATACTTTAACCTTATATATATATATAGGGGCTGGGTTAGCTCAGTCGGTAGAGTGTTTGGCTAGAAACCACAAGGTTCCTAGTTCGATACCGGTCCTCACTAACTCAGCGTATGAGTAGCACAGGGATCTGTGCAGTGAAGTAAGGAGCTGGTGCTTGGTGTGGTGCTCCACCTCAGACGCCAAAACAATATCCTTGGTCTAGCGCTATTGAAAAGGGGATAGACTCCCTCGCTGACTGGCTAATACCGACTTTAGGCCGCCCCGACGACTTTACTTATATATATATATATATATATAAAAGTAAGTGTATTTAGGCAGCATTTTTTCTTTTATACAGGTTTCGTTGAATTGAACAGACAATTCCTGTCTGACAAGTCTTTCGTTGATCCGTTCTAATCTTCGGGCCATCCTTCTGGTGTCAGGGTGGAACTGGTATACCAGTCCACCGAATGTTTCGTTACTAGCGCTTTCGACAATACACTTTGCCATCCTCAGGTGGGAAAACGATGGAATAGTTTTCATGTCTCGTTTTTAACGAGAACGAGTAGAAGCAAGGAATTAGTGGGAGGTTTTTGGAATGGTAGTAGTTTGAACAAAGCAGTGGTGATTTTTTTGGAGGGGGGCATGTATATATATATATATATATATATAAAGGTAATCCAAATGACCGCTAAGTAAGGGATGATTCTATTTTGGGATCTTCGAAATCTCACTGTACTACAACCATACTGTATGGTATTGTAGTTGCAAACATATATGCTGATACAAGGATTTTTATAAATCCCTTAAAAGAGTTCAATGTATAATAATCAATAAATTGAATTATATACAGAGCAATATTTAACTTTCAAAGAAAGAAAAACTGGACCATATGACCTTTAGGCACCCCTTTTGCGATCTCGTTTCATAAGGACATTTTTTTCATTTACACCGTCAAAATCCGGTTGTTTGTTAACAGACGATTTTTAGAGTTTTTTAAAATTATAAAACTAACCCCTAACCCTAACCCTAAACCCTAACCCTAACCTCTAACAAACAACCGGATTTTGACGGTGTAAATGAAAAAAATGTCCTTATGAAACGAGATCGCAAAAGGGTTACCTAAAGGTCATATGGTCCGAAAAAATTAACAAACCATCATCTAACCTCATCAGACGGGATTTACAAATTTATAAAACCCGTTTGATGAGGCTAGACTCATTTTTTTAAGTTCCTGGTCGAAATCAAAATTATAACGGGATGACGGTTTGTTAAGTTTTTTTCTTTCTTTGAAAGTTATATATATAATTTAATTTTTTCTTACTAGCTGAACCCATGAAAAGTAAATATATAAACTAAATAATTGTATATAATAAATTGTATATACAAATTAGTACAAAGCGTACTTTTCCTGAGTTCAGTGAGTAAAACTAATTTGAATGAATTTGCTGAACGTCCATTACTGAAACAGAGGCGATACCATAGCCAATGAGAATTTTCCGAGGCGTGGTTATTGCTAGTTGAAAACTGAAACATTTTTGTAAGTCGAGATACGTGACACGTTGAAAATCCGCAAGTGATGTAATGCCAGTGATAATTATATACTGTCTCGTTGTCTGATTATGGTTTCGCATTAAATTCGGTTTGGCTTGTCATATTTTACACTTGCAGCTCTCAATTTGGGACGAGTTTACTTTAGAGCCGGTTTAGCTCAGTCGGTTCCTAGAGGTTCCTGTACCGACCCTCGCCAACTCAGTGAATGAGTAGCACAGGGATCTATACGGTAAAGTGAGGAGCTGATGGTAGGTGTGGTGCTCCACCTTAGATGCCAAAACAATCTCCTTGGTCTAGCGCTTATGAAAAGGGGATAGGCTTCATCGCTGTCTGGCTGATACCGACTTTAGGCCATCCCGACGAATTACTTACTTTAGATAAACACTTTGCTTTATTTCTGCAGATGTAGCCATTTTATGTCTCCGATATTTCCGGACGCTTCTACGGACTCGCCCCCTCCCCTCTCATGACCCCCTCTCTCTCCATTCTCTCTCTTTCCTTGATTTTTTTTCGTCCATTCTTTTTTTAAAATCGTATAATCTCTAATAATAAATGCGAATGTCAGTGTATCAGTGTGTCACATTTTTCAACTCCCAGAGGCGGTAGCCCTACATATCATACCATTAGTTGAGGGCACGTGGGTGTGACTGTTTGCATTTTACGTAGCGCTAATACTGTTGGGAAAGGTTCAAATTCGACTATTCTCTCCTTCAGTTATGGGTAAATAATAGCGCTGAATGGGCTCTTCAACCTTGGTATGGTATGCAACTGGTCTAGGAGAAGGAAAACTGAATTCAAACCAAAGGGGTTCTCTTCTCGTTAGTCAAAACTACTTTGAGAGTTCCTCCTTCTCTTTTCCTACCGCACATAACACTGGGGAACAATTTCTGTTGTGAAGGCAGAAGGTGGTTTTATTACTCAGGCTTTACTGAACGATGTCATAGTGGACTGTAGCGAGGGAAAATCTCCCTGGCTAAAAAGGACCAACTATACCCAATTACGGCCTTAGTGAGAATGACAGGGGGATTCTTTTTGGGGAAGGGAGTCAGTCCTTTTTGTCGGACCTGCGCAAAGGGCAAGGCCCGATGAAAGTCTATATTCTTTTTATTTTATTTTTTATTTGTGTATATTTTTAATCCCCACATATATACTCAATGCATGAAGTGTCATTGTTGGTCAGAAGGCCAGATTAAAAGCCCCCACAGGAGCTAGCTTAATTGCTATAAGATAGGGAGGCTTGTAACTCTTTGCCTACTAAATTTCCCTCATGGCTGCACAAATTTTCTTGATATTTTTTTTACCTGTATGAAAGTCCACGATATATTCAACTCA
>CM042165.1:23932143-23952143 GCA_023376005.1 Doryteuthis pealeii
ATCTATCTATCTATGTATCTCAGTCTGTTTCTCTCTATCTATCTATCTATCTATCTATCTCAGTCTGTTTCTCTCTATCTATCTATCTATCTATCTATCTCAGTCTGTTTCTCTCTCTCTATCTATCTATCTATCTATCTCAGTCTGTTTCTCTCTATCTATCTATCTATCTATCTATCTCAGTCTGTCTCTCTCTATCTATCTATCTATATATCTATCTCAGTCTGTTTCTATCTATCTATCTTCCTGTCAGTCTATCTCAGTCTGTTTCTATCTATCTATCTATCTTCCTGTCGGTCTATCTCAGTTTGTGTCTATCTATGTTCCTGTCTATCTATCTTCCTGTCGGTCTATCTCAGTTTGTGTCTATCTATGTTCATGTCTATCTATCTCAGTCTGTTTCTATCTATCTATCTATCTATGTTCCCTTTTATTTATCTCAGTCTGTTTCTACCTATCTATCAATCTATCTATCTAAATATCTATATATCTATGTTCCTCTCTGTCTATCTCAGTCTGTTTCTGTCTATCTATCTACGATCTTTCAAGACTCACGGGCAATCAAACCACCCAAGTGTCATACGAAAAAATCATACACGATCAATTGGTTAAGATGGACCATCACAGCAGCCCAAGCAAAGTCTCTTGCAGCCGATACTAAAATGTATAAATACATCAGCTGACAGCTCAAAAAGGAGTGCTAAAACATAACATCAACCACATGACCCCACACTGAAAATGCTGAGCTAAAAAGAATATCTGCACGAGTTAAACATACACACACACGCAAACACACACACGAAGAATTTGGAGGAATATTAAGACATTATTAGACAAACACACACACACACACACTCATAATGGGGTCACTTGTTGGCCGTGGGCGGTGACTCGTAATGCTTAAGGATGGAACCCTGGTAACTAATCAGTCCATGACATGCAATCGGCTGGTCACATCAAGCCCTAGCACCTATATGATTGTCCTCGCAATTTTTGCATTTCACTTAGCGCTAATACCCTTGGGAAAGGTATAAATCCTAATCTCCCTCCAGCTATGGGTAAATAGTAGGGCAGAGTGGGCTCTTTAACCTTGGTTAGGCAACCGGTCTAGGAGAAGGAAAACTCTGAATTCAGACCTGTTGAACTCCGCTTAAGAAATTGACCTTGTGTCACATCCTGTTCGTGCGGAGGGGTTGGTAAATATATATATGATTGTCCTCGCCCAATTGTTCTTATGAAAAAAAACCCCGACCCTTTTTATCATATAGGTGCTAGACTGGGGGTCTTAATGTCCTGGGTATGATGTTAAACTCTATCTGATGATGAAGTTCTAATTCTGGATCTCTGTGGAATGTGAAGTACCCCATCGTCATCATTACTCCCAGGTCCACTCTGACCCAGAGTATTGTTGAAAAGGTGAAGGAGTTCTCAAAGTAGTTTTCACTAACGAGAAGAGAACTCCTTTGGTTGAATTCAGTTTTCCTTCTCTTAGCTAAAAAGAGCCCAGTCTGCCCTACTATTTACCCATAATTGGAGGGAGAATAGTTGGATTCGTACCTTTCCCAAGAGTATTAGCGCTATGTGAAATACAAACAGCTATCAGATAATCAGGATTTCCTTTTTTTTTGCATTTCATCTTGGACGATCTCATCTTTAACCAGAAGGTGGTACAAGATGATAACAATCTTACTTTTAAGGAACACGAGTATTATTATTATTATTATTATTATTATTATTGATAAAGATAATCTATATTGGAATTAGCTCAGTCGGTAAAGCGTCAGACTAGGAACCATAAGGTTCCAGGTTTGGTACTCAGCGCATGAGTAGCACAGGGATCTGGACTGTAAAATGATGAGCTGATGGTAGGTGTGGTGCTCATCCTCAGATGCCAAAACAATCTACTAGGTCTAGCGCTAGTGAAAATGGGATAGAATCTCTCGATGTCTTGCTGATACCGACTTTAGGTCACGCCGACGACTTTTACTTCATTTTATAGTAATAAATACTATCTTAAAATTTGAAATCCGCTCCAAGCTTTTCAATCTAGATTTTCGTTAAAGGGCAGAGGTGACGAACATTTTATGGTATCTGCATGTGATATTTGGATTCGTACCTTTCCCAAGAGTATTAGCGCTATGTGAAATACAAACAGCCATCAGATAATCAGGATTCCCTTTTTTGCATTTCATCTTGGACGATTTGGACGGTTGCATTTGTAACCAAAGGGTGTTACAAGATGATAACGGTCTTGCTTTTAAGGAACACGATTATTATTATTATTATTATTATTATTATTATTATTATTATTATTATAAGATAATCTATATGGCAATAAAAACTACCTTAACATTTGAAATCCGCCCCCAAGCTTTTCAATCGATGTTTTCGTTAAAGGGCAGAGGTGACGAACATTCTATGATATCTGTAGTTACTTTAGCTCTTTGTATTTTTTTTTCTTCAAATTTCTAGCAACCTTTGTGGCAATGCGTGGTGAATACAATACGATCACCTATATCGACTTTATGGGTAAGATGGTGGGAGAGGGGACACACTGACGTAGATGCACTTACTAACGGTATGGTCTCATGCTGAACATTTTCAATGCAAATTGACATTACGGGTTTATATTGTAAAAACAACCATATATTCTCGCCATGTTAATATGGTGGTTATGGCTATACCGCCGATTTTCTGGCATTATTTGTGGCATAACCGTGCTGGAAAAATCCATTTTGCCAAAACCTCCAAGAGTCACATACTAATAATTGATATTTATTGATATGCTATCATATATATATATATATATATATATATATATATATATATGTATATGTGTTATATATATATATATATATATATATATATATATATAATCTATTATTATACTAAAGCTAAGTGAATCAACTTATGTTTCCTAAAGGTCCTTTTTTTACTTTTTAGTTTAATGAAAAGAAAATTATACCAAATTATTCCTTACTTCTAGGATTGAGTTTTGTTTGAAAGAAAAATACCGTTTTAATTGGTTCTAATTAGTCATAAATTGTAATTAAGTAAAAAACTGACCAATCTCTTACTTTACTTTCTTCCTATCACTTTCTTCCTCTCTATGTACCTCCTCGTTATATAATGTTAGTTTCTCTGAGAGAGAAGAATTTTGAAATGTATTTCTATGTTAAATTTCACAAGCAGCAACCCGTAGCTTAAATTAGGTCAAACATTCCCTTTCTTAGAAAGCTTACAAAATGATTTTAATGTTTTATCCGGCCATATCTATTTTTATTTTTATTTTATTTATCCATTTTTTTTTTCAATTTTATTCGCTTTGCGAACTCACTTTTCCCTAATCTCAATTATGTATCCAGGACTGAATGGGTAACCCAACGGGTCACGTTTTGTCTAGTATATATATATATATATACTAGAATCGGCTACCTAGCGTTGCCTGGGTAGAGCAGGGAGGGGAAAAACTGTTGTATTGATTTGTTTACTTTTGAAATTTTTAAATAGAATTCCAATGCTATTTCTATGTATATTTCAATTTTTAAATACCTTCGAATATAAATCAAATATTTATAATTGTTGTATAAATGGGTATATATATTTACTTTGTCGTTAATTGTTTTATTTTCGTAGTTTTAGCCGGACATACATATCTACATAGATCCACACCAGCCGCCTTCATATATATATATATATATATATATATATATATATATATATATATATATATATATATATATATATATAAAATAGACGTGTCGATACCATCTCATACTTACATATATATAATAGACTTCCTTCTTTCTTTTTTTTTGGTGCCCCCCCCCTCACCACCACCAAAAAAAAAGAAAGATTTACAGCATGTCAACTTTTTTGGGTTATTTTTTGCCGAAGACGTTTTGTTCTATTAACTCTTGATGAGTATTATAAATTCTTTTTTTAAGACACATTTTTTAAAACTTACTTTTTTTCTATTTAACCCATAGATAGGACCCTAACAGGTACTACCACTCCGGGTCAGACTGGACTTGAGAGTAATGGCGATGAAGGGGTATTCCACACTCCCTTGAGCTCCAAAATTGAAGCTTCACCATTAGATGTAGTTTAACGTCATACCCAGGATACTAAAACTCTCAGATACCATCTTCTAGCACATATATGATGAAAAGGGTTGGAGATTTCCCATAAGAGAAATAGTCGGGACAATCATATTGGTGCTAGAGCTTGACTTGGCCAGCCGATTGATTGGTGGGTGGTGTCTTTCCGACCGTCTAGCCTAAGTAAGGGCCAAAATGGGTGTTGCAAGCCATGGACTTATCAACCACCAGGATTTCGTCCTTAAGCATCACGCGTAACCTCACACGGCCAACTGGTGGCTCCACGATGATAATTTTAACCTTTTGCTGGTTGGAGTCTCTTTTTGAAAAAAAAAAAAAAGACTGATTAATTCATTTTAACGGCATCTCAATCCATCCAGGGACATTTTATGCCCAGAGATCTAGCAACTGCGTTCATTTTAGCATCAGCGTAGGAACCACAAGGTTCCGGGTTCGATACCGGCCCTCACCAACTATGATGTATGAGTAGCACAGGGATCTGTGCGGTAAATAAGGAGCTGATGGTAGGTGTGGTGCTTCACCTCAGATGCAAAAACAATCTCCTTGGTCTAGTGCTAGTGAAAAGGGGATAGGCTCTCTCGCTGTCTGGCTGATATCGACTTTAGGCCACCCCGACGACTTACTTACGGTCAGGTCGCATTGAAAAGTTCTCGTTTCCGCTAGATCATCAAAAGTTAAGCAACGATAAGCCTGTTCAATGCGTAATTGGGCGACCAATTAAGCAACAGTAGCTAATGTAAGCGGCTGGGGTCATTTGTTTATCAAAATGACTTGATTAACCATTAAATGACCCAAAAGGGTGTTGATGCGCCGTAAAATAAGACAATCAACATTGTACATTTATATTTGCATTTTTATGCGGTTGTTTCTTAGGATATCTTTGTACACGGTCACAAGATATCAAGTATTCCTATTGTTGGGTCAGTAAAATACGTTTATTTCTATGTGTGGAGTTAAGTGATGGACAACTTATTACTTAATATATTGTTTGTGACTTAAAGAACGCTGAAACTGTAAAGTTTTAGCTAAAACACAGTTGCACCGAACGTAATAAAATATTACCCCATTTTATACATAATTATATTTGTCTTGTCTTCCTTCCTTTCTCATGAAAGATTTATTTCTGTTAACCATTATACCACGATAGGAAACCGAGGATGGGAAACCGAGGATGGGAAACCGTATACCATTTAGGAAGAAGTTTAGGAAAAACCAAAAAGTCATCGGTATGTTTTTTGTTTTGTTTGGAAATCCAAAGAATTTTTAGCCCGAATCATTAATAACATAAATGTATTTTGACTTTCGTCTTTTCATGCCAATAAAAAAACAAAACAAAATGGTTTCTTCTAAGGAGATTCAAATTTAAGCAGACAAAAATGAGAATTAAAAAAAAACAAATATTTTCACCAAATTGTTGCAATATTAAGCTTCATTAAAATGAGATTTTATTCAAAGAAATCTCCGTGATAAAATAAAACGGGAATTCTTCCAAATTGTCAGTCAGTCGGTTGGTTGGTTGGATTTTACGGCATGCCAACTCTTGTTGGGTTATTTTATACCGAATATGCTTTGTTTTATTAATTCTTGATGGGTATTCAACATTTTTTCAAACTCAATTTTTTTAACTTATTTTTTTTCTATTCAACCCATATTTGGGACCCTAACAGGTACTACCTCTCCGGGTTAGAGTGGACCTGGGAGTAATGGTGATGAAAGGGTACTCCACATTCCCCACAGCTCCAGAATTAGAACTTCACCATCAGATAGTTTAATGTCATACCCAGGACATTCAGACCCTCAGTCATCGCCTTCTAGCACATATATGATAAAAAGGGTTGGGGGTTTGCTATAAGGACAATAGGGTTGGGACAATCATATAGGTGCTAGGGCTTGACGTAACCATCCGATTGATCGGAGGGGATCTCTCCGATCGCTCGTCTCGCCTAAGTAAGCGCCAAAATAGAGTTTGCATTACATGGACTGATCAGCCATTAGGGCTCCATCCTTAAGCATCACGGGTAGCTACCCACAGCCAACAGGTACTCCATGGTGAGTCTTACCCTCTACAGAGGTGGAGTCGATGTATTCTAAATCCCCAACCGACAGAGCTATCCCTGTCAGTACTGTCAGTGTTATGTTTTACCACTGGTGCTCTGGTTGGCAGCCTTCCGTCTACGAGAGACGATGAAGTAGTGTCAATGTTTTTTTTAACTACATAGCCTGGGCGGGTTCATATGGAGGATGAGCTGTTGCCCAAGCAGCAAATCCCCCCTCTCCACACTACCGCTGTGATCCAAAGGAAAGGTAAGGGACCAATGCAGTTTGGCAACAGTAGTGTCGCATGAGTTAATGGGTAGCACTGGATTTCAGCATCACACCACCTTAGGGACCCCGGCTCCTGATTTATTTTCGGGGTTTACTCCCCTACTGGTGCTCTAACGAAAAGCTTAAAGAAAAAGCTAAGTGCTAACTACGCAAGGTTGCTGCGTTCTATTTTGAACAAATACTAGAAGCAACACCTTACAACACATCTTATAGAACATGGTTATTCACTAAACTTAGCTTATATGTGGCACAAGGCCAGGAGTATGGGGCGTGATCTTAACCCAACTTGTTAAATATTATACCACACGATACACCCAGACCTTATAGAGTATATATAGTTATTTACTAAGCTTAGCTTAGATGTGGCACAAAGCCAGAAATATGGGGCTCCCAATGAGAATCGAACTCACTAACAATGGTTTGCTAATCTAGCTAGTTAACCATTACACATATAGAATATATATACGGTAACGAAGTGAATAGCGGTCGGTAACAGTCAGTTTCTCACCTATGCGATTTTGGTTTGAAAATCACATAGGTGAGAAACTGACTGTTACCGTGCACCACTGACATGTCTTCGCTATCCTAACTTTTTATATATATATATATATATATATATATATATATATATATAGTAAAAAAAAGTTAAGTCGGCGGAGTGGCCAATTGTCGATATCAGCAAAACAGCGAGGGAGTCCATCCCATTTTTGCTAATGCTAGACAAGGAGATTGATTTTTGCTAGGGTGGAGCGCTACACCTACCATCAGTCCCCAGATGCTTTACTACATAGATCAAATTACCCAAACTGTGCTACTTATGCACTGAGTTGAAGAGGACCAGGTATCGAACCCGGAACCTTGCGACTCAAGGCGAATGCTTTACCGACTAAGCTATATATATATATATCGATTGATTGATTTTTGGTTCGAATTATTTCGATCTGAAATTGGCTCCAATATATATATATATATATATATATATATATATATATATATATATATATAATATTAAATCCATCGTCATTGAATTTAAATGTTAAGATATGGAATTTAGATGGGCCAATTAAATTCACAAGTAGATTTTTACGTTGAAACTTGAAGCAGTTCATCGTATAAGTGCTGTTCAAGCCGTTTTTATGTAAGTCGACTTTTAGCCGTTGCTTTACGGCTAGATAAGCAGACGACAGATTAGAGCAAGGTGCTTGTACAAACACTGTAAGTAAATTGCGTGGACTGATTGTTGAGTATTAGGAAGATTGAATACCGCAAAGAGAGCTTATTCGAAATACAGGGCTTTGAATATCGGCCCAAAGCTATTTTACACAGTGAAAAGAAAAACGAAATAAGAAAGAAAATTATTTGTATAAAGGTAAAAGAAAGAAATAATCTTGAATGCGTAAAGGAAAAAGAAAGAAATAATATTAAATACGCGAAAGAAAGAAATAATATTAAATACTCGAAAGAAAGAAAGAATATTGAATACGCGAAAGAAAGAATATTGAATACGCGAAAGAAAGAAAGAAAGAAAGAATATTAAATACACGAAAGAAAAAAGAAAGAAAGAAAGAATATTAAATACGCGAAAGAAAGAAAGAAAGAAAGAAAGAATATTAAATACGCGAAAGAAAGAAAGAAAGAAAGAATATTAAATACGCGAAAGAAAAGATATCAAATACTCGAAAGAAAGAACGAATATTGAATACACGAAAGAAAGAAAAAAGAAAAAATATTAAATACGCGAAAGAAAGAAAGAAAGAATATTAAATACGCGAAAGAAGAAAGAAAGAAGAATATCAAATACTCGAAAGAAAGAAAGAATAAATATTAAATACTCGAAAGAAAGAATATTGAATACGCGAAAGAAAGAAAGAAAAAAAAATATTAAATACGCGAAAGAAAGAATATTGAATACGCGAAAGAAAGAAAGAAAAAAATATTAAATACGCGAAAGAAAGAATATTGAATACGAAAGAAAGAAAGAAAGAAAGAAATATTAAATACGCGAAAGAAAGAAAGAAAGAAAGAAAGAAAGAAAGAATATCAAATACTCGAAAGAAAGAAAGAATATTAAATACTCGAAAGAAAGAAGGATATTGAATACGCGAAAGAAAGAAAGAATAAATATTAAATACTCGAAAGAAAGAATAAATATTAAATACTCGAAAGAAAGAAAGAATATTGAATACGCGAAAGAAAGAAAAGAAAGAAAGAAAAATATTAAATACTCGAAAGAAAGAAAGAATATTGAATATGCGAAAGAAAGAAAGAAAGAAATAATAATGAATACTCAGTAGAAAGAAGAAAAAAATAGAATATTGAATACGTAAACCAAAGGAAGAAAGAAAGAAAGAAGAAAAAAAGAAAAAAAAAAGAAATGATATTGAATTCTCAAAGGAAAGAAAGAAGAATAATTTTGAATACGTAAATGAAAAAAGAAAGAAAGGATACACAAATGAAAGAAGGAAAGAAAAAATGGATACACAAATTCAAGAAAGAAAGAAAGAAGGAAAGAAAGAAAGAATGGATACATAAACGAAAGAAAAAAAAGAAGGAAAGAAAGCAATAAATAAATAAATAATATTGAATATGCAAAAAAATAAATAAAATAGAAAGCCTTTATCATCCATTCAAACGGGAGGAAATAAATAAATATTGGATGTATAAAAGAAAAAAGAAAGAAAGGAAAGATCAGCAGATAAAGAATTACTCTTCAAATTTACGTGAAAAAGAAATAAAGATTTGATTTTTAAAAGCCGGCATTGTAAGCTTAAAATGCTTACATAGAAACGGCAGAGAGTATACATACTTTCATCACGCACTTTTTCCTGGTCCATTCATCATTACATAATTACAACGACTACTATAACTACTACTATCATCGTCACTAGAATCATTAATATTTACAACATGGCATTGCATACCTTAGTACGGTTTAAGGAAGAATGTTGGTGGGGTGGGGCAGTAGGAGAGAGGTATGTGGTGCCTAGCTTTAAAATAAGAAGGACTTTCTTGCATTGAAAATTACTATTAGAATCTTTTTTTTTTTTTTTTATTTGAGTTCGAATTCTGACCAGTTAAAAACAACGCACTTATCTCGCTCGGCTAAGAATCGACACTTATTTTTTAGCGATTATTTATTGTATTGGTCAGCTCAGCGAACCCCTTTTTTTTTTCAAACAAAATAAAATAAAAAGATAAATAAAAAGGGCCGATTTAACTCGATTTTATGAGTACCCGCATAGAAATCGCAAGGTTCCGAGTTCGATACCGCTCCCCGCCAACTCATCACATGGATAGCACAGATTGGGTAATCTGACCTTTGCGGCAAAGTAGGCAGCTAACGGTAGGTATGGCGCTCCACCTCAGTAAAACCAATCTCCCTGGTCTAGCGCTAGTGAAAAGAGGATAGACTCCCTCGCTGTTCGTCTGATACTGTCAATAGGCCACTCCACCGCCAACTTATATTGTAAGTATTTACTGACATCCCACCATGTCGGTCGAACACAAAGATCATTAGAGTGGGAACCACGCACGAAGCGAAGCTCATGCGTGGCTTGGGTTTAAAAATTGCGTGAATCCGTCGGCATTCCTCTTTTGAGGCACCTCAGGCACTGGGCAATCAACCCAGTCCTGCCTCTTTTAGTTGGTTGTTTTGTTTTACGGCATACCAACCCTTTTCGGGTAATTTAATGCCGAATCAAATCATTTTGATAAACAAGACTCGAATTGCTTACAGTACCTGCTGTTGCTTAATTGGTCACCCAATTCAGTACTGAACAGGCTCATCGCAACTTTTCAGTGATCTTGACTGTAATCTGTCCCTTTTCGACGAGTTGTTTCCTGGGGGATAGCTGGGATCACATATCTTACCAGTCCAATGGTCGAAACCAGTGGGCACAGGGCCTCCGAAGGGCCGGGTACCCAGTATATTTTATGTTAATGTAAAGATGAGGTTCTTTAACTCGTAGGGGAGTGACGTATGTGCTAGACTGCGACATCGTAAAACATCGAAATTAGTCATATTAGACAGGAATACTTCATCTAAAGTCTCCGAGTGGCCAAAAGTCGGTATCAGCCAGACAGCGAGGGAGTCTATTCCTTTTCACTAGCGATAGACCAAGGAGATTGTTTTTTTTTGTTTTTTTACCATCAGACCCTCACTTTACTGCACAGATTCCTGTACTACTCACACGCTGAGTTGGCGAGGGCCGGTATCGAACCCGGAACCTTTGGTTCCTAGTCGGACGCTCTACCGACTGAGTTAAACCGGCCCTATATTTCATCATATAACCATGTGCAGGAATAGTCATAACTCGTTGCCTACTTTAAACCGCTCACAGCGGTTCTCCCACCACACCCAAGCAAAGTACAGGATTGAAAAGGAGAGGCCCGCTAATCTGTAACAACCTTATCCCCCTCCCTAAAAAAGTTTTTTTTGCTGGTTGTGATTTGTATAACAAGTATATTGTTATGAGGTCATTCCGGTGCGCAAGGATTAAAAATCAATATTTATTTACCGTACTCATATTCAGATGTTTAATTATCCTTTTATGATTATACAAAAATTGTCTACTTTCTACATAAAGTGAAAAGTAACGTCAGCGGAGTACCTATTGTCGGTATCGGACAGCGAGGGAGTCTATCCTCTTTTCGCTTACGCAAGGAAATTGTTTTATTTTTTTTTTGCGTCTGAAGTGGAGCGCTACACCGACCGCCAGCTGTCCACTTTACCACATAGATCAGATTACCCAAGTTTTTGCTTCTCATGTGTTCAGTGTGGCGGGGACTAGTATCGAACTTGGACCCAGGCGATTCATAGGCGGAAATCCCTACCAACTGAACTAAACCGATCTTTATTCGAACAAGAACATTTTTAAAGCCGTGCGGATAAATCCACTTTCTGCAGTTGACGGTAACCAAATTTTATTGTTGGGTTGGGGCTTGCCAAAAAAGCAATAGGTCCAGGACAATCATATAGGTGGCTCTCCGACCGCCCGTCTAGCCTAAGTAAGGGCCAAAGTGGAGTGTTGCATGTCATGGACTGATCCGTCACCAGGATTCTGTCCTTAAGCATTACGGTTGCCACTCACGACTAACACGGGGGACTTTACCCCTCTGCAGAGGAGCAGTCGGAGTACTCTACAGCACCAGCCGACAGGGCGGATCAGATTTTAGAACTTATACGATCCAACCACTTAGAAAACTAAAGAAAATCCGCTTCCCGCAGCAAAACAGTTAATACCACCATATAGTGGTTAAACTTGCAAATCGTCGTCAAAATTAACGGAAACTTATTTGGTGGTGATCCATGACAGTTTAACTACATTGTATGAATTAACTTTTTTGAGAATTGGGTTACGGTTTATGGGTTTGGGGATTAAGATTGTTTTTACGTATTGCTTAAAAAAAAAAAAAATTACTATACATTCAATGTTGAAAAATATATATTTTTAAACCAGGTTTAATTGAAATTATACATTGCAATAAGAACACAAACAACTGAGGCTAATGTGTCTACCGTTGGATTCAATAATTAATTTCAATGGTTAATTAATTGTATAGTAATTTTTTTTTGAGCAATACGTAATTAAAAACAACCTTAATCCCCAAACCCCTAAACTGTAAACCAATTCTCAAAAAGGTTCATTCATACACTGTAGTTAAGCTGTCATGGATCGCCACCAAATAAGTTTCCGTTTTAATTTTGACGACGATTTGCAAGTTTAACCCATATAGTTCACCCCAATCATTATTTTTAGTTCTGTCGGTGAGACTTCGAAAAGCGTCATGATCATTAAAAGATATATTTTTCATTGGCGTTTCCCGCGCAACTCTAAGCGTAAAATCCAATGGCATCAGTTATTTTCTCGTGACGCTTCTTGGATTGATAGGCGTGCAAAAACAATGACGTCATTATTTGAATAAGATCTTCAAAAGATCTTCGATGCCTTGTTTGGTCAACAGTTAAATTATTGAAAATGATTTTCCAGGTTGAGTCATTGCTATGCTTGGATAGACAGGGAACACCTGAAGAAGACCGGAGGATACAGCGGCAGAAAGGTTGTGTTTTTACATACCACAATAAAGACGAGGACAACAGACCGAAAAATCCAAATAATATACATCAAGGTTCAACAAAAAAAAAAAATCAGACAAATAATACTTATATCTGTTCTACTCAAGTGATCTCTCGCCATAACGACAACTGTGATGAAGGAATAAAATACGGGTTCATCTGATAAGGTTAACTCTTTAACATTAGCTAATAATGTTAGATTAAGAGCCGGCATTATTTTGTATCGTGACAATTTGCGGAAATACGAGATGTCTACTAAATTCAAACTGTTACGACTGTCACCACTGCTTGTTAAGTTGGGACTTATTAACCAGTAATGATTATTTTAAACCCGGGTTGGATAATAATAATAATAATACGAAACTAGCAGGACCTGTATGATAATTTAATTATTATAACTAGCAAATATATGCACCCTTCGGGTGCAAGTAGTCAGGTTTTGATGTTATAAAATATTGTATCAAATTATAAACTATTTAGAAAATGATAAACTGAGGGGTATAATCGAAAAATAGAACAGCTTTAGATTTAACTCTTCCATCATTTTCTTTCACTCCCGTCTTTCATTTTTCCTAATTTATCTATTTAGTTAGATTATGAAGTATTTAATAAAATTACAGTTCTTTCGTCTTGTTAATGGATTTCTTTTAAGATTTATCCCCTAGATTTTTGCTCAGATTCGTTAAGAGAAAACCAAACAATTAGAAATCAATCATACTAAGCATATATTTATTAAAATCAAATTTTAAATATCAATATGCAAATTAGCCTTCTCGTTCACACTGTAAACCGCTATTTTGTTGTATATATAAATACAATTACATGTTATTAGTACGTAGATATGGTCAACAGTATTAATAAGGTATAACAATTTTATCAATAATTGAGGTTTAAATAAAAATAAAGTCATGGTAAATGTGACGTCAATAACTAAGGGAATCGTGACTTGAATAGTGATTTAGTTTCGATTACAGACAGACAAACACACAATCTCCATTATAATAAGATGTTTGATATGAGTAATTCCATGTCAAATCAGTTTGTCAAAGTGTGGATTATGATAAATTTAAACAATCTCAAAAACCACGGAACTTTGAACCCAACCCTTTATTCAATCACGGGGGTAAAAAAAAAAAAATGAGAGAAGTCAAGGTAAAAAAATCATACTTAAGTAAAAAGGTAGATATTCTAGGTAAAACATTAGGTTTATAAGTTCCAAACCCACACTGAATTGTCCAATTGGACACATAGCGTAGTGGATATAGGCGTTGGGACAAGACAGTTCTAAGTGACAGTTATCTCTAGGCTGCAAGTTCAATCCTGGTCAGGGGCAGCAGTAACATAGAATAATAATTAACGCAGCTTAACACCGGTACTCCATTTATGTTTAGCGGAATGAGAACAGGATGCCCCCGTGAATTGAATAAAGGGTTGGGTTCAAAGTTCCGTGATGTCTCCCGATTACGACAAGAAGGTTCCCAAGAAATACCTGATGTAGGGCTTCAGTGCAAAATTATTGATAGCAGACTAATCTAAAGAAATTCAGAATTCAAATGGCATCCTTGTTTGTCAGATTTGTCTGTTCTTGACTTATTTTGCGGGGTAATTTGAAGGAATTCATATCGGACATTGAATAGCTGATTTTGATTTGATAGAGTTTAACATCATACCCAGGAAATTAAGACCCGCATCCACACCTTCTAGTACATATATAATACAAAGAGTTGGGGCTTGCCAATAGGGCCAGGACATTCATATAGGCGGCTCTCCGACCGCCCGTCTAGCCTAAGTAAGGGCCAAAGTGTTGCATGTCATGGACTGATCAACCACCAGGATTCCGTCCTTAAGCATCACAGTCGCTACCCACGGCCAACAGGAGGGATTTTACCCTTCTGCAGAGAAGCAGTCGGCGTATTCTACAGCACCAGCCGATAGGGCAGACCAGATCTTAGAACGTATACGATCCAACCACTAAAGAACCAAATAAAATCAATTCATTATCAAATCCTTTTGCTAAGCTCAGTAATAAACATTCCAGCTGGGTAGTTATTGTTTGTATGTGTCGACTTCAATGCTAAACTTGGTAAACTCAGCAAATCACACAAGGATATTGGCCTTGGCATTAATATGGATTCCAGTGGAATGAGCAAATGTAATGAAAATATAGAAGCCTCAAGATGAGCGTTCATCAGTGCCTATCAGCTATCCGCCGCAAACACTTTCTTCAAACATCCTTGCTGCCACCGAACATCCTGGACTGGACGTATTGCTGACTCCAAAAGCAAAGCAGATTCCACGGCCACAATTCGCATTTTCAACTAAATTATTTTGTTCTATGCAAACTAATGAACAAACCACAGTTCGAGACGATTCTATGGTGATGCCGACTATAAGCAAGTGGTGAGACGTTTATGCTTAAGTGGCTCTTATCTGATGTACAAACAAAGTACCAGACAAAAAGGCCTGACCTGATATGACCTTTCAAAGCATCATACAAAAAATTTCTACTACTATCCTAAACATTTATAGCAGATCATCAACAGCTGACCCGTACCTCCCAATCACGACCGCAAGATACTCATCAGTAAAAGAACTGAACCCTTCAATACAAGAACTCAGTCCGTGTCCTGAAGAAAGTGTGATAGACCAAAATGTTATAACGTCGACATCACTACTACTAATAAACATCCATCCAGTACAACGTCCCATGTTTGTCTACTTTTCCACACACACACACACACACACACACACATATATATATATATATATATATATATATATATATATATATGAATTGTGAGGGTTTCGCGTATGCTTCACGTATTTGATAATATGACTATAAAAAATAAATGTATAGGTTTTTTTTTCTTGAGCATGAAAGAATAGTGAAACTAAGAAATTCAAATGAACTAATATTCAAGAAATACAGTTGACTTACCGATTTCGTTCGGATTAATTGTGTAACTAATCTAAGAAGATTTATATCGTAACTGTCAGTTGTTGTCTTCTGGTTTAGAAAGTATGGTAGCTAATTTTAACTTGGTGTAAAAACATTTTTGGAGTTAATGGATTTTGATTAGAAAGTAATTTAAAAAATGCTTTACTAGGTGTAGCTGGTGACTACATAGATTGAACTCACAACCTTCTGATCGTGAGTGGTGACTCGAAGTAAGATTCCTGTCACTACTGTTGGTTGGAGTGGTTCGGTCGTTAAGAGGCTTTTATAGCCCAAGGAGGGAAAGAATGGCTGTTTTCAGCGGGGAAAGAGAGCCGGCTGTCCGTGCCAGTCTGACGACACTGCCTGTAACGTATGACAAATGAAGACCCGAAGGATTTCTGTTTTCTTTAAAATTCCTAAACTAAAGAAAACTAATGAATGGTCTTGTAATATTTTAACCGAATAAGATTTAGTGATATCGAAAGAAATTCTTGTAACACTCTTGTAACGGATTGGATAATTCTTTAATTGTAAAGAATCGTTGGTAATTAAATTTATATAATTTTTGTATATAGTGTGATGAGAGGGGGGTAGATAGTGGTGCAATGATACTTATAGGCGTTATTTTAGGTATTATGTGCTGTTCGGGGTTTTTTTTGTGGGGGAGAAAGAAGATATGGTGATTGGGGGTGTTAGTTTAAAGGGGTATTATAGTTAAGGCTTAAAAAAAGTACCAGAGATATTCCGACAAAGAAGTTGTGAAGTGTAACAAATTGACTTTAATTCATGAGCACATAGGAATACATTTACAAATATACAGTATCTAAGGGGCCGGGTTAGCTCAGTCGGTAGAGCGTTCGGCTAGAAACCACAAGGTTCCTAGTTCGATACCGGTCCTCGCCAACTCAGCGTATGAGTAGCACATGGATATGTGCGGTAAAGTAAGGAGCTGATGGTAGGTGTGGCGCTCCACCTCAGATGCTAAAACAATCTCCTTGGTCTAGCGCTATTGAAAAGGGGATTGACTCCATCGCTGACTGGCTGATACCGACTTTAGTCCGCCCCGTCGACTTTACTCGACGACTCGAAAAGAGATACATAATGAACACATATACAAATAGAAGGTATACAAAGGTGTATAAAGAACAGATACAAAATGTACTATAAAGAAGGTAGGACGTAGGCTTTCGTCCTAAAGAAGTGATGGAGAGTCCATGATGTAATGTCGCTTACTTGGGCTGGCCGGTATAAAAGATATAGACGCAAAATATCTAACCCATGTTTCCTGCTTGCTGTCCAGGAGAGAAGAGAGGATTCAAACTTGGCACTTCCCTGATTAAATAGTCAGGGCCCATAGCGGTCAAAACCTGAAAACAAGGGAAGATAACTCTTCCAGTCCAAACAGGAGCAGACAATTGCTACAGGGGTATCTCCTTTTCAATTTTGTCCACCCTGAACGTTTTAAACAATTCGAAATAAAGTGTGGTTACTTTCCCAATAGTGACCACCTTGGACTTTAAAAATATTCGAGAAAGGATAAGGTGTGTGTAGATTTAATATGGGGTACATTCCAATAATTTATAGGGCCTGCTTAGCTCAGTCGTTAGAGCATCCGGTTCGGAACCACAAGGTTCAGGGTTCAATATTTGCCCTCACCAACTCAGCGTATGAGTAGCACAGGGTCTGTACGGTAAAGTGGGGAGCTGATGGTAGGTGTGGCGTTCCATCTCAGATGCAAAAACAATCTCTCCGGTCTAGCACTAGTGAAAAGGAGTATTGACTCCCTCGCTGCCTGGCTGATACCGACAATAGGCCACTCCGTCAACTTTACTTACTTAGATTCCAATAAAGTCTTCATCAGATGAAGACTTTGGGGTCGAACGTGGTTTCAGTGCCTTAGCACCATTACCACTATGCTATCAAGAAGACATTTTATGTTTCCTTGAGTGTGATAGCAGCCCAGCCTTGCTTTGAGCTATGAAGCCACAGTGACAGATGAAATTTTCTAAAGTGGGAGTCAGATGTTTTTGTTTTAAAGTTAGACGGAGCTGATCTCTATGTTTCAGTCTATTATCAGTCTTTACAGAATAAGTCCATTTCTACAAGTATTTCAGTTGTTAGTAGTTGTGAGCACGCAGATGGCCCGCGGATCCAGCTTGTTTTTATGTACCCTGTCACACAAGGTAGCGGGGACATGGAGTCGACTTCATGTCCAAGTTACCTTAACTTAGATATAAATGCTCTATCAATGATACTGAGCACTGTTTACTTATAGATAATAAGGTGCTATATCTATATGGTATATTATACATATATGTATACATATGATATACATGCACATATATGTGTGTGTGTGTATATATATATATATATATAATGTCACACGCGCACGCATATATATTTATATGATATATATATATATATATATATATATAGATGTATACTCATATGATGTCTGAGTCTATATAATATATTATATATTATACATATGATATACATGTATAAATATTGTATGTACATATATGTGTATGTGTATATGTATATATATGATGTATACATATATATGATATAGATGTATATATGATATATTACACACACATATATATATATATATAATATGTATCTATATGATGTATACTCATACGATGTACGTATATATATGATATATATGTAGATGCATATGTGTGTGTGTGTGTGTGCGTAATATACGAGTCGTACGGATATTCTGCGCAGAAGTTGTAGAAAACGTAATTTTGATCCTTGGCAGAACGCGCAGATACTACACTCTGATCGTAGCTGGAATTTTAAGCAGACAAAAACTGGAAACCATAAGAAAGTCACCCTATTCATTCATTCATTTATTCATAGAGATTCATTTAAGTTTCTTTCTTAGAATCCGGTCACAACTGTTTCGAATTTTGTGAAAGAGAGAACAACATCAAAATCTTGGTTCTTTTTTTTTGGGGGGGGGTGTATAGAAGATTTCTGCCTCCTCTTTTCGATGTTCATCTTTTAAAAAATCGATCTTAACAACCTACTACTGTATTTTAGTTACTATAAAACCGGTTACTACCAACTACTACAACGATTAAGAGTTTAGTGCATCTACTTGCTTTTGGGTCGGATTGTTTCAAGTTCGATTCTGGAAGAAAGCATCTCGATCAGCAATCAAGTTTTCTCTTTCTATATATACCTATCCTCTCCCTTATCTTCTCTCTCTCTCTCTCTCTCTCTCTCTCTTACAATTTTAAACCTTATATACTAAGTCATGGCTCATCTGGTAAGAATTTTTCACTGTGTGAATCAGTCGATATGGGATCGAACCCAGAAGCAGAAATTTCGAGACCTTGAAGATTTTTTTTTTTTTTTATTTTTATTTTTTTTTTTTATTTTTTTTAAATGTTTAGTGTTCGAAGTTCGTTTGTGAACAAAAAGTGTTAATCAAGATTAAAAGACCGTATATACTCGTGTACAAGTCGATATCTTACAGAATCTGATTTTAGGCATGAGCTAGAAAAATAAAAAAACAAAAACAAGTTATAGCCCCGGGCCTCACATGCTGACGGGGCCCACAAATTACAGTATTTTACCATGAGGTGGGGTGGGGTTTTTAGAATTCTAGTGTAATCTGATTTTTTAATAAGGGGCCCCGAGGCTTTATTAGGGTTTCAACAACTTTAAATCCGACGCTTATCTCGTATATAGGTCGACCCTTAATTAACAGTCACAAAATCATTAATTAATTTTTTAAGCCAAGATTGGGAGTATTCCACTCCCAATCTTTCTCGTTTTGTTTGAATTTCAATCTTACAAAATTATTACTCGTGTATAGGTCGACTTACAATTCTTTTTTTGGAAAATAATGTCTTCAAAATTCGACTTTTACACAATTATGCCAATTAAATTTGTTATATCATCTCTTGCTTGAAGTATCTATTTATCTGTGGCGTGGTCACGTATCTTATGATCATTGATTTATTTGTTTGAAAATATAAGAGTACTCGCGTATATGTCGATACATGAATGAATCAGTTGACTAACAAACGAAATTACTTTTGATACGTTCCAACCTTTCCCCCCATAACACTCACACCCACATTGTAAATATTACTGGTGTTTAAGTCGACCTCATCTTTAGGTCAACCCTTTGATTTACGGACAAGAACATATTTTTAAAGTCAATGGATGCGACTAGTTTTTTTCTTGTTATATTTTAATTTTAATCTTACAAAAAAACAAAAAATTATTGATCAGAATGCCCCTCAAGTTTTGTACGCAAAAATTCGGTTTTTATAAAATGCCGATCTATCTACGAAGCATATAATAAATAAATACGGTATCAACAAACACGACTATTAGTACTACACACATATACAAAAATACACACATACACACACACACACACACACACACACACAAATACCACCCACACATATACATATATCTATCCATACACACACATATATATACACTATATATATATATATATATATATATATATATATATATATATATACGCTCACATATATACATACATCCA